>JARGCV010000006.1:19475000-20020000 GCA_034064705.1 Bothrops alternatus
AAAAATTTATAAGCTAACTTTATCCTATCTCAGGTCTAATTAAACTGTCCCCTTATTGGATCACCTTCCAAGAAGTACTAGTATTGCCACAAGGAACTTTTATCCCCACAACTTCAGAGTTAACTTTATTTTAAGTATTGGAGATTCAAAGAATGCAGCAGAAATACAAAATTTCCTCACTTTGTTGAGAATTGCTTTACCTATTTATTTGCTTGATAAAACACATACCATTTTCTTTGGCATGGGAATTTCTCCAACCAGAGAAAAATAGAATCGGCTATGGCTACTAGCTCCTTCTCAAAAGCCTGGCCTACACATAGGATAAATATACAGTAGTATAAATATTAATGCAACAGTTATGAATTAAACTGCCTCTAGGATCACATGTTATTTTTTTTATTTATTTATTTATTTATTTATTTATTTATTTATTTATTTATTTATTTATTTATTTATTTATTAAAATTTTATACCGCCCCTCTCCCGTAGGACTCGGGGCGGTTCACAACAAAATAAAAACATAAAAACAATAAATATTTAAAAATAAATTAAATTAATATTAATATTAATACAAGGCTGTTGCTAAAAACCTGTTAAAAACCCAATTCTAAAACCCAAACAGCCTTGTTTAAAAATTAGTATTGTATACCAGGTATCATGTTGATTGCTGCATAATATGTTTTTATGTCCAATGCTGATTGTTTTAATAAAAGAATTTAAAAAAAAAAAAAATTTAAAACCTGAGGAGATCTAGGCCAGGCCGGCTTGATTGAAGAGATGAGTCTTCAGTTCTCTTCTGAAGGTGCCTTTGGTCTGCAAGCCACATAGGTTCCCAGTTTGCTTCTAGGTGTCAGACCTGCCCCAGCCAGATCGCCCCCTCGACTCCAAATGATAGGCTCTTTTGGTTGCAGTAAAGTCAGGCTAGAACTGATGTCATGTGTGAAAGAATACAGGTTTTCCTCCTCAATTCATCTCTTGCCCAGTCCAGATCCAGCCAATGGGTGGATGCTTAGCTGTTTTGGCAAAGTTTGGAGCAATTAGCAGTCCATTCCCAAGTGGCTTTGGGTTCTTAGTGTCCTTGAAGACTGGCACAAACTGGTTCAAGGCATCTCTGGTTTTCCTTAACTGTCATTCCCCCCTCCTGGTTACCCAGCTCTATCCCTATACAGGTTTATTTCCCATTTGTTCTCTCCCCCTGGCCCCCTCTCCCCTAGCCTTTGATGGCAAGATGCCAGTGAGGCGCCAAACTGAAGATGGCAGATCTGACACCAGGTGCAATTCAAGGTGCTAGCTTTGATCTTCAAAGCCCTGCGTGGCAAGAAAACAGATTATGTGAGGGAATGTTTCTTCCCAATTACATCTACCCATCCCATTCCACCTGGTGGGACTAAAGAGATGTTCCTTTTCTGTGGTAGCCCCCTCCCTCTGGAACATCATTGCCCCTGAGGTAAGGTTAGCACCATTTGCCCAGGTTCGCCTGGTGCACCAGTTGCGGCCCTATTTGGACCAGGAGTCTCTTCTCACAGTCACTCATGCCCTTATCACCTCGAGGTTCGACTACTGCAATGCTCTCTACATGGGGCTACCTTTGAAAAATGTTCGGAGACTTCAGGTAATGCAGAATGCAGCCGCGCGAGCAGTGTTGGGCTTGCCTAGAAATGCCCACATTTCGGCATCACTCCGCGAGCTGCATTGGCTGCCAATTGGTCTCCGAACCCAATTCAAAGTGTTGGTTATGACCTATAAAGCCCTACATGGCATCGGACCAGGTTATTTACGGGACCGTCTGCTGCCTCATGAATCCCAGTGTCCGGTTAGGGCCCACAGAGTGGGCCTTCTCCAGGTCCCGTCAGCCAGACAGTGTCGCCTGGCGGGACCTAGGGGAAGAGCCTTCTCTGTTGTGGCCCCGGCCCTCTGGAACCAACTTCCCCCGGAGATCCGTGTCGCCCCCACCCTCTCCACCTTTCGTAAATTGCTTAAAACACACTTTTGCCGGCAGGCCTGGGGCAGCTAACATCTTGCCCCTAGCCAGTGTATGTTTGTGGAATGATTGGTTTCTTTTTTAATTAAGGGTTTTTATATTTATGTATATAATGTAATTTCTATCATGTTGTGAGCCGCCCTGAGTTCTCCGGAATAGGGCGGTATAGAAATTAAATAAATAAATAAATAAATAAATAAATAAATAAATGTTAGCCTTCTGAAAAGCCTTGAAAAAAACCCAGGTTTTTCCATCAACCTTGGGTATCCCATGACGACCCTGGAGAGGCTGAATGAGGCTGAATATTAGTTGCCCTCCTGTTATCATGGGGTTCTTTTATGTATTTATTTCTTCATTTCTTTTTTTAATTATAATATGTATGTGTGTATGCATCAGTCAAATTTTCAAAATCTGCCTCCCATGGGCTGTATCTGAGCAGATAATTGGAACAGCATTTTTTGTGTGTTATATAAGATTCTGATTCTGACGAAATGATTCTAACATCACTTTCACTCCCTGCAGTTTGATCCATGTCTTTCCAGGCTCCTATAGGTGGCCAGAGGTGAAGCTGCATCCATAATGTAGCCAGTTCCTTTTTGGTTGAGGAGAAAATTCTGTCCTGAAGAGGCCTTTTCTCAAGCCATCAATTTATATTATGTCTTTAACTGAACAGTATGCTGGATGAAGTAGATTAACTGGTTAATGTTCAGTTAGATCTCAGACCTTGTCATGGGACAGAAACATCTTGGTTACTCCAGATGAATAACCTTTGTCAGGACCTCGCTGTGAGAATTGCATCCATTCTGATCCTACTTAATCTCTCAGCAGGCTTTGATAAAATCAATTTATGATATGTTTATGAATCACCTGCAAAGGATGGAGATTGGAGGCTGTGTTTTAAAATACTTTTTGGCCTTTTTGGAGCTTTTTCCAACTCTTTAACAATTGAAAGAAATCTTTCTTTCTTTTACCTGTTTCAGCTCAACCCAGAGCCATCCGCAGGAACAAATATATATATATGTTTTTATTTAAGTTCTGGCTGAAGAGAGTTAAGAAACTCGAAATAGCTATACCAGTTCTCCCTTATTCTTTGTTAGCAATTTAAATAAAAACATATATATATATATGTTTTTATATATATATATATATATGTTTATATATATATAAACCCGAAGAACCAAAGACCTACATACAAACACCCGCGAAAACCTCAGAAAACATATATATATATATATGTTAGGCCTTGTGGAACTTATGCTGACTCATTGCAATTATATTCGGCTACTTCGTCTCTTGTTTGTCCCCAGTGGCTTCTCGTCTTCCTCCCCCTCCCTCCCCCTCCATTTGACCCCCCCTCTTCCTCCTTGCACTGGGATTGCACTTAGGAACTGAACCTGTTTGAGAACTTGGAACTTATGCCCAGGACTGATTAGATTCTTTTAGCATTTCTCTGTTTTTTATATTAGCCCTGCCTAAGTCCAGTTTGATAGGATTAAATTGATAAATTGATATTTTAATTGATTGTTTTTAAATGTAATCAAATTGAGTTAAATTAAGCAATTTATTTTTTAATTGTAACTGATTGATTATTGAATTTTAATATTTTAAATTGATCATTATACTGAAATTTAATTATATTTTAAATCGAGGGGGTGGAAATTAATTAGTGGATTGGTGAATGGTGTGACTGTCACTGTTTGAAGGTTGGATTATTGAATGTGGGGAGGGGATTTTTGTGATGATAGTGGGAGGTGGGGGGAGTTCTATTCTTATAATGAATATGGAATGATGAATGGATATGGTTGTATGAATGGTGCCAGTCTGCCAGACAAATGGGAGGCCGCGGAGTGGGGGGTGCTAGACCCGGGGTGGCAGAGGGTGGGCCTATACCGGTCGTATGGGGGAGAGGCAGATATGGCGGGAACAGAGGGGTAGGCCGCTCTCGGGGAACAGGGATCCGCTGCCTTACAGCGATTCCCTGTTCTGGCCCCTCTATAACAACTGGTTCAACCTGCAGTACTGGTGACGAACGAAATCCGGACCCTGGACTCAGACTGTTGCTGCTTAATGCCAGGTCAGTTCAAAATAAAGCTCCCCTCATCCGGGAATTAATCTGTGATGAGGAGGCCGACCTGGCATGTATCACCGAGACCTGGCTGGGCACCGAGGGGGGTGTTCCCCTCTCGGAAATGTGCCCAGCTGGGTTTCGGGTGTGGCACCAGCCGCGACCCCAGGGAAGGGGGGGAGGAGTGGCTATAATAGCCCGGGAGACCGTCGGCTTGCGCAGGCTCACTGTTTCCGAGATTTCGGGTTGTGAGTCCCTCCTGGTGAAGTTGGACCTAGGAGTTCAGGTGGGCTTGTTGCTTACGTACCTGCCTCCCAGCTGCATGGCATCAGCCCTGCCTGCGTTGCTCGAGGAAGTGGCTGGGCTGGCAGTTGAACTCCCGAGGCTGATAGTCCTGGGAGACCTCAACTTGCCTTCGCTTGGCCGGGCCTCTGGGTTGGCGCAGGAGTTCATGGCTTCCATGGCAACCATGGACCTGACTCAAGTAGTTCAGGGTCCGACCCACCAGGGGGGGGCATTCGCCCGATATGATCTTTCTCTCGGAACAGCTGAGCGATGGTTTGGTGTTAAGGGGTTTAGTCACGGTACCCTTGTCATGGTCAGACCATTTCCTGCTGCGGCTTGACTTTGGGGCTCCAATCCTCCCCCGCAGGGAGGCGGAACCGATTAGGTGGTTCCGCCCCAGACACCTGATGGATCCAATGGGTTTCCAGACGGAGCTTGGGGAATTACCAGATTCGCTCGTACACGGTTCGGCAGAGTCCCTTGTGGCGGCCTGGAATATAGCTGCTGCGGGGGCTTTGGATCGGATCGCGCCTATGGTTTCTCCATGGTTTCGGACCCAGGAAGTCTCCTTGGTTTACTGAGGAGCTCAGGGGGATGAAACGTCTTAGGAGACGTCTAGAGAAGCGTTGGAGAAGATCGAAGGCTGAATCTGATCGAACCAGGTTGAGATCACACATTAGATCCTACCTGAGAGCGATTAAAGCGGCAAAATCCCGGTATTTTTCCGCTTTAATCGCATCTGCGGAATCGCGCCCGGCTGCCCTGTTTAGGGTGACTCGGTCTCTCCTTGGTACGGGGAGGTCCGGGGGACCCTTGCAGGGAAGTGCCGAGGATTTTAACAACTTTTTCGCAGACAAAGTCGCTCAGATCCGGGCGGACCTCGACTCCAACATTGTAGCAGTGGCGACTGATAATGATTCAGTCGAGGTGACTGGGGCTCGTCTTAGTCAGTTTATTTGGGATGAGTTTGAAGCTGTTACACCTGATGAAGTGGACAAGGCCATTGGAGCTGTTAGTAATGCCACCTGCTTGTTGGACCCGTGTCCCTCCTGGCTGGTCTCGGCCAGCAGGGAGGTATCACGGAGCTGGATCCAGGAGATAGTCATCGCTTCTTTGAGGGATGGGTCCTTTCCGGCTCCTTTAAAGGAGGCACTTGTGCGCCCACTCCTCAAGAAGCCTTCCCTGGATTCAGCCATTCTTTCGAACTATCGTCCTGTCTCCAACCTTCCCTATGTGGGGAAGGTTGTTGAGAAGGTGGTGGCGCTTCAACTCCAACGGGCCTTGGAGGAAACCGATTATCTGGGTCCCTTGCAGTTGGGATTCAGACCCGGTTACTCTACGGAAACTGCTTTGGTCGCGCTGATGGATGATCTCTGGTGGCCCGGGATAGGGGTCTATCTTCTATCCTGGTGCTTCTTGACCTCTCAGCGGCTTTCGATACCATTGACCATGGTATCCTTCTGCGCCGACTGGAGGGGTTGGGGGTGGGAGGCACTGTTCTCCAGTGGTTCTCCTCCTACCTTTCTGGCCGGTCGCAGTCGGTGTTGGTAGGGGATCAAAGATCGACCTCTAGGCTCCTCCCTTGTGGGGTGCCGCAGGGGTCGGTTCTTTCGCCCCTGCTGTTTAATATTTACATGAGGCCGCTGGGTGAGATCATCCATAGACACGGGGTGAGTTACCATCAGTACGCTGATGATACCCAGTTGTACGTTTCCACCCCGTGCCAAGTCAGCGAAGCAGCAGAAGTGATGTGCCGGTGTTTGGAGGCTGTGAGGGCCTGGATGGGTGAGAACAGACTAAAGCTTAATCCCGACAAGACGGAGTGGCTGTGGGTTCTCCCTCCCAAGGACAAGACCAACTGTCCGTCCATTACTCTGGGGGGGGAAACTTTGAACCCCTTGGAGAAGGTTCGTAACTTGGGTGTTCTCCTCGATCCACAGCTGCACTTAGACCAACATTTGGCGGCTGTGACGAGGGGAGCATTTGCCCAGGTTCGCCTGGTGCACCAGTTGCGACCTTATCTGGACAGGGAGGCCTTGCTCACAGTCGCTCATGCCCTTATCACCTCGAGGATCGACTACTGCAATGCTCTCTACATGGGGCTACCCTTGAAGAGTGTTCGGAGACTTCAATTAGTCCAGAATGCAGCCGCGCGAGCAATCGTGGGCTTACCTCGGTATGCCCACATTTCACCAACGCTCCGCGAGCTGCACTGGCTACCTATTAGTCTCCGCTCGCAATTCAAAGTGTTGGTTATTACCTATAAAGCCCTACATGGCCTAGGACCAGGTTACTTGCAGGACCGTCTTTTGCCTCATACCTCATCACGACCGGTCAGAGAGCACAGAGTTGGTCTTCTCCGGGTCCCGTCGACCAGTCAATGTAGGCTGGCGGGCCCCAGGAGAAGGGCCTTCTCTGTTGCGGCCCCTACCCTCTGGAATCAGCTCCCTCCGGGGATTCGGACCGCTCCCACTCTTCTGGCCTTCCGAAAAGAATTAAAAACTTATTTGTGTCGGCAGATCTGGGAATGATTGGTGTTGAATGTTGGATGAATGTTTTTTTTTTTTTAATTAAAAAATTTGGGGTATTGTTTTAACTTTATGATCATCTTAATTTAATTTATATTAGACTTATTAAATGCGATTGTTATTTATCTATGTTGTAAGCTGCTCTGGGTCCCCTGGAGAAGAGCGGCTTATAAGTCTAATAAATAAAATATATATATATATATATATATATATATATATATATATATATATATATATATATATATATATATATATATATATATATATATATATATATATATATATATATATATATATATATATATATATATATATATATATATATATATATATATATATATATATATATATATATATGTTCCTGCAGATGGCTCTGGGTTGAGCTGAAACAGGTAAAAGAAAGAAGATTTCTTTCTCCCATATTTGGGTGTCTTGGCTGCATAGCTGTTTGAAGATGAAGCACGACCACGAATGCGAAGCCAAAAAATAGCAAGGCAACTCACCATCTTAAATCCCCCTGCAACTCAGACTAACCTGAGCACAACAAAGCCCCCACCCAAACAGAACACTCCCCCAGCCAATCAGCGCACAGCCAACCCCCCATCCAATCAGAGCACAGCCAAGCCCCTAACCAATCAGAACACACCTCCACCCAATCAGAACACAGCCAAGCTCCCAGCCAATCAGTTCATACCCCCACTGGCAATTAAAAGGAAGAAACATCTACGACTACACATTGCTCCTCAAAGCACGAAGCTGAAAACACGAGCCTGAAGATGACAAATGGGACTTCGTCGAAAAATCGCCAAGACACTTCAAATTTTACTCAGGAGAAAACCCGAATTACCAGAGACCTACCTACTCCCCTTACCTATATGTGATGAGGGGATGAGTAGTGATACACATATAGGTAATGGGAGTAGAAAAATGATAGATACCAGTGCTAAGGATATGCCCGAAACACAGCCCAATCAACTAGGACTGGTGACGAGGTCCAAGAGCCTGGTGCAAATGCTGATCAACCCTATATAAGTCTCTCTCATTGACTAGCATTAAGCCCTGACGATGTCGGTAGTTTTCCGATGAAAGCTTGGTATTTATTAAACTTCTCTAGTTCAGCTGAAATAGAGATAGTATGAAAGCCTTGATCTGTTGTTTGGATCTACTGTGAGGTACTGGCTAGGATAAAACAAACTTAGGTTGAATTTCAGCAAGCATTTGTTATTTGTCCAGAAATAACTACCCAAGTTGTTATTTTGGATGGAATGGCAACACATTTGTAGTGTTGAAATTGTGACAATGTTTTTTATGAATGTAAACCCACATTTGCTTGTTGTCGCTCAGTATGCAATAATCATAGATCAAATAAAAATAATCTTTATTTTAGCTTATAACAGGTAAAGACAATTAGAGAAAACTTAGTCTTCTCTAATTTACCTATCAGATTTGAGTTGCAATATGTCTCTAGATTCTTTCAGAATTTCAGAATTTTTTCCTTTCATTAGAGGGTAGTAAAAATATATGGAAAACTGTTTTGACATCTAGTAACAGTGTATATTTTATAGCCCCAATTTGATAGTCTTAATTTCTCCTTGAGTTTTATGCTGAAGGAATAAAGAAATCAAAAAAGTATAAATTAAGAGACAAATAAGGCATTCATTGCAGTTCTAGAAACAGACTGTGACCTAAAACATTTGTTCAGCATTCTCTTCTGTTAATAACATCAGATTCAGATCATTGGCTCATATTACCTGGAGACAGAAAGAAAATTGGTTGAACTAATTAGGAAATTTGCTATACAGGTAATGCATGTTTAAGGCTTCAACAGCACAAAATAGAAACTGACCTGCATAACTGATATAGATTATCTATCTTTGCAGCTTGCCATCAATAAAACAGACAGCTACACACACACACACACACACACACACACACACATCATTTTTAACCAGGATTTATTTGACCAGTTATAAAATTTATTTTTCCTGTAAATGACATTATGATTTTGGAGAATATGAAGGACTGGGTTTTGTTTGCTATGAAATAGTATGTCCTGAATTAATCATTACCCTGAATAAAAATTTAAAATGCTTATAAAGCAGCTAGCTATCTCTTTCACATAACTTTATTCCTTACAACAGCATTATCCCAAAAATGAGAATGGGTACAATTTTAGAACCATGTCTGGAGCTGATAATCAGAAAATTATGACTTCTGGCATTTGAACAACCTATTCGCTGCAATTGTATATTACACAGCAATCTGGCTAAGAGAGAAAGAAATATTAGATCTGTTAGTAAGGTAGGTATTTAGTTGCTAATATAGTCCTTCAGCAGTTCACATCATTTGGTGAATTAGAAGTCAGATACAAGAAAGTCCCCATTTATTTTCATAATCAGTTTTCCCCAACTTATAAAATTATGTGCATCTGGTATTATACCCAAGTAACAGAAAAAACTTTGATGCAATCTTCCTTCCTTCAAATATTCCCATTCTGTACATATGTTTCCCTAAACAGATGGGTTGTTAGATGCAGTTTTCCCTCAGGTGGATATAAGTTTATGTTCCTTTTTGGAAGTGATAAATATTTTGAGAGAGCACCTAAAAGATTATGAGTTATCTGAAAATTCAGGCTGCAACCAATAATCTGTCATTTTCATTCTTACTCTTGGTTATTCAGAGTTCTGCTGATCCTGTGCATGGTTATAAAACATAGAACATAGAATCATAGATCTGAAAGGGACCTTGGGGGTCTTCCAGTCCAATCCCTAGCTCAAGCAGGAGACATTGTACATTTCAGATAAATGATTGTCCAGTCTCTTTTTGAAAGCCTCCAGTGATAGAGCATCCACAACTTCTTAAGGCAAATTGTTCCATTTCCTCTCACTGTTAGGAAACTTCTCCTTAATTCTAGGGTGCTTCTCTCTTTGATTAGTTTCCATCCATTGTTTCTCATCTGCGTTTTGGAAAATAATTTGATCCCCTCATCTTTGGAACACAGCTATCATATCTCCCCTCGTCCTTCTTTTCATTATACTAGACATATCCAATTCCAGCCGCCTAATCATTTTTGTTGCTTTTTTTCTGCATTCATTCCAGAGTTTCAACATCTTTTTTTATATTATGGTGAGCAGAACTGGATGCAGTGTTCCAAGTGTAGTATTACTAAGGCTTTGTAAAGCAGTGATAGAGACTATTACTGCTGGCTCGTATTTAAGGGTTGTCCACTAGGAATCTAAGATCCCACTCACAATTACTGACACTAAACCAAGTTTCACCTAGTCTGTTAGTTTTTCTTGCCTAAGTGTAGTACCTTAATTTTATCTATATTGAATTTCATTTTGTTAGATAGGGCTGTCAAGTTAGATAAGTCCATCAAGTTAGATAAGTCCATCAAAATCTTTTTGGATCCTGAACTTGTCTTCTGGTATGTTGGCTATTCCTGTCAGCTTAGTATCATCTGCAAATCTGATGAGTTCCCCTTTTATTCTTTCATCTAGATCATTTATGAAGATATTGAAAAGTATTGGACCCAAAATAGAACATTGGTGTATCCCACTGCGTACGTCCATCCATGCAGATATAGTTTCATTGAGAAGTATATGTTGACTATGACTTGTCAGCCAGTTACAGATCCATCTGGTGGTGGTGCTGTCTACCCCACTTTTTTCTAGCTTGTCAAGTAGGTTGTAGTTTATTTTATCAAATGCTTTACTGAAATCTAAGCACACCATGTCCAAGCATTTCACTGATCCACTAATTTAGTCACTTTGTTGAAGAATAAAATAAAATTTGTTTGGCATGATCTGCTTTTGATGATCCCATGTTGGCTACTGGTTATAACTTGGTTTGCTTGTAGGTGTTCATAGAATTGTTGCTTGATTATCTTTTCCATGATCTTCCCAGGTATTGATGTTAGACTGATTGGTATATAATTTTCTGGAACTGCTTTTTCTCTCCTTTTTTAAAGATGGGAAGCACATCAGCTCTTTTCCAGTCCTCAGGTAGTTCCCCAGTGTTCCAAGAACTTTGAAAGATATGTTTCAATTGGTCAGAGATCACGTCTGCCAATTCCTTCAGAACTCTTGGATGTAGTCCATCAGGACCTGGTGATCTGAATTCATCTAGAGCTGACAGGTGTTCTCTTACCTTATTTTTGCATATTTTAATTTGCATTCCTAACCTGTCATTTATAGTTCTGTTTTGATAAGTTGAGTATTGTTTTCTTTTTGAGTGAAGACAGATGCAAAGTATGAATCAAGCAGTTCTGCTTTCTTCCTACAGCCTGTTACTTCTTTGCCATCTTCTCCCATTAGTGGACCAATTGTTTTGTTATTACACGTTTTAGCACAGGAAGGGGTCAAAAAGATCATGTGACCATAACTGTATAAAGAAAGCATTGCCCCATTTTTATGTGTGACTTTGATTATATGATTGTGGTTGCTGTCTTGACTTTTTCATTCCCTCCCTGAAGAAGTCCTTGCTGTAATCAACTCTGTTTTGGGGCATCTCTAGTATAAGCCTTTGGTGAACTGGGTAGGTTTTTGCATGGACCTTTGTTTTGTTACATTTTTGCAATAACTGTACTTAAAAGATGGTACAAATTGATCAGTGGGAAAAGACATATAGCAATGTCACGATCTGTTTAGGATACAGAAAGCTACATTATACAAAATCAGATCACGGATCAATTATAGCCATTTCATGTCAGAGAATATCTCTTCATTATCTCAAAGAGAGCTCTTTTTTTCATCCATAACTGATGATGTTGGGAATTAAATGCGGGCCCTTTTATATAACAAGTTTGCTTTGCTCTTAAGATACAGATTTGTTTTCTACTGAATTGTTAAGAATAACACTATTTCTTTTCTCCATCCAGTGAGCACAATGATTGCTTACTGTTTTGGGCATAACTATTGACCTTATAGGCAAAGTACAATAGAATTCATGAAATGAAAAATTGCAAACCGATGTAGAAAACAATGAGAGTATTAATTTCTTTTAATGTATGCAATTCCCATTACCCTAAATAAAAACTGCTGTGCATGCATCGGAGGGAAAATAGACTGCAAACAATACAATAGAAACAGGTTGCTTTGAACACTGAGACAGAAACTTACAAATTAAATGGTAGCAAGAGACTTTGGCCTGGCTTCAGCCATAATGTTGATGTATGTGCCTCATTCATGCATAATAATCAATCTAAAAATGTAAATTATAGTTTGGTACAAATAGAAAGCAAATTTATCCCCATTGTCATGCTTTGCTTCCCAGACAGCTTGCTGAACAAACATTCTCCTGAGACAAGTAAACCAAGCCTATTCCATAGGGGGAAAAAAAAAGCTAGCATGAAACTGAAGGTGGGTCAAAGCAAGGTATCCTGCAATCTGGTGCAGCAGATTTCAGGTTAGGGTTAATTGTTTATTTCAAGAAGAAGTGTCAGGGACAAGAACATTGGCTGACAAAGAAAACTAAGTCCTGTGACCAAACATTAGGCTTTCTCTTTTTAGGTGCAATGTTTATGGTAATCCTATCTACTTTTCATGATTTCCCTTGATGAACAGCCCCAAGCTGCCATAAAGATATAAGACATTTGACCAGCAAATAAATAAAAAAATCTACACATATGCATATGTATAAAGTTTATTTTGTTTATTATTTATTTAGTAAACAAAATTATATTCAGGTAGTCCTTGATATATGGAGTGCGATGGCTCAGGGGTTAAAGACTCTGAGTTTGTCAGTAGAGAGTTGACAGCCTGGATTTGAGATCTGAGCTTCATGCGACGGGGTGAGCTCCCGTTACTTGCCCCAGCTCCTGCACACCTAGCAGTTTGAAAGCATCAAATGCAAGTAGATTAATGTGTACCACTAATAATAATAATAATAATAATAATAATAATAATAATAATAATAATAATAATAATAATAATAATAATAATAAAGTTGGAAGGGATCTTGGAGGTCATCTAGTCCAACCTCGTGCTATACCATTTCAGACAAATGGCTGACCAGTCTCTTCTTAAAAAAACTTCCAGTGTTGGAGCATTCACTGCTTCTGGAGGCAGGTTATTCCACTGGTTAATTGTTCTAACTGTCAGGAAGTTTCTCCTTAGTTCTAGGTTGCTTCTCTCCTTGATTAGTTTCCATCCATTGCTTCTTGTCCTGCCTTTAGGCACCTTGAAAAATAACTTGACTCCCTCTTCTTTGTGGCAGCCCCTGAGATATTGGAACATGCTATCATGTCCCCCCTCGTCCTTCTCTTCATTAAACTAGACATACCCAATTCCAGCAACCTTTCCTTATATGTTTTAACCTCCAGTCCCCTAATCATCTTTGTTGCTCTTCTCTGTACTCTTTCTAGAGTCTCAGCATCTTTTTCACATCGTGGTGACCAAAACTGGATGCAGTATTCCAAGTGTGGCCTTACCAAGGCATGGTAAAGTGGTATTAATACTTCACATGATCTTGATTCTATCCCTCTGTTAATGCAGCCTAGTGGGAAGGTAACTTCAGTGGGAAGGTAACAGTGTTCTGGGTATCTTTGGCGTATAGCTATGCTGACTACGGAAATTGTCTTCAGACAACACTGGCTCCCTTGGCCAAGAAACGGAGATGAGCACTGTGCCCTGGAGTCAGACATGACTGAAAGGGAAACCTTTACCTTTTTAGTCCTTGACATACAACTACAGTTAGGACCAGAATTCCCAATGCTAAGTAAGGCAGTTGTTAAGTGATCTTTTTTGCATGGTTATTAAGCAAATCACTGCAACTGTTAAGAGAATCATTCCATTGTTAAGTGAATCCAGCTTTCTCCATTGACTTTGTTTATTGGAAGCCAACTGAGGTCACAAATCGTGATCACATAACCCCAGGATTCTGCAACTGTTGTAAATACATGTTGGTGGCCAAGTGCCTAAATTTTGATTGTGTGACTATAGAGATGCTGTGATGGTCATAACCGAAAGAACTAGTTGTAAGTCACTTTTTTCAATGTGGTTGTACCTTTGAAAGTTTGCTAAATGAAATTGACAATTACCTGCAGCTGTCCAGCTCACACACACTGACATTCAACCCCAATATCTGGAAAATTTCCACTCTCAACATAACTACGGTGTGCTTGTTGCCACAGCAAAAAAAAAAAAATTAGAAAAATATTTGGAACTAATAGGGATGGATAAAATGGGTAATAAAAGTTGCATTGTTTGGAACTGTATGTATATTGCAGTAATATCTTTAGTTATCCTAAAATCTTGGGATAGTTTAAAGTATCATAAATCAGTCAGACCTTTCTGGCAAACTGGTTGTAAATCATCATCCCCATCTGCATATAATAATAATAAAGTGTTAATACCACTTTACAGTGCCTTGGTAAGGCCACACTTGGAATACTGCATCCGGTTTTGGTCACCACAATGTAAAAAAGATGTTGAGACTCTAGAAAGAGTACATAGAAGAGCAACAAAGATGATCAGAGGACTGGAGGCTAAAATATATAAGGAATGGTTGCTGAAATTGGGTATGTCTAGTTTAACGAAGAGAAGGACGAGGGGGGACATGATAACTGTGTTCCAATATCTCAGGGGCTGCTACAAAGAAGAGGGAGTCAAGCTATTTTCCAAAGCACCTGAAGGCAGGACAAGAAGCAACAGATGGAAACTAATCAAGGAGAGAAGCAACCTAGAACTTAAGAGAAACTTCCTGACAGTTAGAACAATTAACCAGTGGAACAACCTGCCTCCAGAAGCTGTGAATGTTCCAATACTGGAAGTTTTTAAGAAGAGACTGGACAGCCATTTGTCTGAAATGGTATAGGGTTTTCTTCCTGAGCAGGGGGTTGGATTAGATGACCTCCAAGGTCCCTTCCAACTTTTAAAATAATAATAGTATTAATATTAATATTAATATTAATAATCACATTTAGAAAAGAAAGGATAAAATGAAAAATCTGACTTGGAGAAGTAAAAGACATTGGGAATATGGAAATAATCTGAAGAATCTGAAAATAACAACTTAATGAAAAACTGAAGCATAATCTTTAGAAAGGAAAATGATTTTTTTAAAATCATTAAAAAAATTCAGAAGTGGTGCAACAAATTCTGGCAGTAGCTCAGAAAAGGTATGAAAATAAGATTAATCAATTCAAACAAAACATTTGAAATTAATAAGTACTTACTTTACAATAGCTTTGAAATTGTTCAGGAAAAATTTGAAACAACGCCAACCAAATAAGTAAAAACTTACAGGAGAGGTTTTACAGAAAATGAAGGAGGCAGTTTTTTAATAAAAAAAGCAGACTGGATCAACAAAAGCCAGAAAAGGAAAACAAATAAAAAATGTCTTTATAACAACAGAATTGGTACAGTTGCACTCCAAAAGACCAAAAAATTGGAGCACCCCTGGGCTGGAAGAATTATACTTCACAAACTTATATTCCACATAGGCAACACAGATGAATGAGATTCTAAAAACTGGAAAAATGGAGAATGAATGGAAACCCCTTTCTAATACAGAAAATAAATAAAAGGCAGTGAATCTGACCCCTAAAGACCCTTCTCACAACATTTAAGTTATTTACAGAATCATAGCAAACCTATGTGATATATTACTATCCAAAAGAAAATGCACTTTTTTTGGTTGAGGAAAAGAAGAACTTGCAGAAATCTAAGAGGCAGTAAATCTCAAAGTTATTACCTGATAAGATGATCCTTAAAAATAAAAAGAAAACAAAGCAATCCCTTAGATAAACAACCATTTGATTCACTTCCACATAGCTGGATAAGAAAATACCTAGACATTTCTGGGATTATTGAAAACATTCAAAGGCACTTGAAAGTGTCACTGAATGCAGAAGAAATGAATCTGATAGCCAATATTAAAGAGATTAGCAGAGCTAAACTCAGAAGTGGAATTTCTAAGATGATTCATTGTC
Organism: Bothrops alternatus; assembly: GCA_034064705.1. Lineage (NCBI taxonomy): Eukaryota > Metazoa > Chordata > Lepidosauria > Squamata > Viperidae > Bothrops > Bothrops alternatus. Next base: position 19,490,792 of record JARGCV010000006.1, read on the forward strand.
ACCTTTACTATTTGTTTGAGCAAGGATGCCACTTACAAATAATTTAAACAAAAGCAAATGTGGCTATCATTTCCTAAAGCAAGACCCAAAGGTTACCTACTAAACCCTATTCATGGAGGATTCAGAAGTATTCACAAAACCAAAAGCAGAACTTGACACCTTACTGAACACTAGTAATGTATTCAGTCAAGAAGCAGAAATGCAATTCAGTCTAGAAAAATGTGCAACTTTGATGATTAAAGACAGCAAAAGTGTTGAAGTGAATTACAGCTAATGAATAGAAATGCCATAAGACAATTGGCACCAGAAAAAGGAGACAAAACTTAGGGTTTGTAGAAGTTTCTGATTTATTATATGAACAAGCAAAAAGGGATAGTTGCTTTAATTACATAAAGTGAATCTGAAAAAAATTTAAAACAAAAGTAAATGTATGAAGCATGATTAAAGCCATAAACACTTGGGTCCTTCCTGTCATTTAATATACTACTGGTATAATTGATTTGACACAAGCTGAATTAGATAGACATGGTAGGAAAACAAACAATGGAAGAAGGGAATCTTAACTGGAGTTGAGGCATGGTAAGGAATCACTACTACTTTAAGTTTGCAAGGAAAAATGACTCAACATTACAAAATCAAAAATAATATTATAGAAAGGAAAGAACTGAAAGTCAGATGAATTGTCTGAAAATCTAAACCTTTTTATAGTCAATATACACATGAAGGAAAATCAGATGAGCATTTGATGGGGTAGTGGCTGGAACTCTTAAAACTTGATACATAGATTTTTCCAGAACAGTATCTTCCAACAGTTCATCCACTGTCACTATAATTGAGATCATCAACCTTGCTGTTGATCATCCTCTTCTTATCTTTCCTTCCATCTTTCCTGGCATCAGAGCCTCCTCCAGAGAGCTAGGTCTTTGATAATTTGTCTGAAGTATAATAAAACCCATGCAGTATGTAAATGCCATTATTTGAGAAAAGGATTGAGCAGATATGGAAGCAAAGCTTAGTTTCTAGTGTGCATTCAGTTTAATGCCTTTTATAAAAATCTCAACATTCAGGCATGATATTTTGGCTCAGACTTAGTGTGCAGTCTGCATATGTAAAATACATCAACTTGTAAATGATGAATTCAAAGTGAATTTGATTTGGGGGAAGCTGGCATTTAGAAATTCATTTCAGGTGAAAATATGTTTGGGGACTGCTATAGAAATACTTTAATGAAGCATTGGATTCAACTCTTTCAGCTGTTAACTGGAGGAGTTTGAAGAACATCTTGGGGATTATGAAAGCCAGTCTCTGAAATAAGAAGATCTTCATAAGATTCTGGAGTACCACTGGAGTACTAATCTCAGGCTCCTTTGGAATTTAGCTACTGGGTGTATATCAAGCAATACATATGCAACTTCAAAAAGTAATCAAATCATCAACTTTTAACTACAACTCTGATGATGAGAAGAGCTGGCTAATTTGTTTTAACATAGATGTCCTCAACTAATTAATTTTAATCTCTCAGTTATATGATTTTTCTCCTCCCTTTTTTCACACTGTAACAATGAGCATTATTTATTCCTAAATGCGTGTTAATGAATTTTACAAGCATGCTGGATATAGCATCTGTTAGAGAGCCAGAAAGCTTGGAGCCAATCCCACATCATGCCAAGACATTAAGTGAGCCATTGGAAATGATTATCCACCTATAAATGGGAAAATATATAAAATGATATATATAAGGTCACGGTAACAGCCAGTGAGCAATGCCAGCCGATCCCTACTAGTTTTAGTTCTTCTTGACTTGGAACTGGGGGGGAAACAGGGAACTGAAGAAGCCAAACACTTTGCTCAAGCCTGGCATGGAAATTCTTGGCTCACTTGATTCAACAGCACAGCTGTCGTGGCACCAGCAGTTCATCAGCAAGGCTTTGTTTTGCCATCTTACATTTTCTGTGACTTTCCAAGACTTGACCATCAAGGGCAGAGTAATTTGTAGCAATTTGAAAGTTATGAAAGAATCACTCCTTTCCATGGAATTCCTAAAAAGTTGGCATGCTTTCATAGGCTTCTGAACTTCTCTTCACTCAAACTGAATGTGGAAAACTTGTGCTCCCTCTCCTAGTTGTTGTCAAACTATAAGCTAGTGATTCTACTCTACCAATACAGCATATGGAAGGCTACAAGTTCCCAAACCTGTTTCCTGTGTTGAAGGAGAAATTCTGTGCCATAGGTTTGTATGCCAAGGATTAGACAATTTAATCCAGGTCTAATGGAACAATATTGAACTAAAGTTTGTGCTATAGCCAGTTTCACAATTCAAAAGAAATATTTGTAATCTATACTGCAGCTGCATCTATAGAAGATTTTGCAAAGTTGCCTGCTTTATATGTATATTTAAAACTTAACGGTTGGAGCTATGGGAAATAAGGAACTGAAAGTAGCAGATAGTTGCGAGTTTCATATGTACATGTGTAAGAGCGGTTATGAGGAAAGTTATGGTCAGCAGAAAAGTACAAGGAACTGAGTCCTTGATATTGCAAACTCTTTTGGCCATCTATTCATGGTTTAGAAATGAAAAAAGGTATAAAAGATTAGGGGCGGACCTGGTTCAAGGCCACTTGGACACTAGCCATCACTGTTATGACTGCTGGTCCAAACTGGTCCTCATTTTAATGGGTTATTGAATGTAAGTACTTAATGTGTGTTCTAAATTTCAATAAAGGAAACCTCTGAATTCTAAAGCTGAGAGTGCTGTCTCTTGCCTTTATTGGACCCCCCACACACACCTGCATATATCTGTTAATTTCCTGCAGATTAACTATGATCTGAAGTCGTGCTTCACCATAAGTGTAAATATGCTTACAAGTTTCTTCATAGTGTCTTTAACACTATGATTAACTAATGAGAAGCTGGTTAACACTTGATGGTTGCTAATTCTGATAATCAGCAGCAGTAATATAGGTAGTATAAATGTATTATTCTGGTTACATAAACACATTTCTTATTCCACAAATAATCATTGCTTCCTTCATTATTGCCTTTCAAGTCTAGTGGCACTGCAATTCTCAAGACTCCCAGAATCCTATCCTAGCCAACATGGAAAATAAAGGAAAGGCAGCTAAAAACCAGGAATTCAACAGCCAAGGTCCCTTGAATTTCTAGCACAGAGACAACTAAGAGTCAAACAGAAGTTCAAGCAACATGTACTACCCACAACTTTGATGATTTAGGACAGAATATAATTACATTTGCAGTAATAATAGTTCAGTGGAGGGGAACTACTTTACCAGTGATGAGAAAGTTGTGTTGAAAAGGAAGTGTCTAAAGGAAAACGAGCTGATAGTAAAGATGAAAGCATGATATGTTAATTCATGGGTTTTCTTGCCCCTGGATCACAAATGGAATGCTTTCCCATGAGGGTTTTTTCAATTGTGACTTTTTAGTTGTGATTGTTCTCCCAAGGCTTTTCAATTTATGTGAAATATTGGTAGCTTTAGCAATTTCTATTTTATTTTGACTAGAAGAATGTCAGGGTTACCTTTTAAATATGAATACACATAGAAAACCACACACACAAAGACAAAGAATGCTTGATTTCAAATATGTGTCTATACCAGGGGTGTCAAACTGCCGGTCCGTGGGCCGGTTTTATCATACCGGAGCTGCACCCACCCCATTACTAGCAATGGCAAAAAATGTTGTGCGACATCATGTAATGTCGCGCGTTTGACATGCCTGGTCTATACTGACTGGAAGGGGGTAATCAGAAATGCTATTTTTTTGTATGAAATATTTCCATGTTCAGGATAACTTGCTATACTGTGTGTGTATGAAATTCAGATCTTAACATTAAATAGAACAGTGCTCATAGCAGACAAAAATAGCTTGAGAAGACACATAGTACTGGATAAGCGAAAAAAAAATCAAGACAATACCATGAAGCAATTATCAGTATCAAGTGATAAGCTGGAACACTTTTGAAGTTAGGATGAAGCTAAAGAAAAGAACAGCAAAGCCATACCCAGTATTATCTGACAGCTGCTTTGGAAAGATTTCTTGTATTAAAAGATGTTCAATCTTCCCAAAGCTTTAAATAGGATTAAGCTTAGATTTGAGCTGAAAATCTCATTTGTCCAGCATTTTAAATGTTTTCCCCCCACCTTTTCATCTGCACCAAATGGACTATTTCTGAAAGCATTATTCTTGTCCTATGTTCTGACAGCATTCACCACTGCTCCAATAATCTCTGTGTCACAAAAGTGAACTCATCTCTGGTTACCTTTGGGCATGCTCTTCACAAACAATCACCAAATATATGCAGTTCCTGTTTGATTTAAGCAAAGTTTCCAAGTTATATTAGTATCCAACAGTTAACTTCAAACAAGAGATATATTTCAGAAAACTAAGAGTAAGACATGTCTGCTATGTAAATATGAATGAGTTTTGGCAGGAAAATCCATCTCTTATATTTTAAGTGGGCTTTAATACTTTATTCCATGAGTCAGCTATTTATAATAGCAAATATCTGGCATTTTCAATTTTGCCCTATCTGTTCTAGTTAAAACAAAAAACTGTATAAACAGATTTAGAAGAATGAAAAATTATGAAGAATCCCAATATTTAAATCATTGTGCACTTAGAAAAATTCAAAATGTGTATTAAAAAAGTATTTTATATTGTCCATTATTATATGTTGGAAGTTTATGTCAAACATATTTTATTTACTTAATGAGAAAGATGATATATACTGGTAAAGTAGTTCCCCTCCACTGAACTTTCTTTCTTTCTTTCTTTCTTTCTTTCTTTCTTTCTTTCTTTCTTTCTTTCTTTCTTTCTTTCTTTCTTTCTCTCTCTCTCTCTCTCTCTCTCTCTCTCTCTCTCTCTCTCTCTCTCTCTCCCTCCCTCCCTCCCTCCCTCCCTCCCTTCCTTCCTTCCTTCCTTCCTTCCTTCCTTCCTTTCTTAAATATATTTTATTGATTTTTTACAGTAACAATCTTTAGTGTTTAGTAAACAGCATGTTGTCTGAGTTCATATATTTAAAAAAACAATCAATAATAATTAATATCTGTAGTTCCATAATCAATATATTAATTAATGATATATTTTTTGATCTTCTCTTCTTCCAATAGTGTTCTCCTTTTGTCAACATTAAACAAATATAGTTCTTAATATTTTGACACATACAAAGTTTGATATAAACATTTTTCTTATGTTTGTACAAATAACAGTTACATTAGCATATAACGTCTTTTCTGATCAGCTTATATTTCAATTGTATTTATAAAAGTTATCTTATTAAGTCACTATATGTCAAGATTCTTATTTAAGCTTAATTTCCCCTCTGTATTCAAACTATTTTTATCAGTCATACTTTTCTCAAGTTAATTACCTTTAAATATCCAAACTTTTCATTCACATACACCATCCTAATATTTTTACATTTCATATATTATAAAAAATACTATACTAGTTGTATATCTTATCCCTCTTACTGTGGGACCCCTTTATATCCATAATTTATCTATTCTTTTAACCGTATTCAAACAAGTGTTTAATCGTATAGTACTCCATCTGGTAAGTTGAATCAAATCCCTTGAATCTAACTCTAGCCTTCTTCTTTTGCCAGGTAGCTTCCCAAGTCAGTATGTTCAATTTGCCAAGAGATTGTTCCTATATTTTTGTAAATGTTGTTGGGAATAGGAAAGACAAGTTAGATAGGACATATGTTTTTTGTCTCCCAGACTCTAGTGATTCTCCTGGCTGCTCTATAATCAATTTTATTTATTTATTGGATCTTCTTTCCTGTCTTCAAGTTTGTTTTGAAGCCCTGAAAAATAAGATATTTTTTTCCATTTCAATTGTTGTGGCAAAACCTTGCAAGTTTTCTTTTATTTGTATTAAGCTGTAGTTCTCTTCATCTATAGCTTCCCTCTTTGGATCACTGTCCTCTAATTTGTGTTCTGTTATCTGGTTTGTTTGTTCATTCTCTATTGTCATTTTCTGAGTGTTTTTTACTTGTAAGTTTAGGTTAGAGATGTGCTCATTTATGTCATCAAAGTTGTTTTTAATCTCACCATGATTTGAAACTATTGTCATTTGAATCTGTCACAACATTGCATACATTTGCCTTGTCTTGATGTATTGCTCTTGCAGATCTCTGATATTCCAGGTTGGGGTCTTCAGAAGTAGATATTAGATGTAGTTTCCTACCATTTTATCTCCTCCCTCCAAATGTTCTTTCACTGGTACCATAGTCTCTATGATTAGCCTTGTCAAACCAATCTTAAAGTCCAAACAACCAAATCGTATATAATTCTTGTCTTTATATATGGTTTTTATAATCCATATGTTTCCAATTGTCAAAGCACCACTGAAAGCAGTATTTTATAACAGTTCTTCTGTTCAGGGGTCTTACAATTATCAGCCAGCCAAAATTGCAATCTAGAATGTTTAACCATCCAGTAAATTCCCCCCAAGATTAGCCAAAAGTCAAGGTTTTTTTTCCTCTACAAACATTTATTGATCTTAAGGATCACAGCTCAGTAAGTATTTATAATCCCAGAAGGTCAGCAGTTTTTTTAAAAAATATAGTTCTCAATCTATAATAGGTGGTCCAGTATATTTTCTTTCCTCTTTCTCCAGCTGTTTTCTATTTGGCTAGAAGTCATTGAGGTTCAAAGAAACAAGTTGTTCCTTATTTCTGGGTGTCTTGCCAATTTCTGAGTCAGTGCAACTGCTGTTCTATGCTTTAATCCTCCACTAAATGTCAGTAGCTATTCATTTTCCAACTTTTAAAACAAAGAGGTTTTTTTGTAATTTCATCAATACTCTTTCAGATATAAAATATTAATGTTTTTTTTATAATTTTCAGATTTATCCAGACTGTAATATTATTAAGTTCATTTAAATCTATTTCTGTCCCCCATAAAAATTAAATCGCTGCTTCTATCTATGGAAGGGTAGGGGTGCAATCCCCTCCCTTCTCACTTTCAGAAGATTTTTTGCTTCTTGGGTATTTTTTCCAGGAAATCAGTTACAAAATAGAAGAGAGAAGATTGATATTCTCACCCAGTTCCAAGCACACTGTTCACAGTTGTTCTACTTAGTGCTTTTGTACTTTGGTTACTGGTAGCTTGGGCTAGTCACTGATGTGCAGCTAGCCTGTCTCCTGTCAGGTTGGAGGGCTTCTCCCAGATGAAGTGGATTGACCACTGTCTTTGTTCTTTGTCATCTCTCCAGGGCTTTAGACCCATTTAGGGTGGCCTGGCAGGGTGCGGAGCTCAGCAATCCCTTGGCCATTCCATTACGGCACAAAACCGGAAGTCTTTTCTTTCTTTCTTTCTTTCTTTCTTTCTTTCTTTCTTTCTTTCTTTCTTTCTTTCTTTCTTTCTTTCTCTCTCTCTCTCTCTCTCTCTCTCTCTCTCTTTCTTTCCTTCTCCTTTCCTTCCTTCCTTCTTTCTTTCTCCCTCCTTCCCTCCCTCTTTCCCTCCCTCCCTTCCTTCCTTGAACAATTATCAAAAGCAGAAGGATCTCATCAGCTAGCAAGCAGGCACTGAGATATATCTTGTATGCAGGGAGATATAAACGTAGGCATGAATGAAAGGGAATTCTGAACGAGCCTTCTTCATTTTTTTTAATGTCCATCAGTCCCTTTGAAACTGAATTTGGTGCATTTCAAAATCCACCATTCAAAGTTTATTCAAGATATACAATAGAACATTATATGTATATATAGTTTTGGTCACCATGATGTAAAAAAGATGTTGAGACTCTAGAAAGAGTACAGAGAAGAGCAACAAAGATGATTAGGGGATCAGGGGCTAAAACATATAAGGAACGGTTGCTGGACTTGGGTATGTCTAGTTTAATGAAGAGAAGGATGAGGGGTGACATGATTGCATTAATGTCTGTAGTGATGAAATGCTTCAAAAGACTAGATCTCCAACACCTTAGGACATGCCTCCCACTGGAATTTGACAAATATCGGTTTGCCTACGGAGGAATAGGTTGACAGACAACACCATAGCTACTGCCTTACATTCTGTAGTGAGCCATTTGGAGAAATCCGGAAACTATGTCAGGATGCTTTTCATTGAGTATAGTTCGGCTTTCAATACTATCCAGCCAGGTATTCTTATTGAAAAGCTGACTGACTTGGATTTCTCCCCCTCTATCTGTGACTGGATCAAAGGCTTTTTGAGGGACCGGCCACAAACAGTGAGGGTTGGGCCTGTCATACCCACCTCCCTGAAGCTTTGCACTGGCTCGCCACAGGGCTGTGTGCTCAGTCCCTACCTGTATTCACTGTACACACATGATTGTGTATCATCTGACCTATCCACTACGATCATTAAGTTTGCAGATGATACCACCATATTGGGGCTTATTATTAAGGTGGAGAAGAAACAGCGTACGGGGGGTAGTTCAAAAACTATCCTCATTGTGTCTAGAAAACAACTTGCACCTGAACATCGGCAAGACAAAGGAGATGGTGTTAGACTTCTGGAAGAAAAGAGAGGAACCCGCCCCACTTTACATGGGGGGGCATGTGGAGAGAGTTTCCTCCTTTAAATTCCTAGGAGTCTATCTCAGCGAAGATCTCACCTGGAAAATCAACACAACCCAGGTGGTGAGAAAGGCCCACAGAGACTCCACTTCCTTATGGTTTTGTGAAAGAACAAAGTGGAACAACGACTGATGACCTTCTTTTACCGGTCCACCATAGAAAGCGTCCTCTCACAATGCATTATGGTGTGGTATGCTGGCTTGATAGCCACAAATAGAAAGACACTACAGTGGGCTGTCTCTGATACCACTAGATGCCATCACTAGGGCCCGCTGCCTTAGAGGAATGAGGAAAATCCTCAGGGACAACTCTCACCCTGGTCAGCACTTCTTTACTCTCCTACCATCGCGTAGGAGATATAGAAGCATAGCCAGCTGCACCAGAAGAACAGTTTTTACCCATGGGCTGTCAGACTCCTGAATGGAAAATAACTCCATGTATGATAGACTTAGGGGTCAGCACGTTGTGCAATAAGTTCACATGGTGCAATAAGATTGTGTGTTTGCTGTTATTGTGAGTTCTGATGGGGTGCACAAAGGGAGGCTCAGCCAATCTCATTGTACACATGTTCTACTTTGACAATAAAGGATTTTATTTATTTATTTATTATTTTTATTTATTATAGCAGTCTTCCACTATCTCAGGGGCTGCCACAAAGAAGAGGGAGTCAAGCTATTTTCCAAGGCACCTGAAGGCAGGACAAGAAGCAATGGATGGAAACTAATCAAGGAGAGAAGCAACCTAGAACTAAGGAGAAACTTCCTGACAGTTAGAACAATTAACCAGTGGAATAACCTGCCTCCAGAAATGGCAAATGCTCCAACACTGGAAGATTTTAAGAAGAGACTAGACAGACATTTGTCTGAAATGGTGTAGGGTTTCCTGCCTGAACAGAGGGTTGGACTAGATGACCTCCAAGGTCCCTTCCAACTTTCTTCTTCTTCTTCTTCTTCTTCTTCTTCTTCTTCTTCTTCTTCTTCTTCTTCTTCTTCTTCTTCTTCTTCTTCTTCTTCTTCTTCTTCTTCTTCTTCTTCTTCTTCTTCTTCTTCTTCTTCTTCTTCTTCTTCTTCTTCTTCTTCTTCTTCATCATCATCATCATCATCATTATTATTATTATTATTACTTTATTAGTAGTAGTACTACTTTATTATTATTATTAGTAGTAGTAGTAGTATGATTAGTATGATTAATACTATAACATGAGTTACATTTTTATTTATTCTTTCTAATACAGTCTCATGGAATTTAATGAATGTTTCATATTTTATACAGTGGAAGGTAAGCTTAGCTATTGGAATTTAATTTGGTAGACATATGGCTATTTCTGAACCTATCTCAATGCAAATAAACTTTTGTTTTCAATTCCTCACCAGACCTGTCCCCAACTACATTATTTTTACTCATTACTAGGTTGAGTACATAACTGGAACATACTGTCAATTCTTTTCATGAAAAATCATTCTACTATTTCAAGATGGTTTATATATTTATTTAAAAATCATTTTATGAAGGTGAAACATAATTTTGAGAATTTGCAAATTTAATCATTATTTTGGAATGTCTTTTATGCACATATTGAAGATTAGAAAAAAAGGAATCAAAAACTCTTGAATACGAAAATACGAAATAACTTCTGCCAGAATTATACAATGTTCTTTGATCATTATATAATTAAAATTAAATTGAATAATCTTTTCTCAAATTTATCCATAACAAATCTGCCAAAGTAGCTATGTTAGTGTCTCCACAAAAAGAATAAAAAAATATATTACATTACTGAAAATTTGTAATAGTGGATTCTGATGGTTTTCTTACAAATTGGTATAAAATATTTATTGACTTTCTGATTCATATGCTATTGGATATTTATAATACTATTTTTGACTATTCTTTGGTGATGGCAATTTGATAGCCAGTAAGACTGCTGGTGGATGTACAGTCTATTGACCAATTTCATTGTTAAATGCTGATAAGAACACTTTGAGAGCCATTTTGGTATGAGAAGATTCATGGGAATCCATGAGGTTTGAAGCCAAAATCAATTAGGGAGCATTGCCATTCATGACATATCTCTGTTGGACATGGAGGTTGACATTTCTTCCAGTGCAGCAAAGAGTAAAAAAAAAAGTCTTGAATAGTTAATCTCATATATGTTGATTTTATAAAAGAGCAGCACAGATTGGATATTACTAAATTAGTAACTGATATACTAATGATATTTTAAGGTAACTTGGATTTACCCTTTGTTTTGCTGCTGGCCCTTTGCTATATTGATTTAAATTTCTGCAACATACTTGGGATGTGTGTGTGGTGTACACACCATGCACACATACTATCTCCTCTTATTTTTAATTTGACTTTGGAAGCCGTAGCCAGTTTTACAGGCAATCAAATGGAATTTGTACATCAAGGTCACTAGAGTTGAATGCAAAACATTATACTGTGAGTATACCTTATGTCATTGGTAAATAATAGTGTTCTTTACCAAACTGGATGATAAAATATAACAATAGTATGTTATGATGTTATTCCATCATCTGGAATCTTTGTAATACTTTCTGCAGAATATAAGATATTGATCTTTGCTAAAATGAAGTTTGAATTATTTTATGTATCTTGGAATAGTTATTCCATGGACAATTTAATCATTTATAGAGGGATTGTTTTTTAATTATTTGCCTCAGATTAGTATTGATATTGGTAGATGGTTAGAAAATCTCTATGAGTCCATGGGAATAATGTTAACATAAAGATTACCTTGAAACTGATATGTATTTGTAGAGGGATGACCATGTCAATTCCTATTATATGTTTAAAACTGTTTGATATGATACTAAAAATGTTTCAGTGGGATGATTGGAGCCCCCAGGTTTCCTTCACCAAAATACAACTTTCTGATTGCAAACTGAGGAGGAGAATTTTCCAAATTTTCAGCTTTGCCATTAGAACTATATTTTGATTTTTCTTTCCTTCTTGAATTTAAATATTTCCCCCCAGAGGCTTTGTACATACAAATATAAAGTTATTGCTTGACCCACTTGGTATCTTTGAGTGGCTTAATATCTATGGAGATTCTCAGTCATCCAGGTCATAATTGTCCCAAATATGCTTTTTCACAAGGCAACTGGGCTTTCTTGTTTTTCTTCGAAGACGTTTTGCTTCTCATCCAAGAAGCTTCTTCAGCTCTGGTTCCAAAGTCCATCACTAAATGGCTATCGAGTGGCTTGGTTTCTATAATTAATAGCTGCAAGATTTATTTGGGTGAACTTGGAAGATATCTTAAATTTGATTTATCCCCCCAGGAGAAACTGTTGCTCTGAGATAATTTTAGTTTGAACATTGGAGATAAGTCTTCAAGAGTTGATAAGTACCCTCACAAGTGCTGTTAATATGCTTGATCCTTATTGTTGAACAGTCTTTTAAAATATTTAACATACTGTAAGAAGAATTTATATTATTAAAACAGCTGAACACAGTAAATCAGTAAACTGAACACAGTAAATCCAATTAAAGTATCTTTGGACCATATTTAGAATTTTAACAGTGTTGGAGACTCCTAGTTAATAATCATGTTTGGGTGTTTTTTTTTTCAAAAATTGGGGAGGATTTAGTGCATAATTAATTTACAATTAATTCTTCTGGATGGCAAGCGACATAAGGGGAATATGATCTCTTAACACCAATGGAAGTTACAATTCTAAAGCTAAGTAGTTCTCTTTCTCAATTTGTTGTGCAAAAAATGAATTTTACATGAACAATCTCCTATCAGTTTGCTATACAGAAAGAACAGTAGTTATAATTAAATGTTCTAATAGCATTTGCTATATTTGTCAAGTTATGACCCTGTCAGTCTAAATTAGGCTGTTAATTCTATTGATTAATTCAATAAATACAACTTTTGCTTTTAATCAATGATTATAATAATGATAGTAGTACTAATGAAGGCTAACTAGTTCCTATGAGAGAAGATAATTTTAAAGAGGATGGCAAATGGAAATTAAGCCATCTATACAATTAAAATACTGGGAAGATCAACAATTAGGGGAATTGATTTCTAGCTAGCAGCTAGATCCCCCTCCCCCAAATAACTATATTTTAAAAAAGGATTCTAGGGCAATGAGAGGGCAAATTCTCTGTTCCATAATTTTTTTGTCTATCACTCAAATGTTGGCAGCCATTAAAAAGTTCCTCAGACAGAACCAAATACAGACCTTTGAAAAACTTGAAGCTTTCTCTTTCTTATAATTCTGAAATTTTAAAAGCACTGGAACTTACAAGATCAATCCTGTTATTTGGGAAAGTGTGTGTGCGTGTGTGTGTGTGTGTGTTTGTGTACCATGAAACAGATAACTTTGTTTATTTTACACCACGATTCCCATTTGTTTATTCCAGTGCTTTCATCTGATTTTGAATACTGTGAGTCAGAACAATTGAAAAGTGTGCAACTTGCGAAATTCCAAAGAGAAGCCAAATAGCATGTGGACACAATGTTAAATGTAACATTGATATAGGCTGTCCACCTTTCCTAGTGCCAGAAAATTATGATCTATTACACAAACTGCGCAATCTCCTGCTGCCCTTGACACAAGCAAAAAAATAAAAATAAAATCCAGAAACAATACTTCATAGAATCAACAGCTCCAGCAATGTGGTGTCCATGAAAATTTAGGATTTCTCTCTGGAAGTTAACCCATCATATAAAATCCATTTAAGGATCTATCAGAACAAGGTGGCACCTGTAATGAATGATTATTGATGCCTTCAAGCTATGAGAAGGTCATGGACGTCCATTCAATATGAAAGAAAATGATGATTTACTTTTGTTCACTCAGGGATCTTTCATTCCAATATAACTGTGAAAAGAGACTGAATGAATCAAGCATCTTACTTTATCTTCAGTAGTGCTAGAGATGAGTGTCAGTTCAGTAAAAAAAGGTGAAAAAGGATATTGCTGTATTTACAGGACTGTAACAATTTCAGAAAAAAAAATAATGCTAGCAAAAGTTAAATTGTAAACATGTATTAGAGCTGTATGCTTGCTGTATGCCAAATTGTCCAACATTTATTAAAGAATAAAAGAGATTCTTATGTTGAGCTGTATCTAAACTTTCACATTGACAGTGACAAAGGGATGCTCCAACATAAATCAAACTTATCCTACAAGAGCTGTCTTTCCAGAAGCTAGGACCTTAGTCCATGATGAGAAGAAATAACTAGCAGTGTCCTTCAAGAAAAGTTCTTTTCAGCATAACTAGAAGAGTATCAGTAGATTATTTCTGGAAATGAAAGAATCATTCTGTTTCATCAAGGGGTATTTTCAGTAGTGGAAGAAATAGTGATACTCTAGAAACTCCCATAAAAGACGGAGAAACAATTTTACAAACTTTAGTATACATTGTATAAACACCTCCTAGCCCAAGAGAATCTTTTTTAGCTCCACCAGGTTGTTAGGCAATACACAGTTGCAGCATCTAATTATGCGTGCACTCTGTGTGTCTTTTGCTAGATTATTTATCTTTAAATTCTTGGAATGACACACCAAGCCATCAAATGATTTAATAGTTGATAAATGTAGGCAAATTAACTGGCCAAAATATGCATGGTTTTAAAAAAGGAAAACAGCATACCAGCATGTATATTACAAAGATTTCATCCAAATTATTCAAAAAATTATTGATTAAAGCAGGAGGCAGACTAAATGAATCTGCACAGGAGGTTAAAATAAGATGGAGTCAAGACAGCACAATCAAAGCCTTCTTCCTTTTGTATGTGCATCAACATCACACCCATGTGCAAAGGGGTGCAGATTCAGTCATAGGAGATGCTTTAAGTTTCTGAGATGTCTAAAAATACAGACTCTGATAGGCCATTACATCACCCATATTATCATTTATATTAAATTATAGGAAGTCCCATCACCTCTGTTTTTGTCCATGTAATCCTTCATCCTCTAAAAGTCAGTAGGTGGATAAGAACCCCAGCACAGAACTAAGATGGAGAGGAAGCAAAAGTGATATTGTGAACTGTGGAGTTGACCTAATGACAGCCATGCCACCTGTGTTGTCAAAGTTGTTCTTAGTATCTGTTCCCCCTCTTTTCTCCTTCTTCTTCTCCTTCTCCTTCTTCTTCTCCTTCTTCTCCTTCTTCTTCTCCTTCTCCTTCTCCTCCTCCTTTTTCTCCCATGAAGCAAGGCTATTAAGCAAAAAGCAAAGTATTTGCCTCCATGTGGCTCATGAATAAGGGAAAAAAATGCCAGGCCTTTTGTTAACAGTCTCCCCCATATTTCTCATAAAGCTTATAAATTCTTCCCTCTTCCCTGAGGTTTCTACCTATTCAAAAAATAATTGTCCAAAGTGCATGAAAGGGATAATATGAGGCCACAAGTTGCTGCCAGAGTTTTTAATTTCAAACTGGGTCATCTTGTTTACTTCTGTCTTATAATTATTAATACAATTTTCTCTTGTTTCATTGATAGAATTATATAACAAAAATAAATTTTACTTGCAGTCCTTAAAAGCATATTTTTGTAATGTATGTAAGTTATTTACATAGACAGTGTAATTTATCATAAATTTGATTGCTATGCACATTGTTTCTTGTTCCAGTTATGGTATTATGGGCATAATTATACAAATGTCAAATATAGTTTTAGTTCAACTAGTAGTTTATGATTTTTTGTGATAATTTCAATGATTTCATAATGCATGTTGTGATATTATTTTAGCTAGAGTACTTTCATTGTATGAGATTGTGCACTACCCCCCAACAAAACATAGGTGAACTGCACATATAAATTATATGAAAGAGAATGATGCTCTAGGTTTCCAGCAAGGCAAAGGTAGCAAGCAGAGGTGTCCAAGTTGTTTGTTTGTATTTCTGTGTTCAAAAGTCAATATATTAGCCTTAATCTGTAAAAAAAATAGCGGGGGACCTTTGATTGCATGGTCAGAAATGCCAACTTGTTTTTGTTTTTTGCTTCCCCAGTGGATGCCTCTGAATGGTAACCCACTTTTGGAAAAGGTAGGGACCTGCAGGTGTGCTTTTAATGTCTTCAACATTTTTTTAGCCCTCAAATGACAGAGAAGTACCATCATCCTCAAAAATGTGGTTGTATGAGGAAAATCATACAAGCTGCCATAAAATATGGAAATATTCCCTCTCAATAATGGTATTTAATATACTTTGACACTAGTAGCAAATTCATCCCTCTGGGGCAATATCATTTCCAAATGCATATTAGTACTGTATCTCAATGATTAACTCAACTCACTCCCAGTTCAGATTATTTTTATGCTGTACATTATAAAGGAGGCAGAGAAAAAGACTAGTGAAGCCCTAGAGACGTACCATGCATGATTGATGGGTATTGATGGATTGCAAGTTTGGAACCAGGGAAAAAGAAAATCTTGACAATATTTTACAATGCTAAGCAAAAATTGGTACCGCAGTAGTACAGCAGTGGTATTTTTTTTAATTAGGACTGTACTCTAAAAATCATTTTCCCAAGGATGGGAACAAGTCTAGAAGTGTAGTCAGACTATTTTGATTAACTGACTTCCTTAGCAGATTGTGAGAATGCTGTAATATATAGTGATTTAATAAAAACATATATTATGTTTTTATAATATTATGACTACCAAGATAAGAAAATGTATGGTATGAGTTAGATAGTAAAGACAATTAATAAGATATCTAAAGGACTTGGAATTGTTCTTAAGGAGTACTAATCAAAAGTTCCCCACCATACTGGATAGAAACGCTAAATCAGAAATATCACAAGATTCAGCCCTGCATTTCTTACTCTTTCAACTTCATTATTATTATTAACTTGGGTGAAAAGATGAATAGAACATCTAAGAAATTTGCACACAGTAAATTGGCAAGGCAATTCATATCTGGAAATAAAATTCAAAATGGTATTGATAAGCAAGAGAAAGAGACAGAAAATGAATTAATGAAATTGAACCCATATAAATATAAAGCTTTTTCCACAGGCCTTGTATTTTAAACAGGGTACAGACAAACTGGATAATTTCAGGGAAGAACAACAAGGATGATGAGGGGCTAGAAACTAAATCTGATGGAGGAGAGAGGGGGGTGGGAGAGAGGGAGAGAGAGAGAGAGAGAGAGAGAGAGAGAGAGAGAGAGAGAGAGAGAGAGAGAGAGAGAGAGAGAGAGAGAGAGAGAGAGGCAGAGAGAGAAAGAGAGGGAGGCAGAGAGATAGAGAGACAGAGAGACAGAGCGAGATAGACAAAGAGAACTAGGAATAAGATTATAAAAAAAGCACAGATGGGGGGGAATCACAGGTAGGAAAATCTTTTGGGGAGGTAAGATAGGCTGCAACTAGAACTTTGGGGTGCAGGTTCCCTATGTCTTTAAAGCCATAACTTTTTACATTTGATCTATCAGAAGATGGGTGAAGTCCTTTTCGTATTTTATTTCACTTGACTATAAAAAAAGAATATAGTAAGTACGTAGCATAACTATGAATACATGGCATTAGGAAGACATTGAAAAATACATTGAAAGACTAATAGGGTCTGGAATATATTGGGATTGAAAGAATACACTAAAGTAGGAAAATATGTGAATATACACAGTAGCTATCCTACTTCGGTTTGTCCTCCTGGCTTTCCTCCCGTTTGGTGTCAGGGCTAAGAGAAGATCTGTAAGTAAAAAAAATATGTATAGGAATGCAAATTTGGAATAGTGATCACACAGACACCTGTTTATGGAGATAAATCCATATACTTAAAATAGTTTCCATTTAAGAACACTACTCAAGACTAGTTTGAAGATATCTGACAGCATACAGTATATCTGAACATAATTATGCTTTCACTGCATATTTTCAACAGACAGAATTTGACAATGAAGTGGGCAGACATGGAATCTCTGATTCCATTGCCCTCTCATTCTTTTTTCCCCAGTACATCTAAATATTTAAGAAAGTCTGATTCCATAGCTTTGCATCTCTCATTTCATAAAAACCTATAGATCTGGAAGAGTGCCATAAGTCTAAAATGATCTTCTTAAGGAATATAGTTTTCCAACTAGATAGAATTGACAACTCATTGTCAGTATTTTAATTCTGGTCTGGAAAATATCACACTGAAAATCAGCAATGTGAGTTCATTTGTATCATGACATGTATACAATATAGGACCCATTTGGTAGAATATTGCAACTCTTTGTGACAAAGTCCCATTGAAAGCAACAGACTGGAACTGATCTGAATGCCATTGCATTTTGCTAGCCTGAGCCTATAAGAATATATCTACAGGAGCTGTTCCAATCCTTCACCTTGTAAATTGAATGTAAAACATGCAAGAATATATTTTTCTTCAATTATGCCAAAACATTCAATGGCTATCCTAGGACTGTCAGCAAGGAGTAGCATCAGCTTAACTAATTTCAGGCCAGATTTTTTTTTGGCTGTACCTGAACATTCCAGAACCTGAACTTAGTGCCTTCTAGATAAAAACCAGTATCTTCTATCATCAACCATCTTCCATGATTCATCAAGCAACACAATTCACAATATTGTAAATTTTATTGATGACTTGTAATATTGATTATACATTACTTTTTCAGGTGGAAGAAAATGAATTATGAAGTTTAAGTACTGGAGGATATATAATAATGTCAGTAACAGATAACATAAGGTAGGACACTTCTAGATTGCCAGTGCAGCAAGGGTAATCTTTCAGAAAAAAGTATAACCATCATCTCTGTTTACCTATTTGTTTTGAATCTCACTGGAGTTTCTTTCAAAGAGCAATGCCATGCTGGCTGTTAGGTTAAATTTCCAGAAGTCTACTGCTATAATAACTTATGAAATAAAGAAAGTCTTGAGGGAGATGGTGACACTTTACAGAGCTGTGGTGGAACTGGATGTCCCTGCAGTTCATTTATCAAGAGAAAGGTAAAATATTACATGGTATGTGAAAGAAGTTAATTCACCCCTGCAGTCTTGATTTAAAAAAAAACAGAAGAAGAAGAAGAAAAAAGAATATATCAGGAAAATAATACATCTATGCCCCCATAGACTAATTCTTTCCTCTGATTTTGAAGTGCAGAGCATCAGGCCCATGGGAATGTGTGATTTGGTAAGGAATACATTTCCATTATTTAATAGAAAGTATGGCTTTGCCACGATTTGGGACAAATGTCTGTTGAGTTAACTTCATTAACTTTGCAAAATGTATGTACTGTAAGTACAGGGGCCCTCTATTTGGGAAAATGTTTTTTTTCTCAATGTCTTATTAATGATTCTGTTGTTATTTATCTAAGAAGGGCCAAGCTACAGTATTTTTATGCCTGCTCTACTATGCCTGAGCAAGCAGTTCCAGGAAAAAAGCTTGGATGCTTTAGATCACAGTTATTTGTCAAGGATAATTTCAGGTTTTTTTTCTCATTATAACAGTATAGTATGTAGTGTATAGTGAATTTGGAGGTACTGTTTGGCAGGTTCTTTGAGATACATTCATCAAGACCCCAGATTTTGATGAATGGACACCGCAACAGCTTATAAGCTCAATGGCAAGGGATGCTAGATCTTATATTTTACTAGCACCTGGAAAGTTATAGGTTCCAGATTCTGGTTTTAAATTTTGACCAGACAATAAAGTTATGAAGAAGACATGTTTGTGAACAAAGATGTGCAAAGATTAAAAATAGTACTTTCTAGTGGGGTATCTGATGAAAACACAAAACGTGAATTTGTGCAGCAAGATTAGATGAAAATGGTGCAGTCAAAGGCAATTAAAGAACAACAACAACAACCACAGCAGCAGCAGCAACAACAACAACAATAATAATAAATATATTTAATCTTCAATTCAATTCACAGCCTGGGACTGTTCAAATCCTAACCGAGGACCTAAGAGCTGTTAAGGTAATGTCTGAGTATATAATATAGTATATTATAAGTAGATGGTGATGGTGATGATGATGAAATAGTGGTGGTAGCATGGTAAAAATCCTGTTGGATTCATCACCCAATATCTGCACTAAGGTAAGTTGCTAGATTGTGAAAGGCAAACATATTTTTTTTTAAAAAAACAAACTATTACAGAAAGAACAGAGTCGATACAACTTTAGACAGGAAGGTGAAAATATAATTATAACTGCTGTGAAGAAGATTGGAAGCCAAATTATATTGTTATTCTTTTTTTCTTGCAGCAATTTTAGCTCTCTCTCTCTCTCTCTCTCTCTCTCTCTCTCTCTCTCTCTCTCTCTCTCTCTCTCTCTCTCTCTTTTACATTCCATTTTACTCTGAATTAGTTCTTACTGTTGTTAAAACTTTTAACTAAAAATTATATGTGTGTGTGTGTGTGTAATATTTCAATAATAATAATACAGCATAAGATGTTATTACAACTGGTTTGTAATAGGACAGAAATGAAAATATTCACTTTTAGAATAATAACCCCCTTATCTATGTGCTTGTATATTTATGTTTGTGTATGTATGTGATTCTATATGTTTGAGTGTGTTATTTTAAATTCCCCTTATGGAATGTAAAAAGCTTGGAGTTCCTTTGATGACTAGGAATATGCTATGAAAGAAAAATACCTCTATGTGCTAAAAAATGGAAGGTGATTTTTTCCCCCAATAGCATAAGTTGAAAGGGTCCCACAGATGTTGTTTTCCTGATTTAATTCAGTGCTTTGCCAATATATCTCATCTTTATGAAAATATAAAACTGTCCTGACCTATTTGTTCCAAAACCTCTTTAGTTTTCTTCTGCTGGTGTTTTTCAACTTATATTTTATTGGTAAAAAAACAAAGATTTTTATTTTATTGGTAAAAAAGACAAATGTTTCTATTTCACACCTCTCCATCCTTCTGCCATGCCTTTGGCTGTTTAACTTCCTGCTGTCAATAAATAAAACGGGAATAGTTCTCTCTTGAGATTTAATTGGAGCAAGTCAGGGAGTCTGCAACCTGCTGGAGAGGAGAGGTTATTGTATAGCAGGGGTGTCAAACTTGCTGCGTCACGTGACGTGTTGTGATGTATCATAACTTTTTTTCGCATTGCCAGAGCTGGGGTGGGCGCGGCCTCTGCATGATGCAACCGGCCTGCAGGCCGGCAGTTTGACACCCCATTGTATAGGATACCATTGTTGACTATCTCTGAAGAAGATACATGGAAGAACCCCTTTATTGCATTGGATACCCTTTTATTTGAAGAACAGAATTGAAAACAATTTCCTTGTAGTTTGAATAGAATGAGAATAGTAAACCCACAACATGAATATCATTTATATTAGCTTTTTAATGGCATCCTATGGTTGATAAATTCATCTTTTGATCCACTGTCCCTGAAGATAGAACGTGATGCAGCAAACCACTCTATATGTGGTGGGTGGCAATGTATAACATTCTGGATCACAAGTAAAAGCCTGGATGCAAGTGGCAAATAGAATTTTTCTATTGGCAACAGTACAGAAGATAGGTGATTGTGCTTTCTTCTTGGATTTTAATTCATTAGATTTATTCTTGTCTATAGATCTTAAAGTTCCTGGAATAGGGCGGCATAGAAATCCAATCAAATAATAATAATAATAAATAATAATAATAAATGAGGTTTTTCATTCAGTCAGATTTAATCCAGATTACATTTTTAAGATCATAGGGCTGCAAGGGACCATGGAGGTCTTCTAGTCCAACCCCCTGCCTAAGGCAGATATCCTTATATCTTCTCACACAAATGGCTGTCCAATCTTTTCTTGAAAACCTCCAGCAATAGAGCATCTACAACTCCGGGAGGCAAGCTATTCCACTGATTAACTGTTTTCACTGTCAGGAAATTCCTACTTATTTCTGTGTTGAATCTCCCTCTGATGAGCTTCCACCCATTGGTTATTGTTCTGTTCTCAGGATAAAAATCAATACCGTCTTCCATGTGACAGCCTTTCGAGTATTAGAAGATTGCTATCATGACTCCCCTAAACCTTCTATTCTTTAGGTTAAATATATGTAGTTCCCTTAGTTGTTCAGATGATTTAGCTACCAGACCCCTTATCGTTTTTGTTGCTCTTCTCTTTCTAGAAACTCAGTATCTTTTTTGCATCATGGTGACCAGAACTGGGCACAGTATTCCAAATGTGGCCTCATTAGTACAGTATAGAGCAGTACTATCACTTCCCATGATCTTGATGCTATCCCTCTGCTGATGCAGCCTAGAACTGTGTTCTACTTTGTCAAATGCCTTACTGAAGTTCAAGTGGTAGAACCTATATTCAAGTCCTGCTTTAGCTAGGAAAACCAGTTGTGTGACCTTGGGCCAGTTCCTCTCTCTCAGTCCAATTCACCTCACAGAGTTGTTGCTGTGGAAAAAACTGTGTGGGCCCTCTTGAGTTATTTGTGAAAATTATACAGGAGGGATACAAATAAAATAAAATAATAAAATAAAATACATAAATTCCCATATTCTCTAATTTAGTCATTTTATCAAATAAGGCAGTAAGATTTGTCTAACATGATCTGTTTTTAAGAAACCCATGCTAGCTTCCAGTAATCAACTTGTTCATTTCTAGATGATGATTAGGGGACTGGAGGCTAAAATATATAAGGAACAGTTGCTGGAATTGGGTATATCTAGTTTAATGAACAGAAGGACAAGAGGTGACATAATAGCAGTGTTCCAATATCTCAGGGGTTGCCACAAAGAAGAGGGAGTCAACTTATTCTCCTAAGCACCTGAAGGCAGGACAAGAAGCAATGGATGGAAACTAATCAAAGAGAGAACTAAGGAGAAATTTCTTGACTGTTAGAACAATTAATCAGTGGAAAAATCTGCCTCCAGAAGTTGTGAATGCTCCAACACTGGAAGTTTTTAAGAAGAGACTGGACAACCATTTGTTTGAAATGGCATAGGGGTTGGACTAGAAGACTTCCAAGGTCCCTTCCAACTTTATTATTATTATTATTATTATTATTATTATTATTATTATTATTATTATTATTATTATTATTATTATTATTATTATTATTATTATTATTATTGATCATCGCACAGTCAGCCAAATGTTCAGACTGGATTTTGCCCACCTATTGAGTTTTTACCAAGGGCCTGGGAAAGGCAGATGTGGATGTTTAATGTTATTACAGATATCATCGCTGGATGGAAGCGGTTCCTAGTAAGGCCGCCTTTTGCAATTGACTAATGGCAAATTTGTCAATGCCAATGGTGTTCAAGTGGTGCTCCAGTTGTTTTGGGATTGCACCCAAGGCGCCTATTACTATTGGTACTGCCATTATTGTTATTGTTATATGCTGGTCAGCTTTTTCCAGGATTTTTCCAGGAATTGATGTCAAGCTGATTGGTGTGTAGTTTCCTTGATCTACTTTTTACCCTTTTTTGAAGATTGGAACCACATCAGCTGTTTTCCATTTCTGTGGCATTTCCCCTGTGCTCCAGGAACTGTAAAATATTTCATTCAGTGCTTCTAAGATCACATCTGCCAGCTCCTTCAGTACCCTGGGATATAAACCATCTGGTCCCAGAGATCTGAACTCATCCAAAGCATAGAGGTTTTCGCTTATCAATTCCTTGCCTATCTTGACCTGCTGTTCCTCTTCTGTTGTTGATAGGTTGGGTTACTTTTTACTTTTGCATATAAACAGATGCAAACAAAGAACTAAGCAGTTCTGTTTTCTCACTCCTGCCTGTCACTTTTTGCCATCTTTTCCAATAGTGAATCAACAATTTCCTTGATTATTTTCTTTCTCATTACATATGAAAAGAAACTTTTATTGTCATTTATTGCAAGTCTTAGTTCTCTCTGAGCCTTAGCGTTCCTGACTCCAACTGTCCAGATTCAGACTATTTACTTGTATTCTGCTCTACTTATATGCCTCTCTTTCTATTTCTTATACTTGTCCTTTTTCTCCCTCAGTTTGTCAGAGTTCTTTATGCAGCCATGCTGCTTGATCAATAAGAGCTGCTTGATATCTATTCTATATTTTAATTCATTGTATTAGTTACCTATTATAATTCATGATGCCCCCCACAAGTGCAAGATAAAGAGACAGAAAGATACAAAAACCCATGAGTCATAAAAAGAAAGTCCACTGCAATATGGATGTCAGTGCCAGCTGGAATCTATGAATGTTAAATTTTCACTGCTGAAAAATAAAGAAAATATACATTCCACCAGTGAAAGAAGGACCTCAAAATAATATGTTTCTGAGGGCTGTGTAAAGAACTCACAGCAGGGAAATGAACCTAACAAATATGAAGTTCATACAAATTTGCATAAAAGGAGTTTTTCTTATGAAATTAAATTGAAAATTAAGTAAATCAACTAAAGAGCAGAGTTTTTTTTTAAAAAAAATTAAAGCTCACAGGGAGACAACGCAATACAATACAGTATACACAACAGAATCCAAGATACAAGAATTTAACCTCCCTAATGTTGAAAGTAAATCAAGCCAAATATTTAATGAGTTTCTTAGTCCCTGGGGATAGTACTTATATATAGTTGCAGGGTCATAATTTATGCAAACCCACTAAGTTTTTGCCTTTGTTTATATTTTGCTATGCAGGTAGTATTAATTTCAGATTTTAAATTTGATCTCTCTCCTAATGAAACATGCCACTAATAGTAGCTTTAGAACAATTACTACTGGGGGCCACTGGACATTATCTGGGTAATAAAGATTTTACTGTAAATACTGATAAAGGTAAAATAATTAAGGCTGATTGTGTAGATTAATGATAAACTTGCACATTCTGAGGACTGGCTTTGCTGGAAATCTGCAGTATAGGAAGATGATCAATCACTCAATAAAAGACAAATTAGACTACAATTTTATTTGGATCAAGAGATTGCTTCCATATAGTACCTATGTTAGCCATGCCTCTTACTATACCATTGATTAACACATATCATATTGCTTTATATTTTTCTATTAAATTCGAATGAGGGCATTTGTCTGAAAGGCAGAATATTAAAAGTTTTGGTGGGGTGAGAGAACTCTCTGCTCTTTGTTATCATCTTGGACTCACCTTTACAAATCAATAGCTATTAAATCAGGCAAAATGACAACATTCTCTGATCCAAAAAAAGGATTTGGCAAACAAAAAGAATGCCTCAGGTTTTCCATTGTTACTCTAAAGATGGATCACCTTAAAATCAAATCCTGAAAAAAATATACCATAGGTCTTGTCTGCTTCCTTTTTGCTACTTGTTTATATTCTTTTAAAATCTATTTCAGTTTTGTTGGTAGAGGTAGTCCTCAATTTATGACAATCGAGCCCAAATTTTCTGTTGTTAAGCAAAACAGTTGTAAAGTGAATTTCACCCCATTTTTTGGAGTGCTGTTGAAACTCCGAATGGCCACTAAATGAATGAATGGTTGTAAGTCGTGGACTACTTATATTGTTTTCCTTTTTTGTTTTAACTATGATGTGTAATGTAAATAAATCCATATTTCTTAAGTTGTTGAAGTTGTGAAAGACAAGGAGGCTTCTTCTTTGTTTCATTAGTTTTTCCACAGTAAAGATGTTATTTTAGAATAAGGATTCATTGCTTTTTTTCCCTTCCATTCTTCCTGCCTGCCTGCCTCTTATTAAAACTTTGTTAAATATGAACCACCTCTTACTCATCACATAATTTTTATTATTTCTTTTTTGTAGAAAGATTTTCTGGCATTCCAATTACCTTTTTGCTCATACAAATTGTATTTTTGATACACAAGGCATTTCAGATCACTGTAGGGATTTGCCCACCTTGAATTTATGGTTTCCTTTGGGGTTTACACCACTTAAAGAGAAAAGATTCCTAATCTAACTTTTCATTCACACACTGCAGGATACCAACACGTATTCTACATTTCTTTTGATCCAGAAGGAAAACTATTCATTGAAATAGGATTTTTTTTTACTTTTCTTTACTTTTTAACAAAATTTTCTCCATCACTAAAAGAAAAAAGAGACAAAAACCTATTACTTTAACATTGTAAACACTTCTTTACAGTAATCATCTTCAGGTCAAAATAATTCAGGCATGACCTTGAGAATAAGGCTGTGATTTAAAAGCTTAATAGTAATAAAATGTGTTCTACTTTTCACGGAGTGCAATATGGATGGAATATGTAAGGTGCCATCCTATTTCTTTCCAGGAGAAGATTACAGGTTTGGTTTTTTTCAGTTGTGAAACAATCACACCAAATTATTTGATAACAATTATTCACTATTTATTATTAAAATTCATTACTGCTATTTTTTTTAAAGACTATGGTACAGTTTCAGTACAGATTGCAAGTATAATCCTTCATTACATTATTAAAGATAGCTACCTCTTTCCTTATGGGAACATTTCTTTTATATAAATACTATGGGGTAGAATGAAAAAAAAAAAGACTGGTGATATGACATGGGTCACACAATGCGTTGAAAATGGTACAAAACCTGATCTTGACTAAACACTAACAGAATTCTGCTAAGGTCATTTTGAGAGTGGAATAGCTATGGAAAGGTTGGTGCACTTATCTTTGCTAGAATTTGAATGATACCATCATAGATTTAGAAGGAAATATTTGCCTCTTAATTTGATTTCCACAAAATACATGAAATACAACTGAAGTATAAAGTAGATTATCCCAAATCTTTGAATGAAAAGGAAATGAAATAATAATTACATTTGAACACTACAGTATATCCAGCCAGTATGATCATGGTCACAGACCAAACAAAATAAAAAAATTACTGGAAATGATACTAGTGTTAAAGAAGAGGTTTTAAGAGAAGATAATGTTTGTTTCCATTTTGGTCCATGCAATTAAAACAACTCTTCTTTGAATGAAAATTCACCCACTGCCTTCTATTGCTTTTTACAAATATGACTGCTAATGCTTAAGTCACAAAACAAAAATAAACGTTTTTGTAAAAAAAAAAGTCAATGCTCTTTCTTTCTCTATTTGTCATTTAAAAAGAAATAGCAATAAACTTAAAAATGGTAACATAACAGTTTCTGAGAAAGTATCACCATAAAAACATATCTTCCCAAAAATACTGAATTTATTGAAAAAGCAGTAAGATAAAGCACGATGCTTTGACAGAGAAGTGAACAGATAAAATGCTTGTGGGCTTTGTTTTAAATGCGAGATACCTGTCTCTTTATTTAATAATCAATGAGCTTCCTTTTACAAGAATTAAAATTTCATATATACTGAAGACTGTTTTAAATAGAAGGCAGATCTGCAAAGTATTTTAAGTTCTGAAGTGAAGATGCATACATGAACGGAAGAAGGATGCATAAATGTATGATGGAAGATATTTATAAATGAGAAAATACTTTTTTAAAAACAAAATGCTGGAACATTCTATTTGCTCCTGTTAGGAATGAAAACCACCACAGAGCTTTTAGTAGAAGCAGATTTGTGAGGTTTGTCAAAACCTGGTTCTTCCTGGTATATATAAGTAATTCATATATTACTTATGCTGCTCTTGCATCATTTCCCAGGAAGATCAAGACCACTTCACAGTTTGACCAGGAAGGTCACCAAGAGAAGATTTAGGAGCAACTGCCCCTAATGACTTTTTGTCTACTCACCTAATGAGCCTATTCAAATCAGATGAAAAATGAAACTTCCCGGAAGGACATATATGGGATCCCCCAACCAACTTGCTCAAACTGAAGAAACTACTTGGATAAGCAGCGAAGTGTTTCAAACCAAAAAAGAAAAGTTGTCATGACTCAACTTCCAGATAACTTTGAGGACTGAGAATCTTCATCAACATATTACTAAACCTCTTATGTCTGTTTGAAACTTTGTAACATTCAATTAGGTGAAATGCTGCGTCATAGGGCAAAACCTTGTCAACAAATATACTTCAAATGCACTTACTACATAATGCCAGGACCTATTATTTCTAAGGGAATGAAATTTTGGAAGTCATTTGCTCTTTCAGTGCCATTGTTCTGCTGATGTTCAGCACCACCACTGCACTGGTGCAATCAGCTGCAGTCACAAGAATCTCATTTTCAATGTTCCCTCATTGCTTCTACAAGTCTATGGAGAACTTGGAAGGAACTGATATGATTGTTGATACTCCTTGCTACCTTCCCACTACTAAAGTGTTTGTTTATGGAAAGCTTGCAGGGATAAAATCAATGGAGAATTAGATCATCCTTCATTCCCTCTGCACTCATACAATGCTGGTCACTCACATATTCTCTCCCTCCCTCCAGTCTTCCTTCTCTTTCAGATGGTAAGGGAAGGAAGAGAAGGGAAGGAGAGAAAGAGGGAAAGAGATAAGGAGGAAAGGAAGGAAGGAAGGAAGGAAGGAAGGAAGGAAGGAAGGAAGGAAGATTTTTGATGTTCACTGCCAGCTTCCCACAAGGAAACTCAATGAGGAAGCCAACAAGAAGTTGGAAATTGCTCTTGTTCCCACTGACCTTTTGCCCACCGGTGGTCATTCTGTTTCCCTGGAATTTCCTGAGTCTTCCCCAAATCCCAAATATGTACTTTACTAATAATGGTGTGACACAACTGTCTGCACAAATATTAATATCTCAGCCATAATCACATAGTTGTATGCATATTTGGTGTATGTGTATATACAATGTAGATACGACAGAGAGACCCTTCTCTAGAAACTAAAGTTGATACCGTAGAAGAAAAAACTACTGCGCTCTCTCTCTCTCTCTCTCTCTCTCTCTCTCTCTCTCTCTCTCTCTCTCTCTCTCTCTCTCTCTCTCTCTCTCTCTCTCTCTCTCTCTCTCTCTCTCTCTCTCTCTCTCTCTCTCTCTCTCTCTCTCTCTCTCTCTCTCTCTCCTCCCTCCCTCCCTCCCTTAGCCCTTAGTTTGACAGTGTTGTGGGAATTAGTTTTTTAGCAGAGTGATGGTATGGGGGGAAACCTGTCCTTGTGTCTAGTTGTTTTGGCATGCACTGCCCTATAATGTTATCTTGAGGAAAGAAGTTGAAACAGTTTAAGTCCAGGATGTGAGGAGTCTATAGATATTTTCATAGCCCTCTTTCTGGCTCATGCACTATGCAGATCCTCAAGGCTGGCTGGTAGCATTTGTTTTTTCTGCAGTTCCAACTATCTGTTGAAGTCTGTGTCTGTCTTGTTTGGTTGCAGTACCAAACCACACAGTTATAGAGATGCAATATATCAATAATTCCTTTGTAGAACTGTATCAGCAGCTCCTTGGGTAGTCTGAACTTTCTGAGTTGGCACAGGAAGAATATTCTTAGTTGTGCTTTTTTGATGACATTTTTTGATGTTAGATGTCCATTTTAAGTCTTGAGATATTATAGAACCTAGAAACTTGAAGGTGTCTACTGTTGATACTGTATTGTTTAGTATTATAAGAGGTGGTAGAATAGGAGGGCTTCTCCTAAAGTCTATAATTTCTACAGTTTTGAGTGTGTTCAGTTCAGTTGTTCCAGCCATACCACAAGGCTAGTTGTTCAACTTCTCATCTATATGCAGATTCATCATTATCTCAAGTGAGACCAATCACTGTTGTAGCATCTGAAAACTTCAGTACTTTAACAGAAGGATCCTTTGAGATGCACTCATTGGTATACAGAGAGAAGAGAGTGCGCACACACACACAGCAATAACAACAATACATTTGGTTTTATGGTTCAAATCTGCACTTTTATTTCTCTTTTGTGATTGGAGTAAATCTGAAGTTGACCTCAGACCTTTCTGAAAATTGAACTGACCTTAAAGTCATGGATAGGTAAAGCACAGTAATAATAGAACTTGAAAATCAATATGTTCTGTTTTACAGGGTCATGATAAAGTCTTTGTGGTTTCAATGGCAAAATGATATTTGGATTTTGTAAGATTCGTTTTATTGTCAATTAACTTCTGAAACTCTTTGAAACCTTTCTACATTTGGAAATTTTGAGTGAAGGTTTTTCGATAGCTGTTCATTTTTAAAGCTATGCTGTATTTACCAAACAATAGTTTACAGTATTTTGAGAATATAATAAGGACTCTGTGAATTATAATTGGCATAATCCAATCTTTTCTGAGCATGCAGTAGTTGGATACGCACAGAAATTGACAAATCCCAGTGTAAATAAAAATGGTTTTGGATGTTTGGAATGACCACGCTTGAAAAAAGAAATACATTTGTGTGGGACATTAAAAAAAAAAGACTTTGGGGATTTCACCCTCTCTTTTTGTTTATTTCAATAAACAAAATCCTTCGTCACCTATTTGAAACACACACACACACACACACACACATGTATATATGTGTATGTATATATCTGTACACACACATATATACATATATATATACACACACATACATACAGAGGGAAACATATATAAGCATTTTTTCTCAAGTTAATGTATAATTAAACAAAAGTTATGTAATTAAAACTTCACAATATTTATTGCATTGTAGAAACCAAAAGAAAAAAAAACTGTATTGCCCTTCACTAAAGATCTACAATCAGGCACATAACAATAATAATTAATTATCCAATATAAATTAAATTGCTGGAATTGCAGAAAGAAAAAAATAATCTGCATACTTTGCAGACAGAAGAATATAAATTATTTTAAATGCTGTTGACGTTTTGCAAAGTTCAAACAATGGTATTAAAATAAAAACACTATATACAAATGATATAAGGAAATATTTCTAGATATTTTAAAATATTCATAGTTCAATCATACTGTTCCTTGTTTTTAACAAGAAATCCTGGTTTTAACTAAATCATCATTTCACAAATGATAGGATTTCAGTTATTGAAATATACTACAGCTTCTAGTTGCACAATA
Organism: Bothrops alternatus; assembly: GCA_034064705.1. Classification (NCBI taxonomy): domain Eukaryota; kingdom Metazoa; phylum Chordata; class Lepidosauria; order Squamata; family Viperidae; genus Bothrops; species Bothrops alternatus. Next base: position 19,521,124 of record JARGCV010000006.1, read on the forward strand.
ATATGCATTTAAATTATCTGAAACAAGGAGTGAATCTCTCTCCTCTTACTAAAATACATATATGATACAGAATGTATCACAAAATATCAGAATCAATATTAAAATATCTCAAAAGGTCCCCCTATTTACAAGCGACAAAATACATTATGGCTGATTTTCATTTAAATGATAGCAAGCCATAATGTGTTTTGTGGCTTCTAAATAAGGGGATTTTTTGAGATATTTCATTGCTTTTATTTTCCTTGTTATTTTTGGGAAGAAGATCTTTCAGATTAGTCTGCAGGCTGTAAGTTGTAAAATCAAATGCTAAGTGGGGAAGGGTGAATGTAACAGTCAGGACAATTAACCAGTGGGCCAGCTTGCTGTCAGAAGTTGTGGGTGCTTTATCACTGGAGAGTCACTTGTCTGAAATGGTATAGGATCTCCTGCTTGAGCAGGGGGGTGGACTAGAAGACCTTCAAGGTTCCTTCCAGCTCTATTCTGATTGATCTGATTGAGTAAAGGTAATAAGTAAAAGGCATGTAGATGGGGAACCAGAGGCAATGTCTGCAGACTGGCAACTATTTACAAGCAGGCAAGAGGACTATTGTTTCATTGCCAGGATCAAAAGCTATGGTGAGAAGTAAACCTTGGTGGGAGCTCATATCAACTAGAAGAGAAATACCATGTTGAAACAGCGCCTCATCTAGAGTAAGAACTTTTGGGAAAAGGAAAAGGTTGTATGACACTTTATAGATCAATAATTATTTGCTTCAGCTGAATATTAAAGAACAGAATATTAAAGACATATTTACATGGTAATACCATCTTGTAAGTCCTAGAAGGGTGAAGAGTAATAGTCAGTTGTTGGAGAAGGAGTATGCTGCAATAAAGCATTTTGCACAAATTTACTATATTGTGGTGTATCCAGTCCTTGGAAAGTAAAGAATCCTCACATTTCATTTTTACAAAAACAGCTATGAAGCTTGTTCATGCCTCCAAAAACAGGATTTCAGCATTAGCTATTTCTCCTCCTCCTCTTCCTCCTCCTCCTCCTCCTCCTCTTTTCCAGATTTCATACCTCTATAATCACATAATGTAATATAGCAATGACTACAATCTACTGCAGTGAATTCTTGCAGGTAAATTTTATCATAATTCACAAAAGAGGGTTAAAGATGTTAAAAATGGGTACAGTTGAAACATATTAGTAATGATGAATGTGCAAACATAGCCATGCATTCTTGAAGCTTTATCTACTGTATTCCATCATTGTATTCATGGCCTTTTTTTTCTCCTGGACTCATAATGACAATCTAATAGGTGCCACATGTCTTTCTAGGCAACATGGATTTACAAAAATTTAAGAGTTGAGGTCCAATATATTTGAGATACCAGACTGGCAAAAATTATTTAATAATCAAATTATTAAAATAAAGTTAACATGTTATAAATAATTAGTGATGTTAATTACCACTGACCTAAACTTTTACAACTGAGCTCAACAAAAAATTTTCCCAAAATTTACAGAAAACAAACCTAGGTTACTATTTGGTTTTGCAAGGAGTTTCATGTTGCTTTTGTTCGGCATCAGAAATATTGCCTATTAAATCTCTGCAGTTCCTTCTGCTGCAATAAAATTGTCAGGAGAATTAATAGTTTTCAATATATTTATGTGTAATAGAATTAATGGATTATCTTTCCTTTAATTCTTCTTCTATACTTTGTTTGTTAGCAGAGTGGTAGAGAAAATTTTCCAGTGAAAAGGAAATAAGATATATTTCTTTGGTTACACTAGTATTTAGATTACTTTCAAATACTGTTAGTTAACCCAGGATTTTCAGATTGTAGGTCATGAGCCTCCTACATATTGCAAGCAATTTAAGTTGTAATTATTTTTAAAGCATGATTTTAGTGGAGTACACTTACCAATGAGTGTGTTTAAGACTGAAACCAAATGGAACAATCTTGAACCAAGAAATGCCTAGTTCACAATATAGGTTAAATTAGCATGAAATTAAGAGATTGAAGCCAAATGCACTACATATCAATTTTCAGTATAAGAGCACTAATATTAATGTAACCTCTAACACAGTGGTGGGATTCAGATATGTGAACAACTGGTTCTCTGCATTGATGCCACTTCTGGAAGTCCATTCTGGGCCTAAGCAACAAAAAATTAGCTACCAGTTCTGCCGAATTGGTGCAAACTGGCTGAATCCCACCACTGCTCTAACACCATCAAACAACAACATCTGCCTAGCCCAGGTTCTTAGGAAGGAACTAAGATAGATAAAACTGGAAATCCAGTCTAAACATCTGGCTGACTGTGAAACCATCCATAATAACAACAATCATTACTATTACTAACCTCACAGGCTTGATATAACATATTGCCTTTCAGATATATTTTCTATTGCCAGAAGCTTTTTCCACCATAAGAACAAGAGATGATCAACATAGAGGAGCTGAACTTGAGTAGAGTCAATGTAGGAGACATCTCATCTAGCATTCTGCTCTTTGATAGCCAACCAGACGTCAAAAGAAAATCAACAGACAGAAGAAAGAGTCACAGTCTAGACAAGAGTCTGATAAATGAAATTTGAGTCCAAAGGAGAGGTGGGAATGGAGAAACATCTCAAAAGGAAACCTCCCTAGTTATTTAGAAAGTAAAGGCAAGAGAGGAAGAAGTATTTTCAGACTTGTATGATTCTGTTACTGCAAACTTTGGTTTTGATTTCTTGTCTGGTATTATCTTGGTTTTGGTATTATCTTGAAGAGCTAATAGTAAAACATAAGGGTAATTGTCCTGTCCCATTGATATTCAGTGATTTATTGCTTCATATTCAATAATGGAGCTGATACAGTTGTGAGTATATTTTCCTGAAAAAACCTTTTCATGAAATATATTCCTTTTAGGTTCCCCACTTTATTTATTGCTGTTTGTACAGGAGTAGGGAACTTTGTGGTACAGTGATATTATGTCATGTTATATGCTCCATTATTTGTAGACATCCTGACATTTCAGCCTTCATATACTTCAGGTGAATAATTCAATATCTCTTACCAATTGCAATGACTCTTCTAGCTATTGAACAGGCATTGCTTTTGAAAGTCCAGCAATGGAAGAGAAATAATTTATCCTTATCAAATGGCATACTAATTTATCCTTATTAAATGACAATCACATTTGGAGTTTGGAGGTCAATACCTTGGTTACTAGAAAACATCTAATGAATGAATGAAATGTCAACTTATTTTTCTAAATAGTTAAGGCTTTTTAAAGCTCTACTAAGATGCCACCTTTTCCTACTGGTCACTGATCAGTAGTCATATGAGGTCTGAAAAAAATGACACAGTTCACAGTAAACAAACCTAGAAAATCTGACAACATTGTGATTAATGTTTGGTGCTCTCCAAATGTGATACTTTCAGAGAAGAGCAAGGCACAATTTTATGTCCATAACATTCATCTACCTATTATTAAACAGACTCCTCCATCAATCCCTCGCCAGCATGAGATGTCGTTTGGACACTGACCTTCACAGCAGCTGATAAAAGCTATGCTGGCTCAGAGGATCTTTACAATAAGAGAAATCATCTGTTAAACATGGTGCTTCAGGTATGTACCATAGCATTTAAGCAACCATTAATGCATTAGCTTTTCTGCTCATTGTAAGAAGGGAAAAACAAACCTGATACACCCAAGCATACATTTAACACTCTCCTTTTTTATTGGGGAAAAGGGAAAAAAAATTGCAGGAAAGAACTTGCAGAATTTCTATAGCTGCAACCTGAAGTGATGTTTCACGAGACAGGCTTTTTCTGCCACAGCAGCTGAACTGTGGAATATCACTCCCCGTGAGGAAAGACGGGCCCCATCTGTGATATCCTAAAATGCTAAAGTCTTCTGGAACTTTAGAAATCAAACAGATAAGGACTTCCGCTTCTGGATCAGGCAGCTTCAGCCATACAAAGAGCTGTCGCTCTTCATTGGCTGCCTACTGGTAGACCCTTATGCAGGTCTTAAATCGCCCTGGAGGGGCAACCACTGTCGAGGAGGCTTTTGCACAGCTGTGGTGGAGCGGCGGCTCCCCCTACAGTCTGAGCTAACTCCGTAGGGCCAATGGAGAAGAAGATCGGTCAGTAAAATGGCCAATCACCTTGCTGTGCCAGCTGAAGTCAGAAAATCATCCAAGCATAAAGAACCACCGTGGTGAATCTGGGTGAGACCTTTCCTCCCTCTCTCCGTCCTGAATTATTTTTCCTTCTACTTTGTTTTCCCTTTTTTTGCCTGTAAGAGCCCTGTTGGAATTATTTCCCTGGCTTGGAAAAACAGCTTCTACTTGTTTGGGAAGGAAGAAAGGCGTGAACAAAAGAATATAACAAAATTTTAAAGACTAACATTTTTTTAATACATGTTTTGGGGTATCGAAATTTCTTTTTTCTTAAGAGCTGTTTTATCACTTTATGCTATTCTTTTTTTTCTTGCTGAGTGCTATTACTATCTTATATTGGAAGAAAGAAAAAAAATGACTCTTGAAAAAGATTTTTTTAGCTTACTGAGGACATCTACGGGCCAAAAAACTAATATTGTAATTGTTGACTATTTGGAGATGAGAGGTTTTTTCAAACTGTTTTCTTTTTTGAGAGAAAGATAACCTGATCCAGCTGAATAACTTTTAAAATGGAGCTGCATTCACATTTAAATTGTAAACTTATTCTGGAAAAGATTTATGAGGCTAAAGAAGAAATATGTGCTACAATGAAAGAGTTTACTACAGAATTAAGAGCCAGAATCTCTCCTTTAAACTTCAAAATTGACTCTCAAACTACTTCTGATTATTCTATAAAACAGACTACACAAGAAGAGGACTTAACTGAGAATAAAGAGAAATTGACTTTGCCTGATAAGCAGTTCACCTATGGTTTTGAGGACCAGGAAAAGCAAAGACTGAGATTTGAAATGTCAAAGCAACGAAATTTTATGGTTAAGAGAAACAGAGGGCCAACACAAAGGCCAAGATGGTTTACATGGATTCAAATGATACTGCAAGCGATAAAGAGAGACTTATCAGTTGGAAGGGAAGCTCTGTTCTGGAAACCTACCTGGCAGAAGAAGAAGCCCAGAATAAGACTGAAAAGAAGTGAAATTTAAAATTTTATGTAATGAATTAAAGGCAATTTAGAATTATGGACTGATTTAAGGACTAAGATTATGAGCGAGATGTAAGAGAAATGGGCTATTAATGGAAGATATGTATTAAATTGACTAAGAATGTACTTTTTGAATTGACGGGTTTATCAATATGAAAATTATTATTTTTAATAAGATGATTTGTTTGTTTGATGTCCAATGGATTGAAATGATTCAAGGTTTGATATTATCTTTTAAGCTTAAAAATAAAGAGAAAAGGGGGTGATTAATGGAATATATATATTAAATTGATTAAGAATGTGGTTTTTTTTAGAATGATAGGTTTATTTGTAAGAAAATTATTATGTAATGTTGAGTTAACCTAATAATATGATGTTTGTTTGATAACATGGATGTGATTAGTTATGAAAATTAACTGGATGAAATTTGAATTCTGTCAAATGGGTTGAAATGATTTAAAGTTGGACTTTATTTTGTCACTTTAAAGAGATGGATGGATGGATTAGATACATATAGGATAGATTAATATTTTATTTTAAATAAGGGATATTAGTGGAAGAAGAAATAAATAAGATCTATGATAAAATTAAGGAATATATTTGGAAGGGATACCCGAACTGATAAATTTTGTACTTAAAGTTATTTTGATTATGGTAGTGTAAATTTATAAAGCTTTAAAAACAGGTTTAGGTTGAATAAATTTAAGCTAGAATTGGGTTATTTTAAATAAAATATGTTACTTAAGGGAGAAAGAGAGGGAATATTTGATGTATTGATTGAATTATGTATATATGTTTTGTTTGCGGATGTTTGACCACCCTAACACCACGGTGTGTCTTGAGTACTTTGTTTTAAAAATAAAAAAAACAATAAAACTTGTCTTAAAAAAAAGAAATCAAACAGATAAGCATCTGCCACACAGCACCCCAGAGTTAACAATTGTTGATAACAAAGACAAAAAAAGTCTTGATAGAAGACATGGCAGGCCCTGTAGGCAGCAAAAAAAAGGAAAAAGAACTGGAGAAAACCACAAAATATGAAGTCCTTCACATAGAAATAGAACAACTGTGGCAAAATTAAAACAGTATCAATAGGCAACTTGGGTGCAATTCCAAAACATCTGGAGCAACACTTGAACACCAGCATTGACAAAATTAGTCAGCTGCAAAAGGCAGCTTTATTTAGAACAGAACAGAAAAGAACAGAATAGTATACAGCTGGAAGGGACCTTGGAGGTCTTCTAGTCCAGCCCCCTGCTCAAGCAGAAGAACCTATACCATTTCAGACAAGTGACTGTTTAGTCTCTCCTTAAAAATTTCTGGTGAGGGAGCGCCCATTTAGAATGGCTTACATCTTACCTTTAACATTATTATACAACATCTGCCTATCTCAGGTCATTGTGAAGGACTGAAAAGGTGGACAAAAAAAGTCTACATCCAGCCTAAACATTTGGCTAACTGTACACTCAGGGCACAATGAAAGAAGGCTATCAGCCTTTGTCTATTCAGTAAAAGAGAATATTTGTAGTTCAGGGCTGAAATGAAGGGTCCTTGTGCTCTCTGAGCTTGATTGTTTTCTTGTAAATGTTTCATTACCCAAACTAGATAATGTTATCTAATTTGGATAATGAAAGGTCTACAAGGAAACAACCAAACTCAGAGAGTGCCTCTTTGTTTATTCCTATGAGCTTTCCAAAAATAAACTAATTGATCTTCATGAGATACTAGATCGGGGGTGTCAAACTGCCAGCCCATGGGCCGGATGCATCACAAGGAAACTGCACCCGCTCCATTGCCAGCAATCGGGGAAAAGTTCGGATATGTCACGTGATGTCATGTGAGGTCACAAGTTTGACATGTCTGTACTAGATAGATTATTGGCCTGACTCAACTCAATTTTATTACATATCTATTGCTATCAAACATAGTAATACGTATTGAAGGAAGTTAGCCCAGAGAAAGAAATATTAAAAGGGCAGAAAAATATATTTTTCCTCAAAAGGATTTTTTTAAAACCAAACCTGGCCCCAAATCTATCTCTCTGCCCCAAGCAAAAGCTAGCCCCATACGAATGCAGATGTAGAACCATCAGAAAGCTGATGCCAGGGCACTCAAGAAGACAAAGAGAAGATCTGCATGCCCCACCCAAACTCTAGGAGTGATTAACCCCATCACCTGGCAAGCAGGATATGATAATAGGATTAAACCACAGATATCAAGCCCTAGAAAAACACTCAGAAATAGCTTCAAGGTTCATGCCACAGGAACAGGAAACTATCCCAAAGGCTAGAGGGGGTATAAAAACCTACTGCCCATGTGCTCAAGGTCTCTTTCCTCTCTGTTCCTTGCAAGGACCATCTTTCTGCTTCTTCAATAAACTGTAACCTTCTTCCCAAAGCAGTCGCCATTTTGCTTATTTATCCCGGCTTGGATGAACCAGGATGAAGACTTACTTCTAACAGTATTATGACATGTATGCAAATAATTTACATTTTAAAGGTGATTAAGTTTGTAAGGAGTGAACTCCCATGAATTATTAGATTTGTAAAAAGATATTTTAATGCTGTATTTTTCAGGAGAAGAGGAAAGTTTTTAACTAAATGGAATTGCATTTTCTTTTGAATTCAACAGTCTTCTTTGATAATAGTGTCATCATTAGTTTGAATGGCAACCTCTGAAAATTTTGTTCACAGGTAAAGTTACACAGAAAATTGTATTTCAGTCCTACATTTTAGTTCATCCCTCTGTTACCTGGGCTCATGCCCTTTTGCAGTATTGGGATAGAAAGAGAAAAAATTTAAAACAGTAATAAATTCATAATTCAGAAAATTATTTTGGGAAGGTTAATGTGTATGGTTTCACCTCCTGAAAGATTAGGCTTTTAAAACAGTTCTTAGTCTCGATCACTCTGAAGAACTGAGTATGAAAAAGAATATGGGGAGGAGGGAGGGAAGGGAGAGAGAAAGGTGGAAAACACACCAAATATTTGCCATTAAAAATTACTGTTCTTTTCAAAACTGAGAATGCTGTTATTTATGGGTGGTGTTGTACTAAAAAAACAGCATACTGAATCAAACTGAAATCAAATCACTTAATAAATTGAATGAATTAGATAATATCAATGTTGTCCTATGCCACACATATGATTTTTACCATATTAATTCCACTTTTAATTAGCTTGATTAAATAATTTGGAAGAACTCAGATCCTAGCTAGGTCCTATGACAATGTAATTAAAATCAAAGACTCTTTATAACCATGAGACAAGTTGTTTAAAAATGATAGCCTTTCCAAAAGAGTTTTTGTACATCCTTTTACATTGCATAAGAATTCCTGAATCATGACAGTTTTCATTCCTATTCTGGAGCTTCTCCTCAATCCATCTACTGACTGAGGTATATGGATGCATGGAAGAAAAAAAAAACCTAGATGGTTCTCACATATCTTCCACATATTGTGGGTGTGAGCTCTGAAGGAACATCTTCACCCATGATAGTCTAAAGTTCTCAACCTTCCTAATGCCGCGACCCTTTAATACAGTTCCTCATGTTGTGATGACCCCCAACCAGAACAGTATTTTCGTTGCTACTTCATAAGTGTAATTTTGCTACTGTTATGAATCGTAATGTAAACATCTGATATGCAGGATCAGACTCTAGACTCCAGAAGATAGAACCATCCAACAAAAGGAATTCCACAACTACAGGTAGTCCTCAACTTACAACCACGGCTGAGCCCAACATTTCTGTTGCTAAGCAAGGCAATTGTTAAGTGAGTTGCATCCATTTTACGACCTTTCTTGCTGCAGTTGTTAAGTGAATCACTGCAGTTATTAAGTTAGGAACACTGTTGTTAAATGAATCTGGCTTCCCCATTGACTTTGCTTGTCAAAAGATTGCTAAAAATAATCTGCAACCGTCATAAATACAGGCCAGTTGCCAAGCATCCACATTTTGATCACATGACCAATTGAAGGAAAAGCAGCAAGAGAATGGAAGAAAGGAAAAGGGTTATAAATAAAAAAATCAGAACCCCTGTAACATTTTGTGGATGAAGCGAGGGGTTACGTGACTACTTTTTCATGGAAGTTTCCCAAAACAGAAGGATATGACTTTACAGCTGTCCCAGATTCCAGCTATTTCATTCCCTCCTTCCAACATTTTCACCTTCCACTGAGCGTACTTGATTCTCATCTAAATGTTTTCAAGTCTCTCTCTCTCAATGCATTTCCTTTTTCCTAACAATTTCTGGCAGTGGAGTATACACTTCCCCAATCGGAGCCTCACCTTTGGATCCTGACCAGGCAGAAGGCAAAATAAAAGGAAGCCATTTAAAGGCAGGAGGAGGGAAAATCCTGAGGTTGGTTTGCTCCCGATTCACGATGAAAAAGGTGAAGGGAAGCTCGCAGTTCGGGCTGGCAGGCAGGCAGGCTGGCTTGCTGGCTTTCTCGCCCACGCCAACTCCCTTCTCTTCGCTTGCAGCTGGGCGATTCTGAGTTTAAGCGCAGCTTATAGTAACCCCAAGGAAAATCCCATGGATGGGGGTGGGGAGACTCAGTTAAGGTGCTTGCAACCCCCCCCCATGCAAGGGCAGAGACCAACCCCAGTTTTTTTTAAAAGCTAAGATTAAAAAAAATACAATCCAAAAGCGCTATTTTAAAAAGTAATTGCACTGAATGCATCAAAGTGAACTGGCAGAAAGAAAAGATGATTGCCGGCGCTTTTATTCACAGACACCAGATTTTTTTCCCCCAGATCATAAAATGTCCAGTCTTCCCTCCAAAAGGGAGGGAATCAAAATACAAAAGGAACCCACCCCGTGGGAAAGACCTCTGGCATGCTGATTCCACAGCTAACAACCCTTCCTTCCCTCCCTCCCTCCTTCCTCCTCCTCCTCCTCCTGCCTCACCCCCCACAACTCCCCACCAGCCCGTCTCCCCTCTTCCACAGGGGCATGAGCGACTGCATGCAAGCGCGATCTGGAGCAGCTTCGCCGGCTTCACAGATTCCCTGGGAAGATACCTCATGGACGCCAATGTCTGGGCCGCAGCTTCTGATTGGTGAAAAGACTGGGAGAAGGCGGGCTGAGTCATTGGCTTTTGCTAGCTCTACCTGAGAGGTGGGGAGTTGCTCCTTTGATGCTTTAAGTCTTACCATTCTCTGTGTTGTTTTTATCTGCCTGGAGACGGATAGAGGAGCGGTGTCTCGGTTCCTAAGACCATCAGAAATATGTGTTTTCCAATGGTCTTAGGTGACCCCTGTGAAAGGGTCATTCGACTGCCCAAGGGGTCACGACCCACTGGTTGAGAACCGCTAGTCTAAAGTAAAGAAGAATGAACCTTTTATTTGTACAAGCCTGTTATGGTTAAATGATGGAGACACAACCTACTTCTTGGTAAGATAGAAAAAATAAGAAATAGACAGCACCACCACAGATGGATTTGTAACTGGCTGACAAACCATACTCAACATGTAGTCCTTAATGGAACTAAATCCACATGGAGGAAGGTGGGCAGTGGAGTACCCCAGGGTTTTAGTTTAGGACCAGTACTGAGGGAATAGAATGGGAACTCATCAGATTTGCAGATGATACTAAGCTAGCAGGAATAGCCAATACCCCAGAAGGTAGGTTGAAGATCCAGAAGGATCTTGACAGACTTCAACACTGGACCCTATCCAACAAATGAAATTCAATGTGGATACAAGTAAGATTTTACACTTAGGCAAAAAAAAAACCAAAACCATAGACAGGTACAGACTAGCTCAATACTAACAACTGTGAGAGGGATCTTGGAGTCTTAGTGGACAATCATTTAAACATGAACCAACAGTGTGCTGCAGCAGCCAAAAAAGCCAATATTATCTTAGGCTGCATTAATAGAGGGATAGAATCAAGATCATGTGAAATATTAGTACCGCTTTACAAAGCCTTAGTAAGACCATACTGGAATACTGCATCCGATTTTGGTCATGCTATAGTAAATATGTTGAGATACTGGAAAGAATACAGAGAAGAGCAACAAGGATGATTAGAGGGCTGGAGGCTAAAACATATGAAGAATGGTTGCAGGAATTGAGTAGGTCTAGTCTAGTGAAAAGAAGGACTAGGGTAGACATGATAGCAATGTTCTAATATTTGTGCGGCTACCACAAAGATGAGGGGGTCAGTCTATTTTCCAAAGTACCAGAAAGCAAGACAAGAAACAGTGGATGGAAACTAATCAAAGAGAGAAGCAACCTAATGGTGAAAACAATTAACCAGTGGAATGCCTTTCCTTCAGAAGTTGTGGGTGCCCCAATGCTGAGGCTTTTAAGAAGTGACTGGATATCCACTTGTCTGAAATGGTAAGGGTCTCCTGCTTGATCAGAGGGTTGGACTACAAGACCTCCAAGGTCCTTACCCACTCTGTTATTCGATGTTCTAAACTGTAATGGTTGTTCTATGGCCTTTTGAGCCAGTCTTGAGTGGGGAGTGCTTGGTGCTCTCTGTTCAATCTCTGATGATTTTGGTTTCTGGTGCCTGCAGCAACATTTTTGGAAGTGGTTTTCCAGTACTTTCTTCCTGATCTAAAGCGGAAATACAAAAACCTAGAAGTTATCTAGCTAGACCTAAAAGTTATCTAGGTGGTTTCCATGCCTAAGGAAGAACACAAGCCTTCCCCACATCTTGTGAAACATCTTAAATCACTACTCCCCCAAAGCAAAAGTAAACCCTTCTTACCCTAAGTTCAGCTCTACTTATTCTAAAACCAGAAAGCAGAAAAGAACACTGAATGTTTTACTGTAGATCTGATAAAAAATTCAGGAATTTAGGAATTCATCTCGAAGGATAGATAATTTAGACCAGTATTTCAATAGCTAAAAGGCTGAATTCTTCACAGGAAATCCCCCCTCAATCTCCAATATCCTCCACCTGGGAAAGACATTATGGGGTTGAGCTGATAGGGAAAAGAGACGTTTGGGCCTCCAGTTGATCATTCTTAAACTGGAAAAAGCAGAGCAGAGATAGTAGCTTCCAGATATTTTTGTCTATGCTCATCAGTTAGCCAAACATGTCCAAAATGAAACGAAGTCTCTTCAAAAGCTGTGCAGTTTAAAACAGGTGAGCTAATGCGATGACAGTGAGGTTTTTTTACTTAAAGAAATACAATTAACTATTTTTGCACATGTTATATTTGCAGGGATAGCTACCACCTGGGTGTGCAAAGCAATAGTGTCAGGGGGTGGATAATAAGCAATAACCCCCCAGCTAGATATAGCCTTATAGTTAAAGTTCCCATTGAATAAAATTGTGCTATAGTCAATGAAGTTTTGAATTACTGCAGAAGGGGTGCAAACAAGGACTAAACATGTAGAAAGCAAATTTTCCATGTCATACGCTTCAGATAAACAAAAGACATCATTTTGTCTGATGTTAGATTTTGCTTCATTCATTGCTCGAATGATTGTTTTGGTGGGATGACAGCTGCTGTTGCCAAAGGGCAGATGTTAAGGATCAGATACAAACAAATGATGGATAAGGAATTTGCAGTTAAAACCGCAGAAATGGCAGCGCACAGGTTCTCGGAGGTCAAGTTCTTTACATCTCCCCACATCACTGGCTGACTGGCATGCCGGGATCGGATTGGTTGCTGTGCCATCTGTAGAGTCACCCTTGCCATTTCTGGGACCGGGTCCAGGGACTATATGCCGCCCTTCTCCCCAGACTCAGCGCGGCTCACAACAGAAATACAAGTACAGAAATATAAGTAATTTAAAATAGTAGTACAATATAAAACTATAAAACTATACTCACTCATACAACATACACTCCCAATCAAAGGCCCAGGGGCAGAGCGCAGCTCACATGCCCCAAGCCTCTCTGCATAGATGTGTTTTTAAAAGTTTTTGGAAAGCTAGGAGGGAAGGAGCAGTACGAACCTCTGAGGGAAGTTGATTCCAGAGGGCTGGGGCAGCAACAGAGAAGGCCCTAGTCCTAGGTCCCACCAGACGGCACTGTCTAACAGACGGGACCCGTAGGAGGCCAACCCTGTGTGCTCTAACCAGTCACTGGGATTCATTTGCTGCCACATCCTGTTGGTGTAAGCTAGCTGATATCAGGCAGGTGAGGTCATTGTACCCGCCTGGGGTACATTGCCATGGTGATGTGAAGGGATGAGATAATGTAGAGAGAAGAGGCACACAGGCTTTGGAGGGGCAGTTTGCTGCTCATGACCTCTACCTGGCCCCTATCTCTACATTTGGTTTCAGTGGAATGCTCCAGAACAAAGGGCTTTCCAGGCATTGAAGGAAGCTTTCGTGAAGGAGCTCATCCTGAAGCATCCTGACCTGTAATGGCCATTTGTTGTGGAGGGGGATGCCTCCGACATTGCCATTGGGGCGGTGTTACTCCAGACGATGACGCCGGCAGTGCCCTCTTCCCTTGGGCATACTATTCACGGAAATTGAATCTGGCAGAGCGCAACTGTACCATATGGAGAAGGACCTAATGGCCATTAAATCGGCGTTTGATTTAAGGAGGCATCATCTGGAAGGAGCGCAACATGAAATCGAGGTCCAGACGGACCATAAGAATTTAGAAAGCCTGCAGACCGCTCGGAAATTGAATCAACGGCAGATCAGATGGTCTCTCTTCTTTGCGAGGTTCAATTTCTGTGTAACGTACATACCCAGTGGTCACAACCCAAGAGCAGATGCTCTGTCCAGGAAGCCCAAATATTCCCGAGCAGAAGACAAGCTTCTGCCCAGGACAGTGCTCCCCATCAAGTCTTTTGCTGCAGTATGGGCACCGATAGATGTACGGGCTCGAATTCAGGAGGCACAGCAGCAGGATGGATGGGTGGCTCAGCAAAAAGAGGAGGTGGGGCCCAATTCCCCATGGACAGTCACAGATGGACTCCTCCACTATCGTGACCGGCTCTATGTTCCTGGAGGGCTGCTCAGGGGACTCATCCTCAGCCAGTGTCATGACAATCCGGCAGCGGAGCATTTTGGCCTGTTCAAGACCCTGCACTTGGTCTCTCGTACCTTCTGGTGGCCCCGAGTCAGACATGACATCCAGGCCTACATCACATCCTGTATCCCATGTAGGTAGCAAAGTCAGTGACAGGGGCCCTGCCCAGACTACTACAGCTCCTGCAGACACCTAAAAGACCCTGGGGGCTGTGTCCATGGACTTCCTGATGGACTTACCCCCGTCTTCTGGATTCATGACGGTGTTCGTGGTGGTGGATATGCTGACCAAGATGGCGCACTTTATCCCATTCCGTTACTTGCCGTCTGCCCGTGCCATCACTGTATGTTCATGCAGCAGGTGTTCCGGCTGCATGGCCTCCCTGATAGAGTCATGTCCAATAGAGAGGCCCAATTCACAGCCCGTTTCTGGCAGGGGTTGATGCAGGCATTGGATGTCAAGATCTGCCTGTCATCTGCACATCATCCCCAAACTGACGGAGGGACCGAGAAGGTCATTGGAATCCTCGAGCAATATCTGTGTTGCTATGTCAATCAGCAACAGAACAATTGGGCAGACTACCTGGCGGTGGCTGAGTTTGCATTCAACAACTCGCAGCACACCTCCATGCGGATGACACTGTTCTTGGCCAATATGACACTGTTCTTGGCTAATATGGTTTTTCCCTCTTTCCCCACTAGACTCACCAGTACCAACAGCGAATGAATACATGGCAGAGTTACAGGCGATCCATCGATTGGTGCAGCAACAGTTAGAGAAGGCCAAGGCTGACTACAAAAGGTTTGCTGATCGGTTGAGGCGGGATACGCCTCCACTAACGGTGGGAGATCGGGTATGGCTGTCCACCAGAAACCTGCCATCAACCCGGCCAGCCAAGAAATTAGACCACTGATATTTAGGACCGTTCCCAATCGAGGCTGTCATCAATCTGGTCATCTATTGCTTAACTCTGCCACGTTCTCTGCGGTACATCCAGTCTTTCACAGGTCTCTGTTGATCCCTGAACAACCGATGTGTCCACTTCACCGAGCTGACCCTCCCCCACCGGAAACAATGCCCTCAAGTACCAGGTTGCCAGCATTCGGGACTCTTGTTGGGTGAAAGGTTGCTTCCAGTACCTGATCAAATGGAAAGGCTATGGACTGGAGGAGTTCACCTGGGAGGATGCATCTACTGTTCATGCTCCTGCCTTGGTGACTGCCTTTCATGAACAATTCCCTTCCCGACTGCATCTGGATTGGCAGACCCGGGGGAAGGACCCCGCAGTGCAGGATAGTGTCGTGACTCAGAGCCAGCCTGTGCTCTCAACAGCAGAGTCCGGGGAATCTGAGGATGAGGAGGTGGAGGGAGGCTCTGAGGAGTTACAAGATTTGCATTCCAGTGAGGAGCCAGTCCCCTCCAATCGTGTGCAGGATGAGATGCAGCTGGGTGGGGAGGAAGAGTCAGACTCAGATGTCTCACAGCTGTCGTAAATGAGAGACGCCCGAAAAAGGAGACAAGCTAGGAGAGTAGACCAGAGAGAGGCTACGGGACGACTCAGGAGAAGGCACTGAGAAGCCACGCCTTGAGGACTGATTTACAAAAGGGGAATGTGTGGGTGGTTCTGGTTGCTGAAGGCAACCATTGCAAATTACTTTGTGGGCATCTTGTTCTGTTAGTATTGTCGGTGATTACTTTTCTGTTTTGCCTTGTATTTCATGTGGACAATTTCCTCCTTTGTGTTTTGTTTGTGTTTTGCTATTTCTGTTTCTGGACTATTTGACAGGTTTGTCACCCATATTAAAAGGGATTTGTTTTCTTTTGGAGTCTCCAGCCTATTTTTCTCAACAGAGGTTTTGTCCTTGTGCCTTTAATAAGGACAGCTATAGGCTGGAACATAACAGCTGGAAGCTAATAGTATATGTCAGTGATGGTGAACCTTTTAAAGACCAAGTGCCCAAACTGCAACTGCAAACCCAGACTGGGTGGGACTAAAAAGTTCAATCAATCAATTCCAACTTTACAAGATTTTTTTTCCTGCAAGGAGTTGAAATTAACTGATTGATTGAACCTTTTTTTTTTTTGCACACAACGGCGGAGGCCTAAAGTGAAAAGGTTTTATAAAACCCAGCTGAAGGCCTAGGACTGGGGCGATGGCGCGTGCCTACAGAGAGGGCTCTGAGTGCTGCCCCTGGTACCCATGCCATAGGTTTGCCACCACTGATATATGTCATATTAGAGGGAGACATCTAATCTTTTAATGTGTACCCCTATTTAACTCTTACCTCAATCTAGCCACTCTATATATCTGACAAAGTGAACTGAAGCTAAATGACATTTGACATGATTTTCCTTCTATAATGTCCAATCTTCTATATCTCATATTGGACAACTAGATGTATCCAAGAAACTTGTAAGCAGGAATCTAAAGGCACTACCCACCTTCCTTTTCTGTCCCCAGATTTTTTTTTAAAACAAAAACCCATCAAAACTGATTTGTCTTATGAAATATAGCCATTGATTACACAACTATACATTAAGTCATGATTTGTCCACATTTAAATATTTAAATTGTTAGTTCTATTGTTTATTTGTAGTAGAGCATAAACTTTGTATACAAAAGGATCCAAATTCAGTCTTTGGTTCTTATTAATAAAAAATATCAAGTAAAAAGTTATTGAAAAGTTCTCTACTGAAAACTAATACAAACTGGTTGTGATCAACAATGGGTTTGATGGACAATTAATACAAACAGCTACAGCAGCTAAAGGTTTCAGAGTTTGTTACTGAGGTTAAGCTTTGTTCAGTAGTAAATACACATTAAGACAGGCATGAAAATGTCCCTGAATACTGAAATGGTATGTGATAAAGAGATAGATTGTAATCCTGACCTCAAAGGAGGACGAAGTGGCATACAATTATAAATGCAGTTTTCCAATTCAATGGTTCAGTGAGGGAGTGAAAAAATAAGACTTTACAAAAAACCAAATGGTCATTTCTTTCCGCTTTCTTCTTTTTTATTGTTCAGTTCATTTTCTGAACTGAATGTTTAATGGTTACATAGCTGATTTCTACTGCAGCCAGTTCTCTAAGGTTAATGAGAAGCAGCAGTTAAGTGAAAGCAATCAGATGTGAAAGCTTAAATTCTTTTAGATGTTCTTGCTTGGTCTAGAATTTTCAAGCTATGTTTGAAATATTGTCGCATACAGCCTGCATCAATGTAGGCATACATTGAAAATGTGGGAAATAGTAACACATGCAATGAGTATACTGTATTTATTAGATGGACTATTTAATTGACTCATGTGATTCTATTCACCTGCAGACTAATGAGATTTATATACTATCCTCCACTTTCAAAATTTTGCAATTATGTATTCAGAAAGGGAGGAAACTTTCAGTAGGAACCAGTGAGACACAATTGGAACAGATATTTGGCTGCATTCCCTACTATTCTCAAGTGGCCAATGAGATCTCTATTTGCTGCAGTTCGCTAAAATATTAGAGCGAAATGATTGCTTTTAGTGATGCTTCAATGGTGGATTAACAGAATATCCAAAAAGACATTAGAGTTTTTGTTTATGCTCTGGAAACTTGCACTGAAACCCTTTGGAATTTCAATGAAAGCCAATCATCATCATCATCATCATCATCATCATCATCATCATCATCATCATCATCATCCACGCAGTGATATTGACAGACTTTATCTACCAAGGCAAATAGGTGGGCGTGGAATGCTGCAAGTACACCAGATGGTTGAAGAAGAAAAAATGGCTTTGGAAGAATATCTGAAGAACAATGATGAAGATGCACTGAAATTAGTATATCAGGAAGGTTTACTGACTGCTGGAGAGACCAAACTGGCCTACAAGAAAGACCAAATGAAGAACAGAATAGAGGCATGGGAAGGCAAAGCACTACATGGCCAATACGTTAAAATAAATAGCTCGGAAAGCAGATAATAAAAAGACCTGGCAATGACTAAGAGCAGGAAAATTGAAGAAAGAGACCGAGGGACTAATTTTGGCTGCACAAGACCAAGCCTTAAGGACAAATGCATATAAAGTCAAAATTGAGAAGACAGCAACAGATAGTAAGTGCCGCCTATGCAAAGAAGCTGAAGAAACAGTGGACCACCTGGTAAGCTGCTGCAAGAAGATCACACAGACTGACTACAAGCAGCGGCATGACAAAGTAGCAACAATGGTGCATTGGAAGATCTGCAAGAAATATCATTTGCCTGTAAGCAAAAACTGGTGGGATCATAAAACAGAGAAAGTCATAGAAAATGATAAAGTTAAACTGCTCTGGGACTTCAGAATTCAAACAGACAAGCATCTGCAACATAACACCCCAGACTTAACAATTGTCAATAAGAAAGACAAAAAAGTCTGGATAGTGGACGTGTCAGTGCCTGGAGACAGCAGAATAGACGAGAAAGAACTGAAGATAACAAAATACAAAGACCTACACAAAGAAATAGAAAGACTGTGGCAAAAGCGAGCAAGGGTAGTACCAATAGTAATAGGTGCTTTGGGTGCAATCCCAAAACAACTGGAGCACCACTTGAACACCACTGGCATTGACAAATTCGCTATTAGTCAATTGCAAAAGGCGGCCTTACTAGAAACTGCTTCCCTCCTGCGATGATATCTGTAATACCATCAAACATCCACATCTGCCTATCCCAGGTCCTGGGTAAGGACTCGATAGGTAGACAAAATGCCAAATCCAGTCTGAACATCTGGCTGACTGTGCGATGATCAATAATAATAATAATACACCATTAGCATCGAGAAATTTGCCATTAGTCAATTGCAAAAGGCAGCCTTACTAGGAACTGTTTCCATCCTGCGACAATATCTGTAATACCATCAAACATCTACATCTGCCTATCCCAGGTCCTTGGTAAGGACTCAATAGGTAGACAAAAATGCCAAATCCAATCTGAACATCTGACTGACTGTGCGATGATCATCATCATCAACAACAACGATGATGATGATGTCCACAATGGTTTTGGTAGATAATAGAGAAATAAAATTAACTCATAAATTAGAAAATGTGCTTCTTTAAAAAGCCATATACCCATAGCAGCAGTCTAGACATTTAAAGAGCATCCTAAGGGTTATTTTTCCCCCTCTACAGTTGTAGACTACTCTTTACATGCCACATCTCATTCTCCAGTCAGATGAATTACAATTCAGTTTTATAAAAGTGAAACCAATAAGAATTATTGTTCACTCAGATTCTCATGTTCAAATTCAGCTCAAAGTCAAATTCCGGATTCTGAAATCACACTCATTCTGAGAAGTAAACTGCATTAGAAGTCAAAAATAGATTAACAATGCTTGTCTCAGTCTTGTTTTTTTCTTGTACTCTGTCCTGTTTTTAGAAAAATCATAACTAGTGTACTGTACTGTGTCATCAATTTGTGTACATCAAAAATATGGAAGTTACAATTAAAAGTTCTTCCACTGCAGCCCTTATAATCATTGGAAACAGAGATTATAGAGTAATAGTCACCTCTATATTTTTCTCTAATTGCTATTATTTAACCAATTTCTAAAAATAGCATCCCTCTTTAACCATTTAGCATTTTCTCCCTACTTTAGGGAGGTAATATTTCTCTACAGCTATTCAATTTGCTCTTTGAAAATCTTTCGTTTGAATTTAAGGAAGAAAAATAATGCTATTTTGAGGACAGGTAGCATTGGAGGGGAAAACACTGGCTGTATCAAAACAAAACTCAAGAGAACAAGGCAGGTGAAAAAAGAGGAGGAAATGAGTTATAAGCAGACAAGGGAACTAAAATGATCTAGCATCAAAGTCATATTGATGGTCTAATTTCCACATTGCTGATTCTTGCTATGTCTGATCTGCAGGATGATACTTACTATGTCTCCTAAATGACTTCAACTACTGAAGTGAAAAGAAAGCTCTTTTTTGGGGGGGAGCAAACATGATCCTATGAAATAAGGAATATGTAGTCCTCTAAATGTTGCTCCCTTATCACTAATCATTTAAACTGGTATTGTACCTGAGCAACAGATGAAATACCTCACATTTTCCAGCCTGCTTTAAAAGGCTGGGATTATACTTTATTTTTGAAATATATGGTCATACTTTACTCACCTGAAGTTTAGCAGAAGTTCCAAATTGAAAATTTAGGTAATTGTGGTGTTCCAAAAATACTTGGTTCACCAGTCCAACTTTTCTTTATACTTTGAGGTATAATCATAGTTAACAATAATAAAACATCCAACAATATTTGCAATATGTCTAAGGTAAGAAATAATGCAGAATGATAAAAAAAACATAAACAGGTTTTAGGAAAATTTCCTTTTTATTCAGTTTTATCCAATAGGTGCCATAAGTGATAAATACCTCTGGATTCTTCCCTTCATCATTTCACAAATGTGAGATATTAGCAACCTCTCCTGAAATAACCAAATTGGGTGGGTCAATTCTCCTTGGAGAATTTGTTTCTGCATGTAACCAGTTGTCAAATCACACAAACCACACAAAGATTTATTGGCTAGAAACACCACATTGAATTGCATGCAGAAACTTATTGGAAGCCAAGGCAGGACCTGTAAAACTATAGGAATATGTTTATGAAGGCACATAACTGCTAATAAATGAGCTTCTTCATTCTGGCCTAATTACACTTTCCAATTAATCTCAAATTATCAGAAGTGTTGCAGTAATACTCTATGCTTACTGGTCAATTTAATTTTTTACCAGTTGTTAAATATGTAAAATCATGCAACCAAGAATTCTTACCATTCTCAAAATGTGAAATGGTTCACATTCCAACAAAAATTGAATCTGTAAATGAACTGGAATAGTGCTAATCTAATACACATTAAAACAATCAAATGAACAATAAAGTTAAAAATCAGGAGTTACAGAAGCATTTGTTAACATCTGTCTGAAATATTTAGAGGATTACAACTAGAATGAACACAAGGTAAAACATCAGCAACATTTCACTAAAGTAACATGGTTGAATTAAAAAAAATATTACCTCAAAAGATCTTTTTATGTAGGGGTGAGAAACCTGAGGAAATACAACCCTAGGGATCTGCTCCTGTGGTCCATTGTGGAGTTGGTACCGCCATTGTATATCACAAGAAGCTTTTCCCAATCAACTATTTAGTAGCATAAAGTAGACCATTTTACAAAGCTCTTTTACGATTTCACCCTTTTTTTCAATAAAAATTTCACAGCACCTCCACGGTCAATGCATAAGATGTTTGTGATGCACTGACTCTCTCTTTGGTGGGGAGAGAGTCAGTTTAAAGAATTGGAAGTTGAGAGGCTTCTGTTTTGCACAGTAGCACAAGTAGCGGAGAGATCACAGGCTCTGTACCCTATGGCTGATTTTTTTCTGTTTGGGGACCCTAAATAGGCCTAAACTCGCCCCGAAGAGGAGACAAAGATGGCACAAAAATTCTGGATATAAATGAATTTTAGTTTAAGAGGAATGGGTCCCTCAAGTAACATAGTATTTTTTTATAATATGAGAAATATAAAAATGTTGGGATGGTTTATGTGAGGGAAATGTTTTTGATACTTAAGTGCAATTGATTTTGAGAAAATTTCAATTGATAAGAATGTTTTGAATAGATTTTAAAGATTAGATGATTGGATTTATTAGATGGAATACTTAAAGATTAAACATTTGTTTGAATATAGTTAAAAAGAATAGAAAAATTCTGGATATAAATGTATTTTAGCTTAAAAGGGACATGTTTCTCAAGTAGTATTCATAGCTGGCTGACCGGCCATACTCAGCGTGTGGTCCTCAATGGAACTGCATCTATATGGAAGAAAGTGTGTAGTAGGGTGCCCCAGGGCTCTGTTCTGGGCCCAGTGCTCCAACATCTTCATCAATGATTTGGATGAGGGCATAGATGGGGAACTTATCAAATTTTCAGACAACACCAAGCTGACAGGAATAGTCAACACTCCAGAAGATAGGCTTAAGATAGAGAAGGATCTTGATGGACTTGAACATTGCACGGTATCTTACAAAATAAAATTAAATGGTGAAAAAAGTAAGGTTCTACAGTTAGGCAACAAAAACCAAATGTACAGGTATAGTATAGATGGTATCTTGCTCAATAGTAGCAACTGTGAGAGGGATCTCGAAGTCCTAGCGGACAATCACTTAAATATAAGCCAGCAGTGTGCTGCAGCTGCCAAAAAAGCCAACACAGTGCTAGGCTGCATTAACAGAGGGATAGTATCAAGATCACATGAAGTGTTAATACCACTTTACAATGCCTTGGTAAGGCCATACTTGGAATACTGCATCCAGGTTTGGTCACCACGATGTAAAAAAGAAATTGAGACTCTAGAAAGAGTACAGAGAAGAGCAATAAGGATGATTAGGGGGCTGGAGGCTAAAACATATAAGGAACGGTTGCTGGAATTGGGTATGTCTAGTTTAATGAAGAGAAGGACAAGAGGTGACATGATAGTAGTGTTCCAATATCTCATAGGCTGCCACAAAGAACAGGGAGTCAAGCTATTCTCCAAAGCAGCTGAAGACAGTACAAGAAGCAATGGATTGAAACTAACCAAAGAGAGAAGCAACCTAGAACTAAGGAGAAATTTCCTGACAGTTAGAACAATTAATAAGTGGAACAACCTTCCTCTAGAAACTGTGAATGCTCCAACACTGGACATTTTTAAGAAGAGATTGGACAGCCATTTGTCTGAAATGGTATAGGGTTTCCTGCCTGAGCAGGGGGTTGGGCTAGATGACCTCCAAGGTCCCTTCCAACTTTATTATTATTATTATTATTATTATTATTATTATTATTATTATTATTATTATTATTATTATTATTATTATTATTATTATTATTATTATTAATATATTTCCTTTTTTCTTCTCTTTTTTGTTTTTGTTTTAAGATATGAGAAATGTAAAATTGTTGGGATGGCTTGTAGGAGGAAAAAAATTAAATACTTAAGTGTAATTAACTCTGAGGAAATCTTAACTGGTAAGAATGTTTTGAACATTGTGGGGAAAACAAATCTAAATAAGAACCCTGAAAACAGGATTTATGACAAGGTAATTAAGATGATCAATTAGAAAAGAAGCTGTATGGTTGTTACTTGTAGAAATACTAGAAAAATGTTTATATTTAATTGTTATCAAAATACTAAGAAATGTACTAACTCAAGGTTGATAAAAGAGAATATTATTGGAAGAAGATAAATCATGGAAAGCTACTATGCCAATTATGGAATTATAAAAATTAATTGTTATTGATTGTTTTTAAATATAAACCCAGACAACACACTGTTTACCAAATTTTAAGGTGGTTATGTTAAAAAATTAATAAAAAATATTTTTTTTAAAAAAGAATTGGAAGTTGACAAGCTAACCAATATTGGAGACTTCCACCTTGGTACACACAGCACTGTATTAATACTGAAAATGGATTCCTCCAAAATGAGATGCTAAGGCCATGGAATGCCCACAGAATGATACATTAACGGTGTATCTAGAACAAACAACTCGCATACAAGCTCTAAATAGTTTTTGCTTGGACTTTTTTAAAAACATCAAATTCTGTTTCTTTACCCACACACAAAATTCTCCTGACAGAAAAAGAGACAAATGCTTTTATTTTTGAAATACTATTTTCCTTGCCTTTTCTGTAAACTTCTACAAAATTGCTATAGCAATTGCCTCTATTCAGTTTTACAAAGAAAACAAAACATAAAAAACCACATCACCTTGAGAGTCTTCCTATTTCTAGAAGTAATTTCTTTGTGTCCATTTATTCCTAGTCTTTTTCCTGCCCTTTAACCAGTTAACACTATCCACGAGAGGATTTGACCTCATAACCCACAACCACTAAGCTTACTGCAATTTCTTTGACTGAGGAACTTTTTGAAAAACTTCTGAAAATTCAAATGTACAATGTCAGCTGGATCATCTCTATCTATATGCCTGTTCACAATCTCAAACAATGTCTGTTCTCCACGTCCCATCTTTCCCAGGCATGCAGAGAATAAATGGGAAGGGAGGGGAAAATGTCTGGGCAGTTGCTTCTCAATCCCTCTGCTAGATCCTCCTCAGTATTAAAAGGTTGAGAATTTCTGAGATAGAGAGCAAACCTGACTGAAAGTCTCTCTCTCTCTCTCTCTCTCTCTCTCTCTCTCTCTCTCTCTCTCTCTCTCTCTCTCTCTCTCTCTCTCTCTCTCTCTCTCTCTCTCTCTCTCTCTCCCTCCCTCTCTCTCTCTCCCTCCCTCCCTCTCCCTCTCCCTCTCCCTCTCCCTCTCCCTCTCCCTCTCTCTCTCTCTGAATAGGCAAATATGTAGCTTGATAAATGATTATGAGATGGCATTCCATTTTTTAAACATCCATATGTATGTATGTATGTATGTATGTATGTATGTATGTATGTATGTATGTATGTATCAGACTATAAAAGGTTACTAGGAAAAGAAAGCACCTATGCTGAGAAATAGTGAATAGAAGTTAAAAGGAAGGGAATAGGTGAGAAAAGGCCTGAAAGTGTACTTCCTTGAATTGTATGGCTAGTCAGTTTGACACAGAATAGAATAGAATAGAATAGAATAGAATAGAATAGAATAGAATAGAATAGAATAGAATAGAATAGAATAGAATAGAATAGAATAGAATAGAATGGAATGGAATGGAATGGAATGGAATGGAATGGAATGGAATGGAACGGAACGGAACGGAACGGAACGGAACGGAACGGAACGGAACAGAACGGAATAGAACGGAATAGAACGGAATGGAACGGAACAGAATGGAACGGAATAGAACGGAATAGAACAAAACGGAACAGAACAGAATAGAATGTTGCTGGAAGGGACCTCGAAGGTCTTCTAAACCAGCCCCCTGCTCAAGCAGGAGAACCTACAGTATACTGTCCTAGACAGGTGAATGTCCAGTCTCTTCTTGAAAATCTCCAGCGCACATGAGTTCTGAGGGTAAGCTGTTCCACTGGTTGATTGTCCTCACTGTCAGGAAGTTTCTCCTTAATTCCAGGTTGCTTCTCTCTTTGATCAGTGATCAAGAGAAAGACTCCATTGAACCTACCTGATGTCTTCTTCTCAGATTTTTAAATAGCCCTTTAATTTTTAATCGCTGAATCATGGATTAATCACGAGTAAAAGAAACAGTGCAAACATCTCATTCTTTGGTCACATGCACTGAATCTCATAGTGGTAATATAAAACAACTACTTTCCTAGTGGCAAATACACAAAGAAAGAAAAGAAAAGAAAAGAAAAGAAAAAAAGAAAAGAAAAGCTGGGAATAACCATAAAGATTTTACATTTGGGTATCCATTTGTGGAGAATGAAAAGATCATTCCCTATCTTGTTACAAATTCTAAGGGATACATCCTGAAATTGTTGATAATACTTATCGGGCAACTAAGCAGAAAAGTTCCCTGAAGATGGGCTCCAGAATGAGTCCGAAAGCTTGGACAACAAAACCTCTGGTCCCGGGACTGACCCAGATTGGACCCTAAGCAGAGATTATTGGAATTTAAGCAGCCAGGTTCCAGGAAGTGTGCTCCTCTGGAAGTATGCTTGCTCATAATAGGAAATACAAGCAGGGCTTGGCAGTGAATCTGGCAAACTCTACAAGGGAACTGAAGAGTTACAGTTCTAACAAATATTTCCGTTTATTAGCAATGTATATTTAGCTAATCCAAGTGCCTGAGAAAGGAAGACGGAAAAAGAAAGCTTTTTTACTACAAGTGTTTTATGAAACAAAACCAAAAAATAGACAAACATCTATTTTTGTGTATCTGCGTGTCATGTTCTACAGTTATGTTTAGCAATGCTTGTGGCATGTTTGTGTTCTTGACAAAAGTCTACCTGACAAAACAGAAGATGAACAAATAGGATTCCTGCAGACATAATTTGCAATGCTTTGGCATGTTTGTGTCCTTGCCAGAAATCTACCTGGCATATATTTGGAGCCAGTACAAACTTGTAATGGTTTTTCAGGAATGAATGGCAATGTTTCAGTCATCAAAGGAAATACAGATACAGATATGGAAAGTATATGGATTTATTAGATTAAACAAATAAGGCTTGACATAAAGAAGTGAGAGAGGCAATAACTTTACATTAGGAAAAGGATCAATGAAGCATACCCAGGGGGGAAAAAAGAGTAACAAGGAAGAGAAAGAAATGAAGAAAGTATTCTGCTTTGTTGGAACTCAAAAAGAGCTTTAAGATTATAATAGAAGAAATGGACCATTTTTGTGCCTAGCTTAGAACAGGGCTTTTCAACCAGTGATACGGGTACCACCTGTGGTACATTGGCACCTGGCAGGTGGTACGCGACCATTCTAGAAAAGTGGTAGCGGGGGAGGGGAATGAGCTGAACTGGTGGCAGCACCGCCCAAGCCTGAGCGAGAGATGGCTGGAGCTGCAAAGCTGTCAGGGCTCAGCTGAAGCAGCAGGATCAGCGCCAGGCTCCAGCTGGAACTCGGTGCTGATCCTGGTGCTTCTGCTGAGCCCTGAAGAAGCACCAATCAGCTGGAAAGCAGCACTGATCCTGGTGTTTCTGCTGAGCCCAGAAGAAGCTGGAATGTTGCAGCATCTCCAGGGTCTTGTGATTTACATTCAGATGCTTGGAAACTGATTCATATTTATGATTGTCACAGTGTCCCAGGATCATGTGAAGTGTCTAAAATCTGCTGCAACCACCCAGCAGACGGGGGAGAATAAAAACCAAACACCCCCACCCCACCCCCACTGCCAATCCTCAACAGAAATGTTCACAACAATGAAAACCTCGGACAGGAGGAAGAGCACAGCCGAGCGGGCAGGCAGGTGTCTTGCTCGGCTGTGGCTTGGGGGGCACTTTTTTTCAATGCCATTGTAACTTTGAACAGTCACTAAGTAAACTGTCGTAAGTCGATGACTACCTGTACTTTATCACTTTTTTCCTTTTTTTTTTTTGGTCAAGTTTTTGACACCTTGCTGGGTGACTGGTGGTATTTGGATGTTGCCATATCCTAAAAGTGGGACAATGGGTGAAAAGGTTGAAAAGCCCTGGCTTAGAAGACAAGAGATGAGAGTTGGACAGGAAAAGATGATAATAGATCTCAGAAGGGCAGAAGACATATATATATGCCCTAAAGGGAGACAAAGAGAAGAGTCATGGTGGTTGAGAAGCCATTCTTAGGAAGAAATTAGGATGGTTGAGGAATTCATTGTTTGATGAAATATACTATCTATTAGGAGTCTGGAATGGGGATGTCACAGAGCAATCGCCATGACTTATTAAACCCATTGACAATTATTTATTTCTCCTAAAACATGCCGAAGGAAAAACAACACTTCTATTGTAGTTTTGGCCATTGTGCATGGATACATGATATAACAGAGGCCAATGGAGAATATATTACTTGTACCAATTTTTACTTGTTTGTTTGGAGGTAATAGCTCATTTAAATCATCCAGGTGCATCCAAAGGATATCTTTTATTTTGACAAGGACAGAACATTTCACACATTCAGCTATTGCTTACTTGTGGGGGGAAAATAGCACTGAAATAAAAGAGCTAAGTGTTTATGGATAAATTCATACAAACTAGATACCTGGAAAAATGTTGATTGATAAAAAGACTTTCCTCATTGCTAAGCTGAGTGGCATCCTCCCATCCTTGTAACAACAGAAATTATATTGACATATTTGCTGTCCTCATTTCTGATCACTCACCTTCTTCTCTTGTTACTTGACATCCCTCCAAGATAAGGGATGATAAACCTAATAACTGTACTTTAATATTTGAAATTGGAACAAGGGAGAAAGTACTACTTTAACACCATGAATTGGAGATGTGATGAAGACAGCATCCTAAGGAAACAGTAGGAAAAAAAATGGTTGTTTTTCCTTTTTTTTTTGTTATGGATACGTGCAAGTGGGAAAAAGAATACTTTTGAAATCTCAGTTATTTAAAAGATTGGATCAGTGCTAAGGAGTGAAGTTATTTATAACTATCTACCTCTCTCATAAAAATGGGTTGTATGAAACCAGATAAATATTTCATTATTAAGGGAAGGGTGAGAGGGAGGAAGGAAGGAAGGAAAGAAAGAAGGAAAAAAGGAAAAAAATGAAAGAAGGAAAGAAGAGTGGTGAGAGTATATTTATTGATTTATTAAATTTAGGTGCTGCCCATCTTGTCCAGAGAAGATTCATGGTGGCTTACAAATATTTAAATGATTACACATTAAAATAATAAAGCTAAAAAAAGTAACAACAGTAATAAATATTGTTAAAATATAGGGAAGAAAGGAACACAAACTACATGGGAAGAAGTGAAGTCAGGCACCTTTGGTACAAAGAAGGGTGGGTGCAGATCTCACATTGGGAGATACAATATTTCAAATGGCAGGAGCCATGGCATAAAAGGCTCTTCTCCTGGACCTATCAGCCAAAATTCCTTGACTGACAGAGTCTGCAGCATGCCCCCTTTGCTGGCACATATGGGGAGAGCCAATCCAATTGGGATGAGATTGTTCTTCATGCCACGAAGAGCTTTCAAGGTGAGAGCCTTTAAATTGCACCCAGAAGCAAACTGGCAGCTAATACAGCTCATGAAACAACAGTGTAATATGGGCCACTGCCCATGCCACTGTATTCTGCATCAGTTGTAGCTTCTGAAAATACTTCAAGGGTAGATTCCTGCAGAGTGCATTGCAATGATCCAGGTGTGAGATGACCAGGGCTTGAGTGACTGAGCAATCCAAGAAAGGTTGAAACTGGTACAAAATATGGAGTTATTCAAAGGCTCTCCTAGTTGTGACTGACTCTTTCTTTTCAAGCTGGAGTTTTGAGTTCAAGAAAACCCCCAATTTGTGCACTGGAATTTGTCTGGAATTGTGAAACCTCATCCAGAATTAGAAATGTTAAACTCCCAGATCTCAATGTTTCAGGCATCCAAAACCATTTTGTCTTGCCAGGGTTCATTTGAACCAAGTTGTCTTCCATCCAGACTCCCCTAGCCTCAAGGCCCTATGAGAATGCAACAACAGCATCACTTGGGTCACCAGGGATGGAAATGTACTGATGATACTTCAATCCATGGTGATGAATGATCTCAACCAGCAGATTCATGTAGATCAGCGGTTCGGTTCTCAACCTTTTTCAGGCCGAGACCCCACCTGCGCCGCCCATGCGCGGCGTGACCCCGACCTGCATCGCACATGCGTGGCGCGACGACGCGAACCGCACATGTGTGGTGTGACGGGCCTAACCGCGCATACGCGGCACGTGCACGACGGGCCAAACTGCGCATGCGCGGCGTGACAGGCCTAACTGCGCATATGCGGCGCACACGCGATGGGCTGAACCGCACATGCGTGGCGCGCATGATGTCCCAAACCGCGCATGCACGACGTGACAGGCCGAATTGCACATGCGCAGCGCGTGCGCAATGGCCCAAACCGTGCATGCACGGTGCGATGGGCCTAACCGTGCATGCGTGGCGTGCACGTGACGGGTCTAACCGCGCATGCATGGCACGACAGCCCGAATCACGCATGCACGGCGCACGATGGCTGAGGGGAAATGGGGGAAAAATGGGGGAAAAAATGGCGGACTGCGGTGTTTGGTGACCCCCATGAAACGGTCGTTTGACCCCAAATGGGGTCACGACCCACAGGTTGAGAAACGCTGATGTAGATGTTACAAAGAAGTAGAGAGAGTACCAGCCCTGTGGCATACCACAAAAGAGCAGCCATGAGATCTCTCACTCTCTATGAACACTAATTGGAAGAGGTCTTAGAGAAAGGAGCCAAACCAATGCAGGATTGCACTGTCCAGCTGGTAACAAAAGATACCATGCATGATGGTATTAAAGGCCATTGAGAAGACAAGGGGAGCAGGAATGATTGCTCCATCCCTAACCTGCTCTCACCAGAGTTCATCAACAAGTGCAACCAATGCTATTTCTGCCTCATACCTGGCCTAAGTCCTGACTGGAAGAAATAATCAGTTTCATTCGGGACCCTCTGAAGCTGCTAAACAATCACCTCCTATATCATATTCTCTAAGAAGGGAAGGTTAGAAACTGGATGAAAATTGTCTTGGCAGGTGGAATCAAGAGGGTTTTTTTTTAAGGTGGGAGCAAACCAGGGCTTCCTTAAAAGGCCCCATGAAAGTTCCTCCTGCAGTGAGGAATTAATCACTGTCTGAAACCACCTAGTGGTCACCACCCTGGAGGCTTTCACCTTATACCAGGAGGTATAAGTATCTAATTGACAGATGGTACACTAACAGCATTGAAGATCCCATCCACTTCATCAGGTCCAGCAGGACTGAATTTATTCATTTATTCAAATTTTATTGAACAGGGTTCATAGTATTTTGGTATAACAATGTTATTCAGTATTCATGCATTTGAAAGTTATGGATGACAGCTTGGGAGAGAAATAGGAAAAAACAGGTAGATCTGATGATTGTGGTAAATTCCATTCTTGGAGGCTGAAGAAGAGAATTGGAGGCTGAAGAAACTATGATGTATAACTATTCCACATGGCAGTCTTAAGCTGTGTGGCACATTGCCAAATCTGAAGAATGACTTAAAATCTATATGCAGTTTCTTAACCTGATTTTATTTCCAGACACTTTTAACATGGTGGACAAGCAATTCAGGGCTTTTTTTTTTTGTCATAGAACGCCCAGAACGGAGTTCCGGCACCCTTTTTGGATGGAACCTTGTAGGGTAAGCAAGGTGGGTTGTATGATGTGTGTGAGTTCCGGCACTTTTTTTTTTTTTTACAAAAAAAAGCACTGAAGCAGCTTATGACAACCATGTGAAAAAATAACAGCAGAAGCATTCAAATAGCTCTGCCAGAAGGTAGAAAGTCATTTATCTTTTGATTGCTTCTGGCATTTCTAAATAATTGTGATAAGAAATTAAAATGTTATCCCCTATCACTGATAATACATAAGTCCTTGGCTTGCACCCATTTGTTCAGTAACTGTTCAAAGTTATGGTGGCACTGAAAAAAAATGTACTTATGATCAGTCCCCAAAGTTCTGGCTTTCAGAGCATCCCCATGGTCATGTGATCACTAACCAGTAGCTGGATGCCCAGCTCATAACTACAACATCAGAATGAGTGACTATTTCTCCTCATACTCCATAATATCCCTTGTCCATGCAATCCATAGCTTATCTGCAGCCTTCCCCAGAGGTCTTTGGGAACCCTCTATCAACCTGCCTAAGTCTCTATCAACCTGCCTAAGGCCTCTGCTGGCTCTTCTGCAGCCACAACGATCACCAAACACCTTCCTGTGACACCTGTAAATACCCCTGTGTTGTTTACTTGGGGCACCTGCTTCTTCCTGCTTACCACCACATCTTGGATTTATGATGGCAATTGCTGGGGATAAATTGAGAATTGCCGTCAATAATTTATTTTATTTATTTATACTTAAACTTATATGCCGCCCTTCTCCTAGGACCCAGGGCGGCTTACAAAACAATACAATAAAATTATACAATAAAATTAATCACATTCATACAGCAAACAAACACAATCAATTCACAGTTGCTGATGGAGGGACCTTCCTAGGGCCAGGGGCAGAGCACAGCTCATACGCCCCAAGCCTGTCGGCATAAATGTGTCTTTAACAATTTCCGGAAAGCTAGGAGGGAGGAAGCAGTACGAACCTCTAAGGGAAGCTGGTTCCAGAGAGCTGGGGCAGCAACGGAGAAGGCCCTAGCCCTAGGCCCCGCCAGATGTCATTGCCTGACAGACGGGACCCGTAGGAGGCCAACCCTATGTGCCCTAACCGGTCGCTGGGATTCATGAGGCAGAAGACGGTCCCGCAAGTATCCTGTTCCATTGCCATAAAGGGCTTTATAGGTCATAACCAACATTTTGAATTGTGTTCGGAGACCAATTGGTAGCCAGTGCAGCTCACGGAGAGCTGGAGTGATATGAGCATGTCTTGGGAGACCCAAGACGGCTCGCGCGGCCGCATTCTGGACTACTTGCAGTCTCCGGACATTCTTCAAAGGTTGCCCCATGTAGAGAGCATTACAGCAGTCGAATCTCGAGGTGACAAGGGCATGGGTGACTGTGAGGAGTGACTCCCGGTCCAAATAGGGCCGCAACTGGCGCACCAGGCGAACCTGGGCGAATGCCCCCCTCGCCACAGCCAAAAAATGATGTGATCATATGATGTGATTGCTTAATTATGGCAATCCTGATTCCCAATTGTAACCTGAGGACTATCTGTGTTACATGTATTCAAGTTAGCTTTCTGAAGACCAACATGCATAACCTGAGCTATTGACAAACCATTCTGGAAACTGGTTCCCTCTACAGTTACTTAACTATTCCTATTTCAACCCTATTTTGCCCCTTTATCTGGCAGACATTGCTCATGATTTCTTGCAAACCTGGTCTATGGCTCGCAGATCAGCTTAACCAATAATTGACTAAGCTGGTGGGCCCCAACCCTTCTTTCTCAGTGGCCCAGCAGGGGGGTGAAGGAATAGTTCCCAGTGATGGCAAGGGGGTATGCATGAGTGCAAGCAGCTGCCACTTGCGCATAGGGAGCTGTGCACATGATGGCAAGCGGCCATCACTCATGTGAGGGGGCTTCATGTGCAAGGACATGATGGGAGCTTTGTGTGTGTGCACGATCTCACCCACCAGTTGCATGGCCTGGTTCTGAACTGGCTGCCAACAAATAGTGGGCCACAGACTGAGGGTTGGGGACCCCTGGACTAAGCCAAACAGATGAAAGTGTGAGGTTAGGGATGTAGCTTGTCTAGAGTTATACTTTCTGAAAACTGTTGGCTAGATGTAAGCTGATTGATTTATGGGCAAATTGATTGTCAAATAGGTAAGATGTAGACAGTATAGACAGTTCTCCTGAACTATTTCTGTCTTAATTAAGTTAGACCAGATTGATTAGTAAGGGCAATTAAATAAGGCAAAAACTGATAGTTTCAAGCAGTGGATCCTCCTCACTCCTGTCTCCCCAGGTAAGATGTAAGGGAAGGACTAATAATTAATTACAGCAATAGCCACAGAAGGACTAAGAGATATGGCTACTATCTTCAGTTAATGGTAAAGAAGCTAGTGGAACAAAAAATAATTTCTCTTAAGACATTTTAAAAAAAAAATAATGTGCCAGATCTTATTGTTCTCCTTTTGGTTAGTAATAAATCATTGGTTGAAATCTATTCATTTGCATTACACAATTTGATATTGTGGGGTTTTTTTTAATACTGAGAGTGTGTTTTTCCTATTGTCACTAATTTATTACTTTGTAGGACTTTGTTTTGCAAATGGTTAATTTATTGCTGAAGATTTGGTATATTGTATTGATTTGGAAGACTCACAGAAAATAAATATATTGATATGAAGGGATGAGAATTATGTAAGATAAATTATGTAAAATACGAAAAATACATAGGATCACTTAATGTACACTAATGGAGAATAAATTCCAGTCTTTGAGAGCACATGAGGTCATCAGTGACTGTAATATATGAGAGAGAGAGAGAGAGAGAGAGAGAGAGAGAGAGAGAGAGAGAGAGAGAGAGAGAGAGAGAGAGAGAGAGAGAGAGAGAGAGAGAGAGAGAGATTGAGGTTTTGGATGTAGATTGGATTCAAGGCAAGCTATGCTCTACCTCCATCACTTTTCTGTGTATGTACATCAGCAGATTTCAAATCATGTTAAATATCAGCAAATAGTAATGACAAGAAAGCAGCCAACATAAAGAAACCAGGCTTATTTAAAATGAAGACCGAGGCACAAACAACAGATCCACATGTGAAGAGTTCAAGCTAGCTACTTTATTATATTCTGCTTATAATGCAAGAATCTCCCCAGACTGCTTTCCTTGTTTTGGGAACAGATTGATAAGGTTCCATTGAGCATTTTCTGGAGAGTTGTGGGAGGTCAGTCTTAATTCCCACTAGAACCTCTTCCCTGCCTGGCGGGGTGTTTCCCAACATGACTTTTCAATTGCAGTTGGCTTAAGCTTTGAGATTCTGTGTAATGTTAAGTTGTTAAGTTGTTTCCTGAACAGAGAGCAGCTGTTTATGCACATGGGCCTTTTGTATTCCATTCCATTAAAACAAAATTACATACTGTGTTCCCATGACTTCATTTCAGTCCAAATAAGCTTATTATTATATATAATCTAGTAGTTTATACTGAAGAAATTTGTTTGGAAGCTGAATGGTGTCACTGAGAGAGGTTGTCCCCTGGAGCAAAAGAGAATTGATATTATGGGCACCATGCAAATAGCCATGCAGGAGACAGACATAAATAAAAACTCAATTACTGTGTTAAAAAAGGCTGCAAAGGGAATCAAAGGGAAATGTCAGCAGGGTGCTATGTGATAAGATGCAAAGGGGCACCAAAACTCTCCTGACTAACTACTGACAGTTTACAAATGCTGATCTATAGGAAATGATGATGCCATTCAGGATGACTACATGCTGAAATCATGTGGTTTTCACATGTCTATATCAAGAATGTCAGGGAATTTCATTGTGAGTTCCACAGAGAATATATTCGAAGATGTTTATCTCCAGTGGTATGAATGTCAGTCACAAGAAGAATCTGGATAATGTTCGTCTTTTCCCCTACCGTCTCTCTTCCCCCATACCTGCAGATTAAAGATTGAAACATTAGGAGAACTCTCATTCTCGTATGATTAAAAAAATGCACCCACTGTCTACCTTCCTTTGTGTAGTAAATGTTTCTTTAGATTAAAAATGCTATCTGATACTGTGCTGCCAATGCTGGCAATAAAACAAAGGAATTTTGGAGCATTCACATATCCCCAATCTGCAGAAATTTCAGTGGGATAAATCCTACAAGCTATGCAAACTCACTTAAGAAGAGACTTGATACATCTATTTGGTGCCAAACAGTGCCTACAAAAATGTGAGAGTTAAATTTAATTTAAATTAAGCAATTTACAGCCAGTTTGGCTATATTTATCTCAAAACAAAGACTGGATTAAGACATCACATATCTTCATTATTACTGTATTCCTATAGTTTTATTTCACCAAAGAAATTATGTATTTGGTTTTAAAATTTCATATTTCTGTTTTAATTATGTTCATTACTTCTTAGTATCAGAATAAAGAAGCACAATAACAATTTATCCTGAAGTTTATCTTTGTTCTGCAAAGTTCATTAACCTAATCTGAACTGAATCATCTAGAATCATTACATTTTGTTTTTAGATGAAATAATCCCAGCATATAGGTCAACTAGTATATTTCTAGTTTTACATAATGCACAATTTTTAAAGTTTCTTCTATTATTTTTATTAAAAATATCATTTTATAGGAACTGCATCCCAAAACAATAACATGATGAATATATCTATTTAAAATCCACCTTTAATAACCTGAGTTTGCACTGCATAATCCTTTCAGAATAAATATCATTAACAGATTTAGTATTGTCATAATTAAGTTTCAAAGGTCAAGTTCAAATTGGATTTTCTCATAAAAACTAATGAGGAGATTGCATTTTCTCACATATTTCTATAATATCACTAAAAAAAGCTAATATCTTCATTGACTGGACTTCTACAAATATATTGTCTTGTCTTTGTATTACTGAAATTCAGCTGTCTCTCATTTGTGTGTAAAGAAAAGTTAGTTATTCATATCTCTTAAATTTCTGACAAAAGTTCCTGAGCTCAACATCACTACCACTTTCTTTTTTTTTCTTTTTTGAAAAAAAACTGGCTTTTTTTGTGAAATTTGACCTACCCTAATAAAGGTCTCACCATACTATGCATGTTTGGATCGCTATCCAATATGCAGTTTATTTTATTTATTTATTTATTTATTGGATTTCTATGCTGCCCTATTCCAGGAACTCAGGGCGGCTCACAACATAGATAGAAATCTAACATTAAAATACTTTATAAGAAAAACCCCTTAATTTAAAAAAAATCAATCATCCAAACAAACATGCACACAAACATACACTGGCTAGGGGCAAGATGTTAACTGGCCCAGGCCTGTCGGCAAAGATGTGTCTTTAGCAGTTTGCGGAAGGCGGAGATGGTGGGGGCAATACAGATCTCCGGGGGGAGTTGATTCCAGAGGGCCGGGGCCGCAACAGAGAAGGCTCTTCCCCTAAGCCCCACCAGGCGACACTGTCTGGCTGACGGGACCTGGAGAAGGCCGACTCTGTGGGCCCTAACCGGTCGCTGGGTTTCATGGGGCAGCAGACAGTCCCGTAAGTAACCTGGTCCGATGCCATGTAGGGCTTTATAGGTCATAACCAAGTTTACTCACCAGGTAAAATTTTACCTGTGAATATGTTTTCAATTAAAGCACAGAGCAAAAATTTAGATTGAGCGAAATTGCTCTCAAATGGCTAATTCCATTCTCAAGTGTCAGGTCATATACAGTACATGAACACTGGGAGCTCTTCAATCATCAGTAGTGTCCAGCATTGTAGGAGATGAATGATTCTCAAAAAGCTTAAAAATCAGAAATTTTGGGCAACACTACATTGTGCAGAAGTGCAGAGCTTAAAATGGGGATGGAAAGATTTAAGGAGTAAAAAAAGTTACACTATAAAAAAAACATTTCAGAAGACACAAGCTAAGAGAAGACAGAAGGACCTATCAAACTTGTCTAATTAACAAGGGGAATGTTCTAATCCCATAATTTTAAGCAACAGCAGGGGGCAGTTACAATTATGCAATCCATATACACACACCTTTATGTTCATATCACAACAGGTACCTAGAGATGAGGCTCACATCATATGGTTGTAAGCATCGTTATGTTTTTTTTTTTTTAACCTTCCCTCTCTGTAGACTCTTCCAAACCACAGAAAGGGAAATTTGCACCGGTTAACCTCAATGCTTAACTATCACTAAAGGGTTTCCTTGTACTTACACTTTATTTGCAACTAACATTCAGTAACTTAAAAACTATGGCTGCAGGTAAGGTCCATGCTGAAAAAAGGATTATTGGAAGACTTATATGCATTAACTGTCTGATAGCAAAAGCATTTAGACTTATATACCACTTCACAGTGTTTTACAGCCCTCTCTGTGGTTTACAGAGTCAGCATTTTGCCCCCAACAATCTGGGTCCTCATTTTACTGACCTCAGAAGGATGAAAGGCTGAGTCAACCTTGAGACAGTGAGAATCAAACTGCTGGCAGCTGGGAGTCAGCAGAAATAGCCTACAGTACTACATTCTAACCACTGCACCACCACAGCTCTTAGATACCGGTAGATTGATTATATGCCATTAAGTTTTTATATATATTTCTAGAGACCACATAGATAGTTTTTCTCCAAGATGGTCTAGCTCTAATCTGTTATTTCATGTCTTCCAAAGGGTACCTCCATATGATAAACTCTGGTGCTGAGTTGCAGGAGGAAAGGCATCTTTCCCAAGGACTCAAGGAAGACTGGCCTCTTAGCTCCTTTGGAAAGACTCCCTCCATCCTGCAACTCAGGACCAGATTCCAGCACAACTCATAATTTCAGTAAATTAATCCATCCACTTGGCTTCTGGTCATTCTCTTTTCCTCTTTCCTTCTATCTTTCTCAGCATTAGATCCTTTTCCAGAGCACTCAGCCCTCACATAATATGCCCAAAGTAGGATAATTTGAGTCTGATCATTTGTGTCTTGCATAAGAACTCTGGGGTTTATTTGTTCAATGATCCATTTAGTTTGTGGGTTTTTTGGCTGTTCACCATATAATATACTGAGGATTCTCCAACATCAGTGTTCAAAAGCACCAATACTCTTCCTATCCTGCTCCTTTAAATTTCCCCATGACATCCATAAAGTGTCTGATCTTTGTAGGTATTAACTGACTGTATTATTCTCTGTTATGACAGAATGAGATTCAACACATCCGTGGTTTTCCTCTCCAGAAATGGGACATAGCAGGAATAAAAAGGAAACTTTTTGGGGAAAAAATTAAATTAAGTTTTACCAGGTGGATTATAATCCAGAATTTTGAAGGAGCTGACAGATGTGATCTCAAAAACATTGAACCTAGTGCATTGGGGAACTACTAGAGGACTGGAAAAGAACTGACATGGTTCCCATCTTCAAAAAAGGGGAAAAATGGATTCAGGAACCTACAGATCAATCAGCTTGACATCAATATCTGGAAAGATCCTGGAAAAGATAATCAAGCAACAGATCTGCGAATACCTAGAAGCAAGCAAAATTATTTCTGGAAGCCAACATGGGTTTATCGAAAACAGATCATGCCAGACAAATCTTACTGCATTCTTTGATAAAGTTATTAAATTAATGGACCAACAAGACTTTGTGGATATAATATATTTGGATTCCAGCAAGGCATTTGATAAAGTAGACCACAATCTACTACTTCGTAAGATAGAAAAAAAATGTAGGTTTGACAGCATCAGCAACAGATGGATTCATAACTGCCCGACCAGTTATACTCAGTGTATACTTCTTAATGGAGTTATATCTATATGGAGGGAACCATGCAGTCAGTTAACCTAAGATTTTTAGGCTCAGTACTCTTCAGCATCTTCATAAATGATTTAGATAAGGGGATAGCAGAGGAACTCATCAAATTTTCAGATGACACCAAGCCAGGGAGACAAATGACACTTTAGAAGATACAGTAGATTCAAAATCCAGCAATCTTGAACATTGGACCCTATCCAACAAAATGCAATCCAGTGGTGTAAGGTTTTACATTTATACAAGAAAAACCAAATGGTATAGAATAGATGGTACCTTGCTCAATAGCAGTAACTGTGAGACAGATATAGGAGTCCCAGTAGACAACCACTGAAACCTGAGCCAGCAATGTGCTGCAACTGTCAGAAGAACCAATGCAATCTTAGACTGCATCAACAGAGGGATATATCAAGATCATGTGAAGTACAGCTGTATACTGCTTTGATAAGGTCATACTTGGAATTCTGTGTCCAGTTTTGGTCACCAAGATAAAAAAAAAAGCTATTGAGAGTCTAGAAAAAGTGCAGAGAAGAACAACAAAGATGATTAAGGGACTGGAGACTAAAACATATGAAAAATGACTGCAGGAAATGGGTATGTCTGGTTTAGTGAAGAGAAAGACTTGGAGTGACGGGATAGCAGTTTTCTAATATTTAAGGGACTGTCACAAAAAATAGGGGGCCAACCGATTCTCCAAAGCACCTGAGGGCAGGACAAGAAGGAGAGATACAATCTGGAACTAAGGAAAAATTTCTGAAAGTGAGAACCATTAATCAGTGGAACAGCTTGCTTCTAGAAGTTGTGGGTGGTCCATCACTGGAGGTTTTTAAGAAGAGATTGGACAATTATTTTTCTGGAAAGGTATAGGTTTTCCTGCTTGAGCAGGTGGTTGAACTAGAAGACCTCCAAAATCCTTTCCAATTCTTTTATTCACAATTCATGGATTTCGTGCATGGATGCATTTATTTGTGATTGTTTGAATTTTGTATACTACCCATGTATTATCAATATTTGTAAAATATTGTCATATATGCTAACTGACCCGCCAGCATACAAGCCAATTATCTTTTTTATGTTTAAATAAAAAGTTACATCTGCTTAATATTAATCAATAAAATATACAGAAGATTAGCTTTGTGTTTTCAAGAAATATAAAAAAAACATTCAAGTAGAAGGTTCTAAGTATTCAATTTTGCAGTCTCCAACTTTTTTGCCTTCTGCTTCATAGAATGGATATTCTGAAATATCCTTGTGTTTGTCTTTTAGGTAGGAAAAAATAATTCAATTACATTTCACTCTTATTAATCTTCAGATAATATTGCATTGGCTTCCCATCTTTAAACTCAAGTACAAATGGAAAGAAGTATATTACCAACACACAAGGCAACAAACTGTATAGTACAGTGTGTTGCCTTGCGTGTTAGTTATTTTAAAATTTAGCTGTTTTTCTACAGCTAAGCCAGATGATATACTCTGGGATGATTGTAAATTTTCATTATCTAATGTTATTTTATGATAGTCAGGGACTAAAATACAGAATATTATTACTACTACTGCAATTATGGCATATGGCAGATTGTGACTGGAAATGTAGGGGTGTATAATATAACTTAATCAAGGAAATAAATACTTCTTTACAAATTATTACTATGATGTATAAAGATTTAGATGAAAAAATGGGAATTTATAAATATTTGAAGACATGAATTATTGAGGTTATGGTGCAGCAAAAAGAGATTACTCTTCTACATTGACATGACAGTGAGACTACCTACGGTATTCACAATATTAGATCAATGACAATGATCATTTCCTGTTTTGAAATGGTTTTTCATTGATAAAACTTGCTCTCCACTGGTGTAATAGAAAGACTGATCAATATTGTTCTGCATGGTCAGGAAGGAGTCATAAAAATTCTGTGAAAATGTCAAAAATGGCTAGGCTGCAATGTTACTAAATATTCAGCGAATGTAGAATGTCTATGGTATATCAACCATAGATGGGAACAAAATAGATAATAGGTTTATTGAATTTAAGTTCCAATATAATTGCCTCTTTAGTAGACTTCTTGGTAACAGTACAAAATGTCCAGATCTATCCACAATTGATTGCAATGCTTTCTCAGTGGAATAAACAGGAAGACATCTGTGTCCTAGTGTTTGATCTTGGATCGTAAATAACATTTGATCCATGTTCTAATTAGGGCTATTAGGAATGTGTTACTGTTCCAGGGAAGCTGTAGGCTTAAATTAGAGTTGGTTAGTACAAGTCGGTAAATAAAAAGGTCATCTCAGAATGGCAAATGGAACATAATTATTTAATCTGACTCTCCACTTATCCTTCTTGTTTGCCCTCTACATACTATTCCTACTCCTGTGGGACTTGAATAAATGTAAATTATCTGAGGAAGGACAGGCCACAAGATTATTCCTGTTTTTTGGTCTTTACTTTGAAGAGCTAGGTTTGCAAGCTGCCACTGATAACCAAGATACAAGAATAGCAGTAGATACTCTGAGATGTGAGTGTTTATTGAACATTTCTTGATTCAAAGAAATTGTATAATGAAGTGAAAACTCTCTTGAATTATGGAATGTTTTGCACAGATATGGAGTTGAATGTTGGCTGATGAAAGCAAAAGAGAGGAAATAAGACAGGAAGTGAAGCATACATGCAAAAAAAGTGGAATGTGTAGCAAATGGTTCGACAGTAAATATAGAGTAAGACCAGGATATGATATTCTTTTGGGTGCTTAATGTATTTAAAGATAAAAGTATAAAGATTGCTTCTGGTGACATTAGAAATATAGTATGTTGGTGTGAATGATTATTTTTGTTTACTTTATTGAAGGTTAGAAATTAACAATATAAATAAGTAAACCCAAACAGTTAAAAGAATAGGAGAGAAAAATATTGTCAAGTTATATTTGATATTAACTATTGCCTCGTTTTAAGTAACAATACATTTTAAATAAAGTAAACTTGGCTACCATGTGGGTGGGTTTGTGATTTGTGATTTTCCTTTCAAAAATCCTTATAATAGGGAAGGACATGTTGTATTCTATCAATTTCCCTGGTTCCTTTGGTTAAGAAATGGAGATGAGCACCACCCCCTAGAATCGGACACAACTGCAGAGGGAAAACCTTTACCTTTATAAAGACAAATACACTGAGACAAATAATAGTGTGGATGGGAAAATGTTATATCAGGCTCTGAAAAATTCTTTCCTCAAGCTAGAGAAAATAAGTGTCTATAGATATCTCACAAGTTCCCAGCAGTCTATGTCTAGAGCTCTGAGAAAGTGAACTCCATTTGGACTAATATTCAATATTGTTCAGACTTTGTAGCCCTAGTTAGCTTGGACATACTCCAAAGTTTGTAAGAAAGCTACAGTTATCCCAAACATTTTTAATTTCTGTTCTATCATTTATTGTCCACAATGACATTTAATTGTCTGTTTAGGCCTGGTTAACATCCAAGTATAACCAAGGCTGAAATGCTTTTTGTGATCAGCTTAGATCTTTGATTTAAAAAAGGATTTTTAACTGGGTGCCACTCCTTTAAAACAAATGGCCATCTGTAGGCCTTTAAGACTTATATTTATAGACATGAATAAAGACTCATTTATTTCTTTGACCTTCTCTTTACTTCATGGATTCTTAGCTGACTATTTATCATTTTATTCATTTTGGTAGTTTGGGTTTTCAGCATAATGCTTTCTGAAAGGGAGGTAACACTAAAGGTGGACTAAAAGCATTTTAGATTAATAAAACAAATGCAATTCTTAATGCTGTTAGGCACCATCTTATTAATTTGATTCCAAAAAGAGATCAAAACTAATTGACACTCCAGCCCTGATGTTAGTCAAGATGCCAGAAAACATTGTCTGTGTTATATAACACTGACATTGAATTTATCACCACTCATCTCAAGAAGCTGTTTCAAGGAAATATTTGAAGGAACAGAGTTTTAAAGGGTCACTTGTGACATCTTTTAAGAAGCAGCTATAATCCTGAAAGCAACACTTCACAGACTGAATGCTATAATAATTCCCAAACACTGTAGATTTTAAACTGTTAATGAGGCATTATGAAATGGATCTGAGTTCAATTTACTAATTTCAATTAAATATAAGGATATGTTATTCAGGAATTCCAGTGTTCCTTTAATCAAGTTACTTTTTTTCTTGTTACTAGCCTTTGTTGTTGTAGTTGTTCAACTATGTCCAAATATTACAAAGCTATCAATTGTTTTTCCATTGAGAATGAATTTGAAAGCAACATACAACCCTAATTTTGATATCTTGTTGACAGCTTCCTAATAACTTTGAATTGTTTGGAGACTCTAGATTAAACTAATGCTATCAATTCTGTGCCCCATGACTGGAAAGGAAAAAGAAAAGAATTCCCTGTCACCATTTGGATAAAACCACTGATTTCTAAAATATTGTGCTTCTTCTACTAACAGGTATCCTATGAAACTACCTCCCTGGTTAAATATCTGTCACCAACTTATTTTTCTACTTTGTTTTCAGAATAATAGAATAACAGAGTTAGAAGGGACTTTGGTGGTCTTCTATTCCAACCCACTGCCCAAGAAGGAAATCCCATACTACTCCAGACAAATGGCTGTTCAATCTCTTCATAAAAACCTCCAGTAATAGAGTACCTACAACTTCTGGAGGCAAGACATTCCACTGGTTAATTGTTTCACTGACAGGAAATTTCTCTTTAATTCTAGGTTGGATCTCTCTTTGGATAATCTTACATCCGATAAATCCTGTCTTGCCCTCAGGTGCTTTGGAGAATAGATTGACCTCTTTTTCTCTATGACAGACCCTCAAACACTGGAAGACTGCTACCATGTCACCGCTAGTCTTTTTCTTGGTTAGATTAGACATATCTAGTACCTGCAGCCCTTTATCATACAGTTTAACCTCCAGCCTCTTAATCATATCTGCATTCTTTCCAGAATCTTAACTGCTGTATTGTGGTGAACAGAACTGGACACAATAATACAAGTGTTGTTTTACCTGTGAGGTATAAAGTGGAAGTAATACTTCAATTGATGTTAATATTATCCCTCTGTTGATGCAATCCTAGGATTGCATTGGTTTCTTTGGCAGCTGCAGCATACTGCTGGCTCATACTTAAGTGTTTGTCTACTAAGGCATC
This sequence comes from Bothrops alternatus, assembly GCA_034064705.1. Classification (NCBI taxonomy): domain Eukaryota; kingdom Metazoa; phylum Chordata; class Lepidosauria; order Squamata; family Viperidae; genus Bothrops; species Bothrops alternatus. Next base: position 19,564,891 of record JARGCV010000006.1, read on the forward strand.
TAGATCTGTCTCACAGTTACTGCTGTTGAGCCAGTTACCATCTATTATATACCTTTGTATTTGGTTTTTCATGTCTAAGTCTAAGATCTTACTTTTGTCACCATTGAATAATATTTTGTTGGATAGAGGTCATCTGAAGTCTGTCAAGATTCTTTTGTTTCTTGAGTCTATCTTCTAAAGTGATGGCTAGTCCCCCTAGCTTAGTGTCATCTGCCAATTTGATGAGTTCCCCTGCTGTCCCCCCATCTAAATCATTTATAAAGATGTTGAAGAGTACTGGGCCTAAGACAGAACCTTCAGATACCCTACTGCATGGTTCCTTCCATGTAGATGTAGTTCCATGTGAGGACTATATGATGAATGCAGCCGGTCATCCAATTGCAAATCCATCTCATAGTGATGCTGTCTATCTCACATTTTTCTATCTTACCAAGAAGTAGATTGTGGCCTACTTTGTCAAATGCCTTATTGAGTCTAAGTAAACTATCTCCACAATATTTCTCTGATCCACTAATTTAGTCAGTTTGTCAAAGAATTCAATAAGGTTTGTCTAGCATGATCTCTTTTTGACAAAATGTTGGTTGTCAACAGCTTTTCTTGTTTCTATGTGTTTGCAGGTTTATTTTTTTTCCAGGATCTTCCCAGGTATTGATGTCAGGCTGATTGGTCTCCAATTTCCTAGAACCATTCCCCCTCCTTTTTTTTTTAATATTGGGATCACATCAGCTCTTTTCCAGTCCTTGGGTAGCTCCAGGTGCTTTGGTGCTCGAGGTGCTTTGAAAGATTATGGTTCAGTGGTTCTGAGGTGACATCTGCCAGCTTCTTTAGCTCATACCAATGTTCTATATATTATGTTCAGTCCAAAAGTATAATATAGCCACTGATGGGATTCAGCCAGTTTGCACCACTTCAGCAGAACCGGTAGCTACTTTTTGTTGCCCAGGCCTAGAATGGACTTCCAGAAGTGGCATCCACACTGAGAACTGGTTGTTCACATATTTGAATCCCACCACTGAATATAGTTATCAAATCACCATCTATTAGTTATTAACATTTCAGGTTAAGAGAAGTAAGGCCTCTCCTAGGTCTCATTTGTGACTTAGTTATGAGGATGAAATGGGAGATGCGAGAGCCTATATATTATTTTGAATGTCTTGGTGCGAAGATAAAAAAAAAATAACAGAGCCCTGACTGATTTTAAATAATTTCCATTTTAAAACTAAATTATTTCGTATAACTTAATCTCCCATCTTAAAGGTAAGTTAATTAAGAACACAATTCATATTTCAGATAAAACAGCTGTATGATAATTATAATGAGTGTTGCTGATTGTTTCTTGTTAACTACCCATGATTTTTTTCAGAAATTGTTGCTATTTAGATTACAGTTGAAGCAGTCTTTGAACAGAATAAAAACAAGGTCAAGTCTGAATGCATATGTGTAACAAATGTAATCTGAAAATATTGTTGTAGTACCTGCTTTTGGCATCAATAATGCGTACAGCATTCACTTGGAAATGAGATTCTGTAATACTGGTTCAGTAATACAGCATAAAATGAGATTCAGGAGTAAAATATTACTATTTCTTGAGAAGAACTTGATTGATTTGAGAGTGCATAATCAATAGCTGGCTATAAAATGGCAAGATTTGGCCTCTAAACAAGTGCATTGTGTCATCAAAGCAGTAATATATCAGATGAAATCCCTTGGTTTCACATATGAGATTTTTAGATAGGAATTTTCAATGTTTTTTTTTAATTACACTTTACAAAGCTACATTTTATAGAGGCAAGATATTATTGTTGCAAAAGAGCTTCTTTTTAATGTTAGCAATATTAATAAAACTTCCAATTTTATGCTATTGTATGAACACCATTTGCTCTTTAAATCAATTCCACTTTAGAGTTCATATTGCTCAAATCTTCAATAATGCCCATATCTATGTCTTTCCTTTCCTTTCCTTTCCTTTCCTTTCCTTTCCTTTCCTTTCCTTTCCTTTCCTTTCCTTTCCTTTCCTTTCCTTTCCTTTCCTTTCCTTTCCTCCAACAAAAAAAATTGTGTGGTTCCAACCTGAAAGAATTAAAAACACAATAAAATAATGTTTGGATGATAAATCACTCAAATATAGTATGAGATCTATACTGTTTGCATTTTTCAATCTAGTTCAGTTTTAGAAATAAAATATAGCATAGGGATTTAGGCAGAATTCTTTGATTAGTAGATTAATATTAAGTCCTGGGTTATAATACCATCATATATCTGTTTGGCATTCTATATAATAACAACAACACCAGAATCAGGAGTTGCATAGCACCCAATAACTAATGTACTGTCCTATGAATGATTAACATATGATTAACATATCATAATTAGAATATATGTTTGTGGCTACTAAATACATGTCTCATATTTCAATGTCTGAAATATCTACAGAAGCTTCAACAAATATGTCATAACGTATTTGAGAACAAAATACAGTGCAATCAGAGCAAAATGAGATTGTCAGAACAACCATAAATTGAATTTAAATTTGAGAATGTAATGAGGGCTGACACCTATTTACATCATGACTATAACATAAATTGCTTGAAGTCTGATGGCATCACTATTCCTACCAGGCAAATATGTATTTGCTGAAGGTGAAAATGTCATTTAAAGAGTTGATACTTTTGAAATAGCCTCAGCAAGATACCACGCACAGTTCATGCATCTCAGAATAAATCTCTGCAACTTTATACACCAGCTACACAAATCAAACTGTATGGTTTGTTAACTGTTGGAATATTCATGAGCAGGAAGAGTCATGTGGTAACTCAATCAGCCAATGTGAAGAAAGTACTACTGAGTCTGTGCAAAAGGGTATTGAGTTAGGGGCTGGATTCTTCCAGTCTTGGGTCTGTCTCTGTATTTCTCTGTAAGAAGTCTTCATTGTGCTATGATGCTGTAAAGAAGAATGTATGGTATTGTAAATATTTTGATATGAATATAAAGAAGTTATTTGAATCAGCAAAATGTAGTCAACTGTGAGAGCTTCTGATTTATTTTTCACCAACAGAGAAATTAAAATTCTTTAACAGGTTATGGGCCCAGAGCTTACTAAGGACTGCATTGTAATTTAAAGCTGGAAGAAATTGCCTGTGTTTAGAAAGTATAAGAACAAGGCATAAATAGCAGAATGGCTGCAACGGAATTTGAGGAAAACTCTATGCCTCGTTTGGGCCAGAAAAAATACATTGTGTGGGCTGCAAAAATGGAATGTTTGCTGAAAGCAAAAGAGCTGTGGTATATCGTAGAAAATCCACCACAAGTGTTTGCAGCTGCTGATCAGAAAAGTCATGATCAAGCAATGGCTTATCTCATCTTGAATTTAGATGATGAACAATTTCTAAATGTTGCAAATTTAAAGACTGCAAAGGAGATTTGGTTGAAGTTGAGAGCTGTGCACGTGAATGTTTCTGCATGCAATATAGTGCAATTGTGAAGAAAACTTTACAGGTCCTGTTTGCAACCAGGCAAATCTGTGGAACAGCATTTAAATAAAATGCAATGTTTATTTTTGGACTTAGAACAATGTGGGATTACATTCCTTGAGTCCCAGAAGGTTTTATTGGTGTTGAACAGTTTAGATAAAACCTGGCACACAGTTTCTGCGATATTTGAGTGTAAAGAAGAGCAAGACTTAAATTTTGAGGCTTTAAAGGCATGTTTGCTTAATGAAGAAGAAAAGCACCATTTCAGGAGCAGCCACGAGAAGGTGAAATTCCTGAGGAGGGGGTCCAGACTGCAAGTCTCCGGAGAAGGAACAAGCAGCAGATGGGACCAAGTTGCAACAAAGAAAAGATTGTGCAAGCAGAGGGCTCAGCAAGAGAAAAATTGCTACGTTTGCAGTGCAAGCACACATCTGAAAAGGAACTGTTTGCAGAGGAACAATTTGCAGCGAAGGACATTTGTGCAAGCAAAGAAGACTGATTTGCAAGCTTTAAAGTTTTATAGCAAATGCAAGACTTTGCAGAAGGGCTAAATTTGAAGGGATGCAAAACATATTTGGACTGTGCAGTATGCAAAGCATCAAAGTCAAAGGCATTCCCAGTTAGTAAATATAGCACAAGAGAAACAAAAAGAGCTCTAGAGCTGGTCCATGCAGATCTGATGCGACCTATGCAAGCCAGTTTGGGAGGAGCAAAATATGCACCGGTAATTGTTGATGATTATAGCAGGTATTCGTTTTGCTACTTGCTTAGAGGTAAGACAGAGGTGCTACAACAATTTAAACAGTGGGTAAGTTTTGTAGAGAGAAGATACAGACAACAAGTGTGTCAGTTGCAAACTGACAGAGGTACTGAATTTATGTCAACTAAATTCCAACAATGGTTGGGGCAGTTGAGAATAAAACACAGACGTACAAATCCTTACACAGCAGCAGAGAATGGTGTAGCTGAAAGAAGGAATGGTGTTTTGCAAATAATGAAAGATTCATTATTAGAGGATTCTGGTATGAGTAGGTCATATTGGGGAGAAGCCATATTGACTGCCAATTACGGTATATAGTTAACAGGCTGTGGAGTTCCTCCATTAATAATACTCCATATGCCATTCTATATGGGAGAAAGCCATCACTAGCACATTTGAGAATTTTTGGAAGTACTGCATGGGTATATATTCTGAAGACAATCAGAAGAAAGGGACAGCAAAAGGGAAGAAAGCTCAGGTTTGTGGGCTATGAGCCAGGGTCAAAAGGATATCGCTTTAGCGATGGAAGTAAGAGAACTGTAATTTCAAGGTCTGTAATTCTGCAGAACAAAATTGGGACAGAATTAATGCAAATTCTGGGTATGTCTCACTTAATGATGGTGATCTATTTAATGACAATAACTCATCTAATGATGGAAAAATGATTATTGAAGATGTCAATGTTCAGGGATGAGAGGCTGAACAAGACATGAAGCCAGAAAGACTTGAGACACAGGAGCAGTTAATACCACATAGGTCAGAGCAATGTAAGAAAGGAATTCTGCCTGACTGGTATTCTGTCAGCAAGGTAAAGGTTTGCAATGTGTGGTATGAGCCAAGAAGTTATAAAGAGGTGTTGGCATTATCAAAAGCTGAACAAGAAAGATGGAAGGAGGCCATGGATAAAGAGATGAAATCCATGGGAGACCATGAAGTATTTAAATCAGTGACTATGCCACAGGGAACCAAAGCTGTGGGTTGTAAGTGGGTATATAAGAAAAAGGTATTACCAAATAATGATGTACAGTATAAGGCCAGGTTAGTGGCACAAGGTTTTTCACAATTAAAGAATGTGCACTACGATGAAGTATTTGCACCAACTGTGAAAAGTGAAAATATAAGATTAGCACTGGCGTTGGCAGCGGCATATAAGCATAAAATCTGGCACTTTGATATCACAACTGCATTCCTCAATGCCGAGTTAGAGGAAGAAATTTATATGATCCAAGCACCAGGGTATGAAATTGCAAAGCCTAACATGGTGTATAAATTAAACAAGGCTATTTATGGGCTGAAGCAGTCAGCCAGAAACTGGAATATCTGTTTAGATACTGCTTTAAAGGGTCTTGGATTTAAGAGTTGGAAAGCTGATAATTGTATATATACTGGACAGTTACAAAGAGGGAATTGTCTACTGTTATCATTTGTGGATGATCTTTGCTTCATCGCAAAGGATGCATCACAAGTCAAGGAATTTGCTGATAAATTAGGAAAGAAATTCGAAATAAAGAATTTGGGAGAAATAAAAAATTATCTCGGTGTAGAAATACAGAAAAATGAAAAAGGTGGTTATATTCTCAGTCAAAGGAGAAAAATTGAGCAGTTATTGGAAAAATATAATATGAAAGATAGCAATACTGCTCCCACACCCATGAGTACGGATTTTTATAATAGTTTAAGTGCGGACAAAGGTGAAACATGTGATCAAGAGATATATCACTCAGCAATAGGGAGTTTGTTATATCTATCATGGTGGTCCAGACCAGACATAGCTTGCGCAGTAAACATTTTAAGTTGTTTTACTGCTGCACCTACAAAGTAACATTGGATGGGTGTAAAAAAGGTTCTCAGATATTTAAAGGGAACTATACATTTGAGTCTTCAAATACAGATTACTGAGGAATTGAAATTAAAGCGTTATGTCGATAGTGACTATGCAAATGACATAAACACAAGGAAATCAAATTCTGGGATTATAATATTGTTTGGAGGGACTCTGATTGGATGGAAATCCAGAAAACAAACAACTGTTGCTATTTCAACAGCGGAAGCAGAGTTTATTGCTTTATCTGAATTGTGTTCTGAAGTAACATGGTATGTGCAGTTGTTGCAAGATTTAAATATTAATGTAAAATAATCTGTAAAGGTATTTGAAGACAATGCTGCCTGTATAAAAATGGCAATTGGTGACAGGGTGAAGAACAGAAGTAAACATGTAGACATTAAGTATTGTAATGTCAGGGAAGTTGTAAAAGGAAAATTGATTAGTTTACATCATTGTTCTTCTGAGGATAATTTAGCAGACATGATGACTAAACCATTGGGTGGTGTTCACTATGGAAAATGTATTAAGTCAATAGATCTGATGCCTCTTCCTGTCATGAAGGGAGGAGTGTTGGAATATCCATGAGCGGGAAGAGTCATGTGGTAACTCAGTCAGCCAATGTGAAGAAAGTGCTAATGAGTCTGTGCAAAAGGGTATTGAGTTAGGAGCTGGATTCTTCTAGTCTTTGGTCTGTCTCTGTATCTCTCTGTAAGAAGTCTTCATTGTGCTATGATGCTGTAAAGAAGAATGTATGTAAATATTTTGATATTAATATAAAGAAGTTATTTGAATCAGTTAAATGTAGTCAACTGTGAGAGCTTCTGATTTATTTTTTACCAACAGAGAAATTAAAATTCTCTAACATTAACTTATGAGAGATTTTGCACCTAGCCCTCACCAATTTGTAGAGGATTTGTTATTTTGCAGAAAATGATTAATATTCAAACTCTAGTGCAAATTAAACATTCATTCTCTTATGTACTGACAAGGCGTCCATAGTGCAACTTACTAATCTTGGAATAAGGAAGGCTCATGGTACTCAGTAGGGCTTAAGTTTGAATATGAATATCCACAGGAAATTGAGATTACATCAAAATCATGACATACCTACGATAATGTTATGAAAAATCCTGCCTCCATGCTCTTTCGTCTTTATTTCTGAAACAAGTATTGTAGGCCACAATATTTCTTTTATTATGTATATTTCATAAGATGACTCTCTTCTCCCTGGTTCTGAACAGACATACAAAAACTGATATTTAGAAAGATGCTAACAGAACAATCACAATGATTAAAAATAGAAAAAAGCAATTTATTCTTTTGTTAGACAAATCTTAGATTCTTTTTATGAGAGTCAAATATCATCCAATTTAACTGAGCCATCTTTCATAATTGTCAGCTATAAGTAAAATCCATTTTGCATATGGATTAGAATATAATAATAAAAATGCTGACTAAATGAAGCTTGGAGTTGTCACTGGAACAAATCTGATGTAGATGTCAGAGCTGGTTGAGTCATCAACTGTCATCCTAATTTATTGTGTTTAAAAGTTGTTTAGGTCTCTGTGAATGCAATAGCCATAGTAAGCAATGTGTTGAGCCTTTGTCATCCTGGTTTAGCAAGTTCAGTACCGACCAATTCAACAGCTTTTTTAGTATTGCTTTAAAGAATAATATTATTGTACAAGTAACAGAATTTGGCGTTTTCTTATTAGCTATGGACTCCATCAGGTAATATTATTTCATCCAATGCCCTTCAATCAAATCTATCTCATAAAGTTGTTTTGAAGTTAAAATATAAGTTGGAGGGAAGGAGAATGTAACCCCTTTACTATGCTCCTTGATAGGACAGTTAAAAATCCTATGACAAAATAAACATGAGAGGGCTTTTTTATATGCCTTAGCAATATGTTATTTTCTATACTAAGAAAGTATTAGCCAATCATCACAAACCAGGGGGTCTAACACAGCTAAACCCAGAAATAATAAGGATATGAAATGCCCCATATTTGGGACAAATAGTCCAACTTTCCTTGCTGCTTTCCTTGCTGATTAGGATGGCTGATATATAACTGTCCATGACTTCTACCTCCCTACCCAATATGTTCAATGGATCATGGGAACTGAAGTTCAGCGATATCTGAAGGACACACATTATATATTTCTGATCTGCAATATTGATTGTATTAGATATAGTATTGTGGTTTAATATTTTATTTAATTTTTAGTCATTTGAGATGTGTGTCTTGTTGTGAATCACTCACATTATCCAAAACAACACAATTATCTAATTCCAATGTAAAACTTCTCTGAATTTTTTGATGCTACTCTCAAGTTGTTTTAAATACCATACAACTTGAGGGTAGCATCAAAAAATTCTTATATGTGTATTTTTCCAACATATGAGCATTTCACTGTACAAATATGCCAAAACATTCACATGGGGTGGGGGGAATCATGGAAAAATCATGCAATTGTTTATTTAGAGAATGTAGAAATGAGAAAGAATGAAAATACATACATAAATGACATGAATTGTAAATAGACTGATCTGTACATCCAGAGTTATTTCAAATTGATAAATAAGAAATTCTCCTTAGGGTTCATTAAGAAATAAAGTTATGTGTTTTGGATACAACGTTTCTCCAGCAGCAGAAGCAGCAGCAGCAGCAGGTGGAGGAGGAGGAGGAGGAGGAGGAGGAGGAGGAGAAAGAGGAGGAGATGATGATATTGCTGCTGCTGCTGCTGAAAAAAAAGAGGAGGTGCAAAATGATTGAGTAGTACCACATTTTTCAATCATCCTGCTTGAAGGCATCATGAACAAGCTACATAGCTGCTTTTGTAGGAACCAATACTGTGGGGTTGGCAGTTGTGATCAGGTGCATCCCAGATTGTTGAGCTGTGTGCGCATGTGCACCGGAGCACCACTCACATGGCCCGGTTCCCCTCTCCCCCCCCCCGTCAGGCTGCCAAGACACAGAAGTTGGGACTGTTGACATATAACTTTTTCAGATCCCAGATGACTATATTAAGATAGAAGTAAATAGCATTAAATCTATTAAATGAGTGAGAATCTTTCATCTGGGCTAAAATCACATTTTACCTTAATTTTGGAAAAAAATAGTCTTTCATTTGAGAAGTACACATTAGAAAAGATAGAAGGCTTCCCTTTAGATGATGTAACAGCTATGGTTAATGATTATTCAAAGCTGGAGTTTAGATTAAGAACCCTTGATGAAGATTGTCAATCTGATCAGAGCAGAATAACAAGCTCAGACTCTTTAGGGGCACAGATTTACAGCAAAGCTGAGTCACATACTTAAAACATCTCACTCTGCCAAAAATAACATGGGATGATGTGATTAGCATATTTCAATGTAATCTCTTTAGCAGTATTCCAAAGAAGATAAACACAAATACCATATTCAGATAAGATTTTTTTATGTGGCTCTGGGATAATTAAAACACCAATCCATATTCTACTCCAGTGCAGTCATTATAACAATGTTAATTTAGAATAGATATTCCTTTCTCTAACTAAAGATCCAGGTCAGCTTGATACTTGTTGCTACTCATCTTTTTACCCAACAACAGGATGAAAGTGCCTTGGAGATAATAATAATGTTGTGATAATGAATTTGATGATGTATTTATTATGTGCCTTTAAAATCTGGCTAAGTTTCTTTGAGTGCAAGTTGTATTCAAAAGTTTTGGTCATAATGATTACTAATAAGACATTTTGCAGGTAGCTCATGTTATATTAAGATCAATGTTTTTGGCACATATATTTTATTTTGGTTTTATTTCAGTGACTGAAATATAATATGACTCAGGCTTTTACTTTTAGAAGAAGAAAGAAAAGAAGAAAGAAAACTAGAAGTCTATTTCAAAGCAGAAGAAAATCTTCAAGAGATTAATGTTAAGTTCAGCGTTACTCAGTACTGTTGTGTCCTGAGCCTGCAAGAGCTGAAAGCAGGCTCAGAATTGTTGCAATTGGTCCAGGGCAATCCAAAAGCTGCCCGGGACCAGACAGAGTGGCGCCAGCCTTGTGTGCATGCGCAAGGCGTGAAAATGGTCAATTCCTATTGGTTCACACTGTCAGGGTTTCAGGCACTATAAAAGGTCTCCGTGCCCTTTGTTGTTTGCTTGGTTATAGGAAAGAGAAATAAAGAGCTTATTGTTTTCACCATGTGTCTTCGTCAATTGCCAACGAACCGTAAACACAACAAGTACCATTATTAGTAGCTACATATGAGAAAAGCCTGTTAAACAACATTGTATGTCATATGAAAATTGTGTGTAATTATGAACTAATGGGACAGTAGTACATACATTTGGCCTGCTCAGCTAGATCTGCTACAAACTTTACTTTTTGTTTAGCACCCAATCTCAAATCCATGGAATAATTTATGAGTATATGTAATGGCAACAGCTAGTACTAGAGCAACAATACATAAAATAGAAGTGTTAAAAATCTAGCATTAAATTACTAAAAACAACACATCAAAGAGTAAATACTGGATCTGCCAGAAGAGCCAAGTCTTAGTCAAAAGTAGTCAGCCCCACCTGACAGACCATGACCAGGAAATCAACTTCACAGGAAGCCTAAAAGCCAGCTTTGTTCAGACAAGAAATATTAATTGAGTCCATAAATACTATTTATACAGTAATAGAAACAGAGTCCATAGTAGAGCAGTTAAGGTGCTGGCTTAGATACCAGCAGACTGAGTAGTCCTAGTCCTAGTCCTACCTTAGGCATGAAAGCCATCTGGGTGACTTTGGGCCAGACACTCTGTCTCAGCCCAGTCCACCTCACAGGGTTGTTGCTGTGAGGAAAATAGGAGGAAGGGGCATTATGTATATTTTCCACCTTGAGTTATTTATAAAAATAATAAAGTCAATATAAAAATCAAACAAATAAATAAACAAACCCATTCTACTTAGATTCAACCAGACACACATAGAATGTAAACATGGGTAGAGAGGAGAACAAGCAGGGGATTTTTTTTTAAGCCAGGGGGTCTTCAGACTTGGCCTTCTTATGACTTGTGGTCTTCATCTCCCAGAATTCCTCAGTCAGTTTTGATATTCTGATTATACTGAGTAACATTCCCCAAAAATATGTAACCTGAAGTGTAAAACATTGACATTGGTAGAACCCCCTCCCTCTAAAAAATACATATAACGTCTTTTTATCCAATTTCTTTGAAATTTGACATATTCAGTGTCTTGTGGTTAAGATGACAACATGTCTTGCACATTTTCTGCCATTTTGATGGGAAACACTAAGGTTTTAAGCATTGCAACATGGGCTGCTGCTGCATTCCATTCACCATTTAATACTGAAAGCAAATAACATACAAAACTGTTGGAGAAAGAGAGCAATAAAACAGAAAAAAATGAAATGAGCTGAACCATCAGATACACAATGAAAAAAATTAATATGGGCCCTCAAAAATGAAATGGGGAAAGCAAAACAATAAAAATGAGCTGACATCTCATGTTCTTCAAGACTCCTTTGGTTTTTGCATGGCAAAGAATTTACATTAATTAATGCTGCAACTATGTTCATAAAAATCAAGCACTAATGTTTACTTCCCCTCCTTGGATTCCAGGATTTCTGCCAGCAGTACATTACAACTAATGTAGTACAAGGGGTTTTTGAGGAACAGTGTTAATAGCAGCCCAGTTTTCTGTTGTAAAGTTAAAGTTCCCGAGTTGCTCATACTCTGCCCTTTTCCCCAAAATGATGTGACAGAGTGGATCTATTAAAAATATATATAAGCAGTGTTGTAAGACCAACATTTCAATTCTGATAAGAGCAAATAAAATATATTGTATACTGCCAGATGTAATAGGGATATATTTCTTACTTACGGGATTTGAGAAACGGGAAATTGCATCCCAAGCTTGTAATAATTTCTACTAACTGACTCAGTAAATATTTATTCATATATGCATACTAGAAACAAGCTCAAAGGAGATTTTGAATCTTGGCTATTAAATATATGTGAAGTTTAACCTCTGAACATGAGTATATATATTTTAAGTGTATGGAATCTTGCTCCCACACATGAAAAATAATATTTTTATAATAGAGGTGGTACAGTCAATATTTCTAGGACCAAGAGTTTTTTGAATAGTTGATGTTTGAAATAATTATTATATTTCTGCAAATGTAAAGACACATTCAATTTGAACCCACATCTTTGTAACACTTGGCCCCATCACAAGTTAGTTGCACAATTTTGTTGGTTGAATTAACCAAATTATTCTAAATATCGAACTTTTGGAAAATGCAAAATTAAGTCAATGTGTGTCACAAAACTTCTAACACACCATATCAAAGTCTTTCTCAGCATCCAAATCAACTGAGGATATAGCTGAAGGATTATATTTACTTTACTTTAATGAGAACATTAAACATCATTCAACTTATAGATGTTGAAAAATGTGATATTTCCTTTTTAACCAATCTATGGCAGACAAAATCAATCAACATAACATCAACAAGATTGTAAATATAGATTTGAATAGTCCTAAATGGGGATGACATGAGGAGAATCTTATTAATCCATCTGAAAATTGGATTAACAATCTGAACGTGAAATCTATTTTTTTTTAAAAATAATTTTATTCAAATACAAATAATACAAACATAATACATATAAGTCTAAATAAAAAAAACAATATAAAATACAAATATTACAGTACACACACACCCCCGGAGACCATTTTTATTATCTATATTTCTTCTCATATAACAGCTAACAATATACATTTCAATTGTGCCCTTATCCCCTCCAAAACAGCATACATTTCTGAGTAGGTTTATTCCCTTTGCCTTCCACCAACACTGTTTTTATAAAATCCTCCCATATTTCATTATAATTATTTACTTTAATCATCCCTTTTTTAAATTCAATTTTTGTTCTTAATTTATCATTTATTTCCATATCCCATATTTCATTATACCATTCATTTTGTTGAATAACCCAATTCCATCTCCAATATTTAGCCTTTACTAATCTAGCTGCATTATCAAATTTACAATCAATTCCTTTTTTGCTTCATTTATATCTTGTTTTTCCACCAGTAACAGTAATGCAATCCTTAGTGACATATCTAAATTTACATGCAAAAGTTCTCTAATTTCCCTAACCACCATGTCCCATATTTTTTGTGCGCTATCACAATCCCACCACATATGTTTATATGTTCCAATCTCTTTCTCACATCTCCAACAAATATTTGTATATTTAACATCTATTTGATTTAATTTACATGGTGTTAGATGCCACCTCCATATCACTGTATATCCATTTTCCTTAACTCTAACTGAATGTGAAATCTATGACAGTAATAGTTTGCTATGAATAGAAATTGGTTTTAATAGATAGCATTGGAATGGACAATTTTAGGTATGTAATTCAACCTCCCATTCAATGAAGAAATCTAAATTAAAGCATTCAAGAAAGTTGACTGTTTACCTTCCATTTGAATAGATTAAATGAAGAGATAGTTATTATCACCAATCTGGGTAATGGTTTACACCAACTAGCATGCAGTTAGAATCTGCCTTCCTGTACCTTCATGACATTGTTATGTATTGTGAACTTTGATCAGATTTTCCTAATCCTAATACTTACATCTATCTGAAGAGAGTTATTATATCCCATCTCAGTTATATTTTCTCAAGATCCTTCAATTTTTTTTAGGGTTTAGTTTATAGTTCCTTGAACTAGTTGCCTTTCTGGCTCCTCTTAGTGTGATAATGAGAATTAGCACAATCTAGACAAAGCAAATAAAATAGAAAAAATTCTTTTGTGATCTATAAATTAGACTTCTGCTTAATGCAGCCTAAAACTTGATTTATCTTTTCTGTAGCAATCTCACACTTCTGGCTCATATTCAAGTGGTGAATCAACTATTTTTCCAATTTTTCTTTCAAATATATTATTACCGAATACCCATATCTGATCCTTACACTGTACAGTTGCACTTTGTTTCTTATTTTCTATTTTATAACTTCAAGGCAGTCTTAAATCCTGGTGATTGCTTGGATTAGTTCTTGGACTTTTCTTGGCAATATTTCAGATGTGGGTTACCATTGCCCCCTTCCTAGAGTTGAGAGTGTGGGATTGGCCCAATTGCATCCAGCTAGTTTTGTGCCTAAGGTGGGAATAAAACTCAGCTTCTTGATTTCTACCCTAGGGCCTTAATCACTACATGAAACTAGATTTGTTTGTTTCCTAACTGAATGATTTAAAAAAATGAATTTTATTACTATCTTCTAGGTTATTTCCTAGAATCTAATACATTTATTAGAATGAACAGCTGCTTGTTTAAAGGTCCAATATTTCTTACTAGGTTTTGGTGATCTGTAAGAAACTCCAAAATCATAATCTGCACTTTCAATCAGGCTGCCTCTGGCTTGCAATTGGACAATTCTTCTCAATACATGAATACTTTTTGAGGAATGCTATCTTATCCATCATGATAATCATCTGACAACCAGAGTCCTCCACTCAATCACCCATCACTTCTGGCTCCTCTGTTAGGGCTCTGAGAAGCAGTTCATTTTCATCTTAATTCTTAGATTTGTGTTAATGCAGGTCATTCTTACTAAGGAAACTAAAACTAGGGCTTATCTGCTTTTTGCATTAGCCAAAACTAGTACTGATGTCAAATCTCCGATCTTTGTTTCACATTGTCCATCTAAATTTCTCATTACTGAGCAATAAAAAACAATAATATAAACAGTTCAATAGCTCCTTGAAGCAATGTGCAACTACTTGGTGCATAAATTGTATCAATTAACTGGCAAATGGGAGATGTCATTTTCAATACTAATGGTGTACATATGCATATGTGTTTAATACACATTTAATTTCAAGTTGTTGGACAGAGTAAAAATATAACTGGGTTATGGAAATAGAAAGGAAAGGAAGAAGGAGAGGGAGAATTCCCTCCAAGTAAGACAGGTTAATTTGCTAGGAACTAAAATCTATCCTGCTTATGTTATTTACTTTTCATGCATGTCTAGTTATTCTTTGCTAAGTTCCATTTAGTTGCCAGCATCTATTAAGGAATTAATAAGTGGCTAAATTGGTGGATCAGCAAAATGCTGTTGACATAGTATACTTAGATTTCAGTAAAGCAGACCACAACCTACTTCTTGGCAATCTAGAAAAATGTGAGGTAGATAGCACTATCACCAAGTGGATTTGTAACTGGCTGACAAATCATACTCAATGTGTAGTCCACAACGAACTACATCCAAATGGAGGGAAATAAGCAGTGGGGTACCCCAGGTTCCATTTTAGGCCCAGTACTCTTCAATGTCTTCATAAACAATCTAGATGGGGGAATACCGTAGAAGGGGAACTCATCAAATCTGCAGGTGACATGAAGATGGCAAAAATAGCCAACACCCCAGAAGAAAAGCTCAATATTCAAAAGATCTTGACAGACTTTAACACTGGCCCCATCTAACAAAATGAAATTAATTGTGGATAAAAGTAAGGTTTTACATTTAGGCAAGAAAAAACAACTGTATAGGCACAGAGTAGATGAAACTTGGCATAATGCCAGTAACCCTAGTAGATTAAATATAGATTAAATTAAATATGAGCCAACAGTGTGTGGCAGCAGCCAAAACAGCCAATGCAATCTTAGGCTGCATTAAGAGAGGGATTAGAATCAAGGTCACATGACATATTAGTACTGCTTTACAAAGCCTTAGTAGGACCATATTTGGTTAGAGCACATAGGGTTGGCCTCCTACGGGTCCCGTCTGTCAGGCAATGTCATCTGGCGGGACCTAGGTCTAGGGCCTTCTCCGTTGCTGCCCCAGCCCTCTGGAACCAGCTTCCCTCAGAGGTTTGTACTGCTTCCTCCCTCCTAGCTTTCCGGAAATTGTTAAAGACGCATTTATTCCGACAGGCTTGGGGCGTATGAGCTGTGCTCTGCCCCTGGCCCTAGGAATGTCCCTCCATCAGCAACTGTGAATTGATTGTGTTTGTTTGCTGTATGAATGTGATTAATTTTATTGTATATTTTTATTGTATTGTTTTGTAAGCCACCCTGGGTCTTAGGAGAAGGGCGGCATATAAACTTAAGTATAAATAAATAAATAAATAAAATACTGCATCCAGTTCTGGTCACCACAATATGAAAAAGATGTAGAGACTCTGGAAAGAGTGCAAAGAAGAGCAGCAGGAATGATTAGGGGGCTGGAGGCTAAAACATATGAAGAACAATTACAGGAGCTGAGTATGTCTAGTGTAATGAAAAAAAGTGCTAGGGGATTACATGATAGTAGTGTTCCAATATTTGAGGGGTTCCTGCAAATGAGGATGGAGGTTCATTTGCTGAGCTTGTGGATTTGTTTTTGACTGTTTCATTACCAGGCTAGGTAACATCTTCAGTAGAGTTTAGGAGATGTCAATGTTGGTGTTCTTCTGTTTATAAGGCTTCATGCGATCAGTAGGTCTTGTGATGGGGAGGTCATGCCAAGGGGAGTTGCTCCTACAAAGATAGGGGGAGGGTCAAATTATTTTCCAAAGCATGAAAAGACAAGACAAGAAACAATGGATGGAAACTATGCAAGGAGAGAAGCAACCTAGAACTAAGGAGAACTTAATGGTGACAGCAATCAACCAATGGAATGGCTTGGCTTGGCTTCAGTAGTTGTGGGTGTTCCATCACTGAAGACTTTCAAAAAGAGACTGGACAGCCATTTGTCTGAAATCCTATAGGGTCTTGTACTTGAGCAGAGAGTTGCACTAGAAGACCCTCAAGGTCCCTTCCAACTCTATTATTATTCTACTACAGGTCCAGCATGGCTTAACAGCAAATTTCCTTCTTTCATAATCTAATTATAAAGTTGCCTATGGGGGGGAACCTGCATATTCTCATCTTATTTCCAGTACTCGCTTTTGAATATTTTCAGTGATTAAAAAAAATGATGTGTTAGCAAAATTAACAGAACATATAAAGTTATTATAGAAGTATTTGAAGCAGAATCCAGGCAAAACCAAACCAACAAATAAATAAGTCTCCATGACATTAATCTATTGTTAATTAAAATAAAACTCAGAGATAAAGCTTAAATATTTCTGTATGAGCTTCCCAAAGCAGCTTAAAATATATATAACATGCAAACTGTGTTTACTGTGCCATTGTATTCCTGAGGACACATAATTTGTTTCTTGCAAATCTAATTTCCTAAATCACACCCAAAAGCAATTCACAGGAAGATGTAGCTGGGAAAGTTTAGCAGCAGGTGCATATTTTGGTATTCTTCAGAGACATTTTGGTGATATAGAGAAATTCATACTGTCTTTATGTGCCTATTTAACAAACAAAGTCTTGTAAAAACAAAATTGCATTCCTCTCTGCCTAAAGAGTAGTAATAAAAAGGAAACGTAGTCTCACTTTCAATACGGGTGTGCAGAAAAGAAGTCAAAATCCAATCCAAACTTCAAAAAGTTTGTCAGTCCATCCAAAGATTAGGATTCCAAAAGTAGGATTCATAGGAATCACATACCAGAGTAGGAGATCAGACAGTTGTTTATATTGGAAGGAAAACTTAGTAGGTCTGCCTCTTAAATCAGACTGCAGCCAGCTATCTTCCATTAATATATGTTTCTCCCTTGCTTGGCAAGAAACCTCATTGACCATCTTTGTTCTGCTCTCTGCTCTGCTCACCCAGTCAAAAACTTGGAGGCTATGCCTTATTATCTTACTACTCCAGCTGATCTGATCACACCTGTGTTTGGTCAGCCTCAGGTGATTCTTGGCTTGGTGACTCCTGAGGCTGAGTTCTAGATTTCCAGCTGAAAACAAATGTGAAGAAAGTGTCTTATTTTAATGTAAATTAAGCAATGGACTATCAGATTGCGACACCATGAACATCACTGCTCTACTTTGCTTTTGTTTTGTTTCAATTCAGTTTGGTTTATCTGAAAGTGAACTGTAGGAGAAAAGGACCGGAAGTAATGGATTAAATCCTACAACAACGTCTGCCTCTTTTCTGCTACAGTGCAATCACCAGTAGAGGTTTTCCTGCGAACTGCTGACATGAAAAATGAAGGCAGCCAGAGGAATAAACCAATCACTTTGTGCTCACAGCACATGCATAACAAAGGAGCGGAGGGGAGCAGACAGGTGTAATCAACATAGCAAATTTCATTTCAGGATGATTTTCTATGAATTGAATGATAACACTTGCATTTTACAGTGAAGAAAAGCATTGGGACTGCTACTACTAAAACAATAGAAGTTTATAGATATTTAACAAAAGATTGCCCATATTTTTCAACTTTCAAATGAATTGGCAAGGCTAGAGGCACAGTTCAACTCAATAGCCTTTGTGGCAGAAAATGATGGCTTGTATTATGTTTCCTTTTTTTTACAAGCCAAATAGAAGACTCAGAATAAATTTTTTTTAAAGGTCAATTTTTTTCTTCAGACATTCATGCCAATGATTGGATCTAAATGTACTGCATGGGAGAAATAACCTCCCTGCCTAGATAGATCATGAACTTGGGTCAGTTCTCAGCTCAATTGCATTTATTTGTTTTCCTGTACTAGTTTTCCCATTGCTGCTATTGTTACCCAATATAGCCACCATAATCCTAAAACAAACATACCCCAGGCATAAAATTAAACTAAAAAAAATAATACTTGTAATAGCAGCAGTTCAATTCTTAAGGGTTTTCACAGGGAAGAGGGTATGGACTTATTCTCTGTTTTCCAAGGAGGGGACAAGACTTAATTGGTGGAAGCTTTACAAAGAACCAAGCTGAAGAGAAAGAGCAATATTAAGACGATGAGAATTATTAAGTAGCAGATAAGCCTGCTTCTTAGTGCCAGTTACTGGAAATTTTCAAACAAAAGTTGGAGAACCATTTGCTTTGGATAGTATCTTCAGGCAGTTGGATCAGAAGGCCTCCATTGTCTATTGTCACCCTATGATTCTGTGATTTTCCAATTAGCTTTTTGTAACAAGGTAATACATTTGAGTAATATGTATGCATGTATATTTGTGCATGGTGCATGCACTTCACAAACGACTGACATAAGTGTCACTGTAGGGATTACAATCTACAAAATAGCAGGCTTGCATTATGACAACCTCATCTATTATCAATGTGCATGCAATGTCAGCACCATGTACAAAAAAGGCAGAGGTTGTAACCTCAGCCTTTACCCATCATCTTATAGTTTTTGACCTCTTTGTAGATGCTACTGAGTAGGAACAAGTTATAATTTGATTTAATTTAGATTTACACTGACATAACTTCCCATGTTTAATATAATGACTCTGTTTCTGCCACCTAAACAAATGTAGAATTCAGTAAATTTTGGAAAGGATTTGGGAATATATTGTTTCAGGTTTTCCAGTTATGCCCTTATTGCATTGAAAAAAACATTTGATCTATTTTATAGCTTTGGAGGAATACTGACACACAACAAGGAATTAAAGAATAAATATTTAAAATTGGAAGAAATAACAAGCAAAGAATAATGATTTAGTCATTTGGAACCATAATGTATTGATATCTCATTATTCTGATTCCCTGCGATAAGTT
Source organism: Bothrops alternatus (assembly GCA_034064705.1). Classification (NCBI taxonomy): domain Eukaryota; kingdom Metazoa; phylum Chordata; class Lepidosauria; order Squamata; family Viperidae; genus Bothrops; species Bothrops alternatus. The sequence continues at coordinate 19,584,544 of JARGCV010000006.1, forward strand.
GCTTTAAATGTTATGAACATATTTAACCACAACCCAAGAGTATTTGATATAATTATATCAGGATAAAAACTGTTACATTTGTAAAAAATAAGAACAACTCATCTAAATAAATTTCCAGCTGAAAACCAATGTGAAGAAAGTGTCTTATTTTAATGTAAATTAAGCAATGGGCTATCAGATTTTTTTAAAAAAATAAATAATAAAAAAGATTGTGCCTTGTGTTTTTATCTTTACTCTGAAACACTTGAATAAATGAATTAAAGGATCACACCAACAAACACATAATATGAAAAGACCGTTTATGCTTTGAATAAATATTTCATGAAGAAATTTTAAACAATACCACCTCCCTTCCTGCAAAGTACATTCAAGTGAGATATGAGAGCAGGCAAAAGGTTAAAAATTCAATTCAATCATAAAGGGATTTATTTGGACATTGAAAGAGATTCAGGTTGGTACCACCTCTACCCAGTAATGGAAGTAACGGAAAGAGCACTCTAAGGCAATTTATTTTGGGAAAACATCTGAGCTGAACTGATGTGCACTGGAGTACATACATTTCTCATTTCAAGGGACTTGGGAAATCTGAAGCACAAGTGGGTGATCAGTTTAAGGGAAACAGGAAAGCATTTCCTTTCTCTTCTTTGAAGGCTATTTGAAAGGCAATCCAGATTTGCAAAAGCAAAAGTGACAGTTGTCAGAAGAAAGTCAAACTTTCCAAGATATGGGAGAAACAATAACATGTGTCCTAAAAGTACAGAAAAGTTTTTCAGGCTTCCTCTTTTGATCCATTGTTTGAGTCACAAGGGATGTATAAAGGTCTATCTTATCAAAATGCAACTTTTCCTAAATGGAAAAATGTGGTGTGAAAAATTCAACATTCCCAATTTTTATTTTTATATATTTTGTCTTCTTTCTTCAGCTGGGCCCTTATCAGTGCTTCATTAGGATAGAATCTGGGAGCTAATCATAGGTGAGAAGCAGTCAATGTGGAAGATTTGTTATGTAAAAGAATAACTAGCCTTACATCAGCTTTTGCAGCTAGCAGAGCAGCAATAGCTATGGAGCTATGTCTGTGAGGTCTTCAGCAGCATCTTTTTAGGAAATAGGGAGGGGTGCAAATGATAAGCACATAGGAATCCATCCCGATGGCAGTGATGCTATGTAGCAGTGGATTGGCTATCTCTCAAAAACATTGATAGATCACACAAGATTCCTAGGTAGGCCACATGTAGCCCTCAGGCCACATGTTGTATGCATATCTGCTTTAGACCCTTGTATTCACCTTATGTGATGATGATGATTGTGATAATGGTTCATCACACATTCAACCATATGTTCAGACTAAATCTGGCATTTTTGTCTACCTATTGAGTCTACTGCAAGGACCTGGGATAGGCAGATATGGATGCTTAATGGTGTTACAAATACCATTGCAGGATGTAAGCTGTTCCAAGTAAGGCTGCCTTTTCCAATTGCAATTTTGTAATTCACTGATAGTGAATTTGTCAATGTCAATGGTGTTTAAATGGTGCCTCAGTTGTTTTGATATTACTAGATTGTTATGTTGTAGCTTGTAGTCAGTCTATGTGATCTTCTCAAAGCAACTAACTTTCCTTTAACTCTCATTTAAAGTGTTTTATATCATTTCTTCTTGAGTCAACATCAAGACTTTTTTTCTGGCTGCAGTCAGCTTTCACTGCCAGTATCCTGGATTGATTCCTTTAGATGATAATAATATTGATATAGTCTAACTAGATTCTTATCTTCAACTGTTTCTGCCAAGCCAATAGGTTCCAGTAGAGTAGGTAAGCTAACCAGGTGGTCCGCTGTTCTTCTTTGCATAGGTGGCACTTCATGCCTGTTGCTGTCTTCTCAATTCTGGCTTTCTATGCATTTGTTTTTAAGGCTTGGACTTTTCGTGCCATAATTAGCTCCTCTGCCCTTTAGATATTCTTCCAATGCCCTTTTCTTTTTTTCAACTGATATAATTGCAACATTCCACACCTGCCTATTTTCCTTGGTAGGTACAATCTGTCAATGTCACTGCAAGAATGAAGGGAACTATTCATTGCCATTATTTTTCTGGTCTTCTTTTCCAGGGCTTTTAGTTCAGTACGAATCAAGTCCCTTATTCCAACTATGTATCTGATGATTGGAATTGCCCAGGTGTTTATTGCCTTGATGGTATTTCCTCCACTGAGTTTGGGCTTTTAAAATTTTCTTCACTCAGTTGATGTATTCAGTTGTACTTTTTTGTTCTTTACTTTCTTGATTTTCTCAGTAGTAACTTTTTTCTTAACTGCTGTGTGCTTGATGTTGTTACCTAATTTAGTCATATTTCCTGTCTGGTTTGCATGGGAAACCTGACACAGTGTCTGGAGGCTGTAGGGACCTGGATGGGGTGCATAAGACCTCTATTCTAGAACATCCACCCTTCTGAGATAAGGGTGGTCCCAATCCTGTTGGCCTTTCGGAAGACCTTGAAGACTGCATTATGTGCCAGGGCCTGGGGTTCTGAGTGTGTGAAGGGTGTGTTAATATTTACAGATAGATATATCTCTCAGATGATACACACACACACACACACACATGTACAAACACACACATATTTGTATTCTCTTTTTAATTGTTTAATTGATTTTATGATTGTCTGCCACCTAGTATTACTTGTTTGGGATGGGCCCCATACAAATTAAATAAATAAATAAATAAATTTTGGATATTATTACTTCACTTGTTTTCCTAAAGGACCTGTGCTCATTTCTATATTTCTTTTTTTCTTTTCTTGCAATAACTTTCTTGTATCTTGTATCTATGGGACATTTATATGTTTCCAGTTATATGCCACCCATTTGAGGCAAACACGAAATAAAGAAGACAGAGGTTCAGTCAAAAGGGATAGCTTCAGACTTTCAAGATTCTGTTAATGTCGCCTTACAATAAGGTAGAATTAGCACATTTAGTCATATTTCCTGTCTGGTTTACCAGTATTCTGCATTGGATCCATCCAGTGCATCTTCTGTACACAAAAATATTGAGAAAAAATTATCTTAATATTGAAACAGTCAGGAGAAACAAACTAAAGGACTAAAAATGAACCTGGGATGGTGATGAAGTGTTCTGTTTTTAGTAAGATCTTAATAAACCTAAGGAATATTTTATAATACTTTATAAAGCCCCAAAGAACACCTCTCTCTCTCTCTCTCTCTCTCTCTCTCTCTCTCTCTCTCTCTCTCTCTCTCTCTCTCTCTCTCTCTCTCTCTCTCTCTCTCTCTCTCTCTCTCTCTCTCTCTCTCCCTCCCTCCCTCCCTCCCTCCCTCCCTCCCTCTTTTAAAAGCTTCATACAATATATCTTTAGTAGAATATCAGGGCTTCCATTCAAGTTAACTGTATTTCATTATAAGGAACAGAGATTATTTTTATGAACCCCCCTCCCTGCAAAAGAATAAGATATTAGTAAACCTAAATAATGCTTCTTAAGATTTAACAACCAGTATTCTGGTTTGTTTTCTTCATACAGTACATATTTAGAAGATAATTTGACAAGGGTGTAAGAGAATCATACACTGAGTGTTGTTTGATATGATTTATATTTATTACCCAGGAAATAAGTAAGACAAAACATAGAGAAAGGCCAATTATTGTAGGAAGTTAAAACAAAGAGAATGCAATCTGGGAAACATGTAGAGTTCTCTAAACTAGACCAGATTGAGGACCACATCATCAGTCATCATTCCTCTATGAATATGGTTCACAAATGGTCTAAATAGGGTGAGAAGTAAATGGGGGGGGAGAAGAGGGAGGAAGTAAATGAATAGGAATAACAGCCAAAAAAGAATAAGATAGTTGGTGTTTCCATGTTGGTAACTTGATTTTGATTTTTAGGAAAGGTAAAAACTAATGTTTTAAGTTTGATAACTTCTTTTTCAACATGGTAGATCTAATAATATTACCAATGCCTACATTAGAATTAGCAACTATGATTCTGTGCAATTTACAGTCTGTAAAGATATCAAGTAGGGTTGTCCATCATCATCATCATCATCATCATCATCATCATCATCATCATCATCATCATTTCTGATTAGAATTTATAGCAGCTTAGGACAGAATTCCACACGGTGCCTAACGCTCACCTGTTTACTTGGACTGTTGCTGGCAGTCTGTAATTATATGCCCTGGCATTTATGGCAAATGCAAGATAAAGAAGATGGAAGTTCAGGCAAAGTGCTACATTAGCAGAATCCTGCAAGTCTGAAGATATAAAATTCCTGCTGCCACTTTAACTACTTGACCCATTAAAATCACTGCTTCCTATTTTCTTGGCCTCTGGGGGCTCCTTCTGTTCTTGTCTGATGGTTGCCTAGACCAGAAGTCCCCAACCTTTTGGGCACCAGGGACCGGTTCCATGGAGAGAGGTTTTTCTGTGGACCAGAGGGTGCGTGTTTTGTGTGCTGCCTGCATCCCGTGGATGGGGCTTTGCTTGTTTGTGCAGACCGGTTGCTGGCATGCCGCGGCCCAGTACTGGTCCACAGACTGGGGGTTGGCCCAGACATAATCTCTTCCTCTCATTCTCCAAGGTCATCCACACATTCCATTACAGAGAAGGACTTTCTCTCTCTGAAGATTTAAGGTACAAATACTGTTGATAGGCATTCTAAATGAGGCTTGGAAAGGTTCAAGCTCCGTTTAGCCTGCCCAGTGAAGGATTTCCCATCTTCTCATATGGAGCAAAAGAGTTCTCTGCTGAACAAGGGAAGGTAGCTCTTCACTCCCTGGGTGTAAGAGAACTGCCTTCTAGGCAGGTTGAATGGGTCCTCTTTCCAAGCCCCTTCAGCCCACGCTGGGAAGGTGTTCTCTTCTACATTTGGCATGGAAGAGAGCAGGTGGGCTAAATGAGGCTTATATCTTTCCAGGCCCTGTTCAGCCTGTCCAAAGAAGGAATTCTCTTCTGCACCCAGAGGCAAAGAGCCTTCTTTCCCTCCTTCATCAGGCAGCTTGTTTGTTCCATCTGCTTAACAACCGCTATGATTCATGACCAGAATTTTGGGGTCAATTGTGGTTGTTAAACATGGGGCAGTCTACTTCAAAGCAGTGCAAGAACAATGGGAAGGAATGTGAACTGGCTACTTTTGAAGAGGGGTGACTAAAAAGCCACTGAAGTGACTACTCAGAGAATGAACACATACCTGTTTGGAACTTCCTTTCCATTTTTCATCAGCTCATCACTCATTCAAATGCATAATAGCACTCCTCTGACTCTCTTTATTTTTTCCTCAAATATTTTTGTGAACTACAAATTCAGCTACTTTTCCTATTGTTTTGTCAGAATGAGAGTAACTCCACCCACTTCAGTAGCAGGTGCATTTACTAATGTGAGTTTTTGATATGCCATTTTAAAACCTCATTTAGTAAGAACAGATCTAAACAGATGATTCTCTCTTGGTGTTCTGCTTCACTAGTCTCTGCCCTTTGTTCTTTTAATCATGTAGGCTATAATTGCTATAGTTCAGAGGTTGATATAAACAAAATGATCAAGCATTTAAGACTGAAGTGCTCTGCACTTTCGTCAGGAATAGCTTCACAGTAGCTTTAAAAGCAGAGAGCATTACTTGATATGATATGGGTTTGAGTTATATAATATACTACCTTTTCAAATGTAGAGTTTTTAGTAAGAATGAATTTTCATTCAAGGGTTTGGACTAACATGGTAATGAAGGTTACAGTCTATACATACAATGTGATAGACTAGCAATTTTGAAAAAAAAAGATAAGAAAGTGGACAGCATTATTCAAAATATACATTTCAATTATTATGGTTCATTGCACAATCAGCCAGATGTTAACACTAGATTTGTCATATTTAGCCATTTATCAAGTCCTTCTCAGGTACCTGGGATAGACAGATGTTGAGGTTTATTGTGTTTGAAGTATTGTCGCAGGATGCTTGGTTTGGGGGTTATTGTTTTTTTTATCCTTTATACTGGGTTTTTATTGTTTGTAAGCCATCCAGATTTACTGAGAGTGAGTGGGCAGCCATATAAATCTAATAAACAAATAAAGGTAAGCTGTTCCAAGTAAAGCTACCTTTTCCAATTATTATTATTGTTGTTATTGTTATTATTATTATTATTATTATTATTATTATTATTATTATTATTATTATTTAAAGCTATGTAGTTGTTTTCCATGGTTTATTAAGCATATTATATTCAGCTGGCCTAATTTCCTATTTTTGCATAATATAAATTAGAGAGGTTATATTTGTACTACACGTTATGTTATGAGACATACATGTTTGGCTTCCTTTAATAGAAAAGAGACAAACCAAAACCAACTTACTTATTGACAAAGTTTGCACAAAAGGCATAAATTATTAATCATAATTTCAGTGGCTGACTATCCACATCATACTTAATGAACCATACATCACAGACAAAATGCAGTTTAGATTACCTAATTGCATCTGAACAAATAGAAAGAATTCAGTGAGTTAAATAGCTCAAGAGATGCAAAGAGGAGGGCTTGCTCTATTAACTTTAAACAGGGGTGTCAAACTGCTGGTCCACGGGCCGGTTTCATCATATTGAAGCCGTGCCTACCCTATTGCCGGCAATGCAAAAAGAGTCGTGATATGTCACGACATGTCATGTGATATGGTGAGTTTGACACCTGTGCTTTAAACCCTTTCCTCATAGACTAGGTCCACCACTTCTGGGCTGCAAAAATCCAGACAACGATTATATGCTAGTAAGATAAATTTTCTTATCTCTACTATAAAGTCAGAAGAAGCCTAGGGGGCAACCATTTTCAGGAAAAAGGTCTTCATATTTGTAGCTTCTTCTCCCAACCTTATTTTTAAAGGAAGATCAAAGCAGTGGCCAACTTTTCTATCCCATGTTTGCTTCCAATGAGCTTCTTCAGACCCAGTCAGGATTTGGGCACTTTATAATAAATAAAATAGACCTTGACTGACTCTGTGTCTGTATTTCATCTGTTGCTCTTAATGTATTTGCTGGATTCTGAAGAGCCTGGAACAGTTTTGTCACTTGACAGGTGAACATTTTGTGAACTTAAAGCAAATTAAAACAAATCCCCCCTTAAGCCTTTTGGACTGAGGTTTGCTATTTAACTTTACCTAATGTGCAGCTAACTGGCAAGACTAACAATAAACGTGATGCCTAAAAAAACACTAATCTTTGAAATGGCAGAGGAACTAAGGCCAAGAGTAAGCCTAATTTACAAATATATTCAGTAGTATAATGACATTTTATAAATGCCGTTAACTATTTATTGCCAGGCACAATATACACATACATATATATGAAGTAGGAAGACAGCAATGGTGATAAGATAGTGGGGTCAAATGACAGCAACATCAGGAAGAAGGAGTATGAGAAGCTGGAGAAATACCATGGTCTGAAAAGCCAAAGTAAAAGCCAAGGTGGCTACAGAAGTGGTAGGAGCTCTTGAGACTGTTACTCCTAAGCTGGGAAAGTGCGTCCAATAGATCCCAGGAATAACATTAATATTCACTGTACAGAAAAGTGCAGTACTAGTGTTGGAAGTCAGTACCACCCACCCTCCTAGAGAAGGAGGATATTAAAACAAAAGGCAGAATATTATATTTCCCTAAAGGAATAATGGATGAAAATCTTAGGCAGAAACCAGCCCCCAGTCTCCTTCCCCCAAGCAGGCCAGCTTTTAGAATGTAGATTTGGGGCCACTTATTCATAAGAAAAATGCATTCAGCCACAGCCCCAGAGAAGGAGGACATAACCTTTAGGATATAATGGGATTAACCCACCACCATTAGAATACCAAAAGGACACATTCAAGCTCAGGTCAAACTACACTGCGTAGGAACAGGAAGAAGCTCAAATACAAAGTTATAGGAGCAGGAAGAATCTTAAATACAAAACCCAAAGAAGGTATAAAAGCCCACCTATCCCAACTTCATTTTGTCAGCTGTCCTAGAACCACATGCTGTTGATTCTGTTTTTCAATAAAGAGAAACTTCTTTCCAAACAGTCTCCATTTTATTTATTCCCGGCTTGGATTGGACCCGAAGATTTTTTCTTTCAACATTAGGAATTTCTAAGGTGTTGTGCAGAACCCTCAAGTCCCCAGGTCTCTGGTAGAGGACCCAAGATTGAAGAAGAGACACATAATTCCTATAGGGGAGAAGATAACTGCTTCAGAAATTTGATCTTCAACAGCCAGATATAATTTGGTTAAATTAGTGCTGGAACCATGTGTAGGCTTCAAGTTAATTATTCTTGTTTTTAAAAAAACACATCGTAGATTCTTTGCTGCAGTTCTCGCCTATGAAAATATGTTTGAAATCTGGGAGATAAATATTTTATTATTCTGAAAATGAAAATCAGCAGCCACTAAATATCTCTTCTGTAGCAGCAGGTAGTAATGCTTAACTGAATGCAGTGGTTCTGAAAAATGATTAAACAAAGTTGGAACTGGTTAGTATTGGATAAAAAGTTTCTGAAGTATCTGGAAAATAAAGAAACAATCAAACAAAAAACCAAATTCTAATTGTCAAATCACTCCTAGATGGTTGCAAAGAGAACAAACTGGATAAGTCATATAATCAACTGGACGCAAACTTGGCTCAAGGAAGTTCTTACCCTTTTAAAATTTGAAATGAACATAATAGATTGATGTATAACATTAACTAGTGAAATAGATGAGTGTGCCTATGTGAGAAGATTCTTAGAAGTTATAAATATTCAAGAAGAGGTTGGTTCTGTGCAACCTTTTAAAACACACCTTCAGAGTTGGGATTAAAATAAATGTATAGAAACCAATTGTTTTCCTAAAGTTTAGTTGTGTGTTTCAAAGGCCAAGTGTCAGGTTATCCAAATAATTGTTTTGTCATTGAAATCAACAGATATATCCAACAGTGGAGCAACATAAGGTAATGTTCAGTCTCCCCACTTAATAGTATATGTAACTCATCTCATTTAATTTGCTTTCATCTTTCTACAATATGCTACATTGTATACAATATACAACACACACACACAAACACACACACACATAAACATCAACTTGCAGAAAGGGAATGAGGAACAATAACATGATTTGTTTATTCAATATATTATTCATTTTTTTTTAGATTATGCATGTTGGATGGAATTAACTGTAGTTTGCATAAAGAGTCAAGGGACTGAGAGACTGCTCATATGATTAAATTGTCTTTCAAAATGTAAATCTGGCATAATCTAATTAAATCAATCGATGTATTATAGGTACTACATGGGTTTATTCAAGAAAGGAATTAAATTCACTGAATATTTGCCCTGTTTCATTCTTTCTACTGGATATTTTTTCTCTTTTTCAATTTTTTAATTTTTTCTTTCTTTTTACAGTCCAAAATAAAAAAAAAGCCTTTTAAAAATTTTAAACATCAAAATAAGTTTTCCTTTTCTGCATGCAGAATTTGGCTTTTACTGACCATTAATCCTAAAAACAAAAAAACAAAAAACAACCTGTTAGAGGGCCACAACGTCTGCATTAATGAATACGGTAACTTCTCATTTCGCATACATCATAAAAGACATTATAACATCACAAAGCCACTTAGCAATATAATTATGATGTAACCTGGAATTATTCTTTTGTTTCTAAATAACCAGTATTATAGTCATAATACTTTTTGAAATCTGAGTAGCCACCACCATGTTATCCTTCAGAGTATATAGAGTATTTGTTACAAAAATGTGGATTTCATATAAGAGCATTTTGGAGGTGTTGTAAGAATTGTATTATTTATATGTATTTTTGTAATGTTATGGTTTTATTTATGTAAAGTACTTGCTGCCAGATGAATCAGTATATAAAGTCTTGTAATAATAAAGAGATAAATCAACAAGCAAAATAACAAGCATATGATGTTCCTTGTAGCCTAATTTAGAGATTCTTCTTTCTGATCAGTTTGCTTATAAATGGGCAATCTAATGCTACCTATAATGTAGTAAACTTTTGTTTGCATACAAAACAAGATGCTGGCTAAATTGATAAGCTATTTGTCTCTGTTTGTAGAATATAATCCTTATTTATATGTTATGTGTTTTAGCACTCACTGTGGTATGTTCTGTTTTTGTAAGTAATACTATGCTGCTAACTTTGAATACACACATACACACACACACACACACACACACACAAAACTGAATTCATTCATTTAACCAATTTTAGTATATTGAACAAATCAAGTCAGAGTTCTCACTCAATGCACAAATTATCAGGCTCAAATTATCCAACTAGTTACTATGCAAAACTCAACTCTCTGATAAAAGGCTCTGATGCTAGGAAAGGTGGAAAGAAAGAGAAGAAGAGGATGGCCAGTAGCAAGGTGGATGGACTTAACTGCAGCAGCAATGATTCCCTTCTTGGGAGACTTTAAAGAACAGGTTATAAGGATAGATCATCATGGGTAATATCTATGTGGTCCTTCAGAATTAAAAAAAAATGACTTGATGGCACATAACCAACCAATCAAAATATCCATAGCCCAAATTTGTATAAATTTTGTTATCCTTTAGCTGAAGAGTCTTCAAATTTGGCCCTTTCATGATAAATACTGTTCCTGCAATCTGGATTGTTGCAGCAGTCTAATGCTAGGTGGACTCTATTGATTTGGAAAATAAAGTTGCTCCATATTGATACCATGAAACAGTGGATTGACTTGAATCAGTTGTCCAGGACCAGTTCAATCTAGTGGAAAGCAGTTTAGATATGCAGACTGCAAGCTGGGTAACAACAATTCAATATTTGAAAGGGGAGGACCATTTCTCTTCAAAGGGAGGCTTCAATTGCTGTTTCAACATTAATCAAATTGTAGAGCTTCACCTCTTCCTGGTAACAGTATAAGCTCTACAGGATGCAGCATAGGTGGGAGAGATCCCATTGATGATTGTAGCTCTCAAGCAGATGTACACATAGAAAGTATTTTCTCTGCATGTTACAAAGAATTTTGAAGACTAATATTGAGATGAAACCAGAAGTGTTTTTATTGTGACTTATGGATAATCAACTAAGAAAGATGTCATCATTATCATGTGCTGTGCTAAATGCATTGGGCTGCAAGTGTACTCCACAATTTTTGATCCACAGCTACACTCTCTGCATCCTTCCATTAAACACTGATTTTTTTTTTTTAGATCTTCCTGAAATGTTTGGTGCCAGCTTTTCTCTGGCCTTCTTTTTCTCCAACCATCTGGTAGTATCCAATTGATTGTGGGTTTTGCAGGATTTTGCTTACTCGTGCAGAGCACATGTCCAGCAAAGTGCGTTCTTCATTCTGTCATTATCTCAGAGAGTCTTCAGAAATTACTCATTTCCTCATTTGTAGTCCCAATATGAGATATGAAGAATCCTTCTCAGACAACATTATTGGGAGATGTTGATCTTATGAATGCTTCTTGTCATAGATTTCCAGGTCCCACTGTCACAGATGGTAGTCAATATGGCAATGGCATTAAATGATCTGTTCTTGGTTGCTGTGTTTATAGCAGATGTGGTCTATATTGAGCGAATTTGCTGAAAGACAGCAGTTGCTTTACCTATTCTGCATTTCACATCTGCTTCTGTTCCCCCATCTGTATTCATGATGCTACCAAGGTAGCTAAATTATTCCATACATTTTAAGGCTTATCTTACACACTGTTATCAGAGTGATGTTTTGAACATTGCCAACTTGCATTAGCTTGGTCTTTTCTTCACTAATTTTTAAGTCCACTTTACTTGCCTCTGCTTCAAGTGTCATTATCATACCTTTCAACTGTGCTTTAGTGTTTGCAAGCAAAGCAATTTTGTTCCAATAGGACACCTAGATCCTTTTCACAATTGCTACTATTGAGCCATGTACCACCTATTCTACACCATTTGTTTTTTCTTGCCTAAATGTAGGACTTAACATTTCTCATCACTGAATTGCATTTTGTTGGACAGGGCCCTTTGAGATATTTTCTCTGGTGTTCTCCTTTTAAGGCAGGGGTGTCAAACTGCTAGCCCATGGGCCGGATGCATCATGCCAAAACCGTGCCCACCACAGCTCCGGCAATGGGAAAAAGTCACGATATGTCACAACATGTCATGTGACGCAGCAAGTTTGAGACCCCTGTTTTAAGGGTTTAATATTGGTGGAACTATTAACAAATTGGTGGCCAGGCAATGTAGTATTTTAAGCAATGATGTTACAGTTAGCTTTGCTGTTTAATGTTAATCAGAAGATGATTTTATAGTAGTGAACATTTGAAGATCATTATCATTAGGAGTGGTGACGAAGAATTCAAGCTGTCCTGTATCAGGAAAGATAAATGATTGAATATTAGAGCCAATTTAATCTAATATATAATAATTCTTTTCACTCTGTTCCAAGCAGCTTCTACATTAACTTTCTTTCTATTGGGAGATTAATCATTTTCCCCATATACTCATTCTATTTTTTCTCTTGTTTATTTAACATCTTCCCTGTTCAAGATGCAGTCTTAATACCACTAAACATTTATCTCTTCCATATTCAGAATCTCTCATCATTTTTGTATCTTCCACTAATTCCGTCATTCTTTTATAATGAGCAAACAAATAAATGTTGCCTTTGTATTTATTATTTTTCTATATGAATGAATGATAGAATATGCTTAAATCATGTATTTGGAACAACTGCAACTTATTCTATACAGAAATAATTGTTTTGGCCCTATCATTTTTTCTATATTCTCTTATCTTGTTCCCACCTACCTATCCATTCATCCATTGAAGGCTGAGAATAGAATATTTTTCTTCTGGATTGCATTCATTCAAAACAATGCACAATTTTTTATCCAAATGTATATTTGGTTCTTCAGTGAATATTAATTATCACAGCATAACATATGGTATCAGCAACATATAGATTTCTACTTTCACATGCTTTCTGGGTAATTCTGGGAGATGAAGCCCACACATCTTAAAGTTGCCAAATTTGAAAAACATTGATATAAAATTTTACAAGTTCCCACTGCATTATCAACTTGCTCAGATCATACTCATCTCCATCTAATTAATTTCTGCATGTTAGCATATCCTCTAAGATTTGGAAGTAAAGAAAGAGAAATTCTCCTTGGTATTTCAACATTTTAATGATGTATGCTCAAGGGTTAGCTAATCATATGTTAGCATGTAAAGGTTTTGCAGAAACATTGCAAAACTATCTCATTGATTAGAGTAAGCAAAAGCAAAATAAGGAGGAAAATCACAGGTATTGGAAGAACTTTAGCAAATGGAACAGATCTTAAAGAAAAACTTCAAAAATAAGACAGTGGAGGATAAGGGTAAAGAAAGTTCAGGAGTCAATAAGCAAACAGGTGTATCAATAACCTAATATATACAAGTGATGGAATATAAGGATGTTTAGAACTGAGGACTTCTGCTGAAAGTATTTAGGAAATTAAATGATAGGATTTTTCCCCTTCCCCAATTCCTACTTGCTAAACTACTTGGGATCAATGAAGCAGAAATTAATTTTCCCCAATGTGTTTAAGAACACAAGAAATATCCAGAGGCAAAGAAAACCAGGATCTTTGCAGGCAATAGACTGTGCATTTCAAAACTCTATTTTGCCTTAATTCTCACCCTTTAAATTCAGCCTAGACAAGGTAAAATCTTTTGGAAAAACGATTCAGCAGAAGACCCAGGGTGATGATGGTGTTCTTATTATAAAGAATGACATGCCAACAAAACTATTCTCACAACAGTAGGGGGAGATTGTTATCTTAATTGAACAATATGGATCTATTTTTATCGAATCAATCAAGAATAAGTAGAACAGCAGTTTCCTGAATGGTGGACAATAAGCTTCCCAGAATCAAATGCTTCATTTCTGTGCTGAATTTCTTTCAAGGGTAAATGCTTTGTCAATAATTTCTTTTTTTCTTTTTAAGCACACGCCAAGCAAATGAAGAACCTTTTGAAGCTGATTAATAATGGAAAGCAACCTGTGAAGTTGCAATATAAGAACAAGTCATTGCTTAGCTTGCAAATACGGTAGCAACTTCCATGCTTAGGGATTATTGTGAGATGGAAAACATCTCCTTTGTCAAAGAGGACTTGATCTCAATTTTGGATATTATATTTTCTTCCCATTATCTTTCTGTGATCTCTTTAATAATTGTCCTAAAACTTTGAAATAATAGCTGGGCAAAGATTCCCTTTGGAAAATGCTTTCAAATGCTTTATCTAAGTTCCTATGGTTGTATTAGATATCCATAGATGCAATCTATTGCATCACTTCTGGTTCCTACATGCCATTCTTGGAATTCGCATTTGATTCCTGCTGTATTGCATTTAAAGAAACATGCATTTCACTGGATTTGGGGTTTATAGTTATTAATTCTAACATTTTAAATTAATACTTTAATTTTTGGGATTGTTTCTAAAAAACACAATCTTAGCTTCCTGGAGTACCTCTTTGAATAGATTAATTCAATGAATGAACAACCAAATGAATAAATAAATAAAATGAGGGAGAGCAAAAAATAAAAACAAATTGATTTTCCTAATTGCAACTTGGAATATTTGAATATTCCAATTTTAAATGTAATTTGAGTACAAAAATAATTTAAATAGAAAAATACACATAGCTCATTTCATTAAAATATTATTTATAGATGTAGATATAGCTGCAGATATAGTTGTAGTTGTAGAAAGATATAGATACAGATATGGAGAGAAAGAGAGAGAGAGACGATAGAGAGATAGAGATAGAAATGTAGATTTAGATATATAGAGAAACATAGATATAGACTGAGATATTCAGGGCTTCCATCAGGCAAGGAATGATATAAAGAAATAAATAACCTGGTAATAGGAAGTACAATACCAATATATGGCCAAAATAAAAAGGATGGAAAATTAAATAGAATATTCTGTAACTGTGTATGCATACTCTCTTTCAAAATGAACAGGTTTTCTTTGCAGGACTTAGTAACAGGACTGAGTTCCATTTGTTAATGAGAACCACCAGCAGATCACAGAGATTATAAATCAATCAATCAATCAATGTAAATAAATAAATATTTTTGTACAATGCTACGGTATGCTACTTTAACAACAAAGTAAAATAACCTCAAAGTCAGATGGGCAGCAATCAAATTGAATCAATCCATAAATGGAGTAATACATTGGAAACATTGGTATTTGTTTCAGAATTCAACTCCTTTCTTTCTAAAATGATGTGTCTTCCATTTCTATACAGCAGTGTTCTGGAGGTTGCCTTTCTCAAGGCTACTTTTAAGCCATCTTTTCTGAATCAAAGATGAGAATGATGGGAAATGCATGTGTCTTCTAAAGATGATTCTTCAGTTCTTTCTTTAGTATTCTTACTCATCTAGACAGTACCAAGTTTAAGCATCAAAGTTCTCTAATAATACTAGATTGTCATAACATATCTGGCAGTTATAGAGGTAGGTTAATATTATGTTTCAAAAAAACTATGGCTGAAATTGTACTGAGCAGCAGAATAAGAACAGAGTTTTGCTGTTGTTTACTTGTTTTTGATATTTTTTTTAATAATTTGGGTGATAACTGGAATCAGGCAATTCCACAATAGAAATAGACCAATATACCACTTTACAGTGCTTTACAGCCCTCTCTAAGTAGTTTATAGAGTCAGCATATTGCCCCCAACAATCTGTGTCCTCATTTTACCAACCTAGGAAGAATGGAAGGCTGAGTCAACCTTGAGCCAGTCAGAATTGAACTTTTGGCAGTGAACAGTGAATTAGCATGCAATAGTGCATTCTAACCACTTTGCCATCATGGCTCTTATCCAATTATGTATGCCAAAGTATTTTATAGTTTCTGCCAAAGGGCCAAAGCTCCATTTATGGAGCATTAATGACCATAAAATAGACCAAGTGACCAGCTTTAAATATTTAGGAGTTGTTATGAGTGCCACAGTATCAAGGGAAGCCCACCTGCTGCTACTAGACAAACATCTGCTAATTCCATCCTTATTTTTTTCTATTCCAAGGGATAATATGTTCCAGGCACACTTAAGTTCGTTCAGATGTTTATCCTGTGTACTGGTCCACAACGGCAATAAATTGAGCTGAAATATTTTATATGTTTCTCACAGGAAGGTTTTCCTTTGGAGATCAGACAAATTAAGAACCAGAAACAGGTGAGTCTCTGATAACTCTTCCCCACCCTTCTTAAAAAATACAAGAAACCATGATGCATGATTTTTTGTAGGCAGCAGTAAAACTTTAGAAAGGAATGTCATCTGCCAAAACTCTGTTAAACCTATTTAACATCATAACTTCCAATCATGAATTTGGATTCAGACTTTATAGGCAAAATAGGCAAAAAAGTGTGAATATCAGGTTTGTTATCCCTGTATCAAGGAAGGAAGGAAGGAAGGAAGGAAGGAAGGAAGGAAGGAAGGAAGGAAGGAAGGAAGGAAGGAAGGAAGGAAGGACAGAGAGAGAGAGAGAGAGAGAGAGAGAGAGAGAGAGAGAGAGAGAGAGAGAGAGAGAGAGAGAGAGAGAGAGAGAGAGAGAGAGAGAGAGAGAGAGAGAGAGAGAGAGAGAGAGAGAATGTATAGCTGGAGTAATCCTACTCCAATTGAGCATGATTCTTTTGCAATATTTATTATATGCCTCATACATTTACCTCTCAATAATGGATATTTTTCTAAATTTATGTATAATTTGCATCAAAATATTATTATAATTTCAGCTATTATTGATAAATATTAATTTATTTATGGGCAGTTGGTTTGATGTCCCAGCTTGGCAATTTGGCTGCAAATGCTTCGTCTCCATTCTGGGGGCATCTTCAGTGCATTTTGAATTGTGCTCATTTGTCAGAGCACTGGCCTTTAAATATCTTTTTGTGTGATGTAAATTGGTCTGGGTGTTATTTAATTTATTTTTAATTTAATTTCTTTATATATTAAACAATCACATTTAGAAATCAGTGTTGTAACCTTATGCTTTATTAACTCAGTTTACAGGAGACTGTAGGCATCAAAGTTCTCTAATAATACTAGATTGTCATAATCTACTCAGACTTATTGTGTATAGTAAGACTTCATCCCAGCTAAGTAATACTAAGACATCTTCCATTATTTTAAACTGAATCCAATTCCCCTTTTCAGTGGGGACAAGCATTAATGAACCCCACAGTACTTATTTCTATGTAGACATGCCAGGATTCAGCTGTTAACATCATTAAGTCCTCTTGAAATTGACTGTTCTTTACTCACTCCTATGGTCTGCTGATTTTAACTAGTGCTATGGACACAGTGTGCATAAATCTCTATTTAACTCGCCATGTAAAACAAACAATATGCTGTATAATATGATTCATGTAAGCAATAAAAGAAGCCTATTTGTATTAATTAGGCTAGATATACAGATCCATTTCCATAAACTCAAGATATTATTTATTGATGCTTTTATTTATTGGTATAACAGATTTTCTCCAGGATCTCAAGATGGTTTATCCTTTTATCCTTACAAGTTTATGACTTAAGTTAGACTGAGTGAGACAGAGTGTGACTTGCTGAAAATTACCCTGTGAATTTTTTTTTCTAATCCTAGTATGGCAGTGCTAAGCTAAATGTTTTGTCTGTGACAGGGATATTTACAAATTAGATGTAATGGGAAGGTAGATATTTGACTCTGAGGTTCATATATAACACTACTTAAACATAGTGATATTTGGCACACAAGGATCCCTGGATGAAGCTAGCAAGAACCTTTTCATATATAGGCATTTAAGAGTTGGTTACACCTATCCCATATCAATGGCAAAAAATCCTTTTTATCACATTTTGTGCATCATATTCTATTGGGAAAAAAAGCTAACTACGCCCTAATCTACATGTTTCATATATATGTATGACTTCTCTAAACTTGAATGCAGCTATAACAGTATCTGGAGATGGGGAAAGGAAATGCTGCCTAGGAAATGATCTGATAAAAGAGGGCATAGCCTGCAGTTGCATAATGGGCAGAGGAAGAAACTTAGACAGGAAACTCCCTAACTTCTCAGGCTGTAAAGAGACAACAGAAAATTTGTACTATCAGACTTGCAAGATTCTGTTAATATATCCTTACAATAAAGAATTAGCTCCTGTCTGGTCTACCTAGGAATGCAGACAGCAGCTTTCTCTATTACATTCTGTTTTCAGGAAAATAATATGATTTTGAACAATACTCTCTGCATAAACCTTTTAAGCAGCACCACTGTAAATTTTCCCAAATAATGCAGGAGTACATAAGTAAGATGCCATCCAAATAAAGATGAACTGCTGAGACAATGCCTAAGGCAGCAGCAGGCATGGGAGGAAGATCATACAGAGGAAGTGCCATGGCAAGACAAGACAATGTACCATTGCCAGATCTCTGAAGTGGCAGACAATGGAAAATTCTATCAGTGGCTGGAAAGGGATGGGCTAAAAGGCAACAACAAGATACTGATCATAGCAGCACAAGAACAGGCACTAAGCACTGGATCCACAAAATTCCTAGAAGCAGGGGTGTTCTATCCCCAGAGCACTTGCTGCTCTGATGGGACAGGGTTAATTTCTTTCTGTTCAGCTAACTTACAGGTTAGCTGACCTTGCTATCCAAAGTAGGTACAGCATGTTCTCTTCACAAGGAAGTAAGTGTTCAGGGATTATTATTCACTTCCCCTTTCTTGTCTCATTGCTTTCTGTTACAAGCAGTGAAGTGAGGCCATTCCAGCCTCCGTCTTCCTTTCAGAGAGGCCACTTACAGTTTTTCAGCTGCAATTTCAACCTATTTGGGGGTATCACAGATGAACAGTGCATTCCTGCACACTTTTAGACAGTTTAGGGGTTGGGTAGTGATGGTGGTGTAGGGCCAGTTATATTTTTGGCCTAGTCAGTAAGTAGACTACATTATAGCTAGGAGCACATGGTCTCCTTTATGGAGCATGGCTGCTAGTTGTTATTTGTGTTGCAGTCATATACTACCGTATTGCTTATTGTTTACAGTTTTGCCAGATTTTGCAGTGTTGAATAAAGTTTAGGTGGTGGCATACTGTCTCCTTTATTGAATGGCAAGAAAGGCTAATTGCCTGGATACCTTTCTGTAGAGTCACAGGGTTACAGATTAATGAGTTCAGGAGAAGGTGTCTACCAAATTAGACAGGTGCATACTACCGGTGTGCAGAGAGACCTCAGAGATAGTCCAAAAGGTAACCCTGGGGTATAAGTGTCTATGGAGATTCTCAGTCATCCAGGTCATAGTTATTCCAAAGATGCTTTTTCACGAGGCAACTGAACTCTCTTGTTTTTCTTTGAAAAAGCTTCTTGGATGAGAAGCGAAACATCTTCAAAGAAAAATAAGAAAGTTCATTTGCCTCGTGAAAAAGCATCTTTGGGACTGGGGTATAAGCACAGGCAAAACCAGCATACAATGAAGAGCACAACAAAGTACATGGCATTGTGTACAGAACATCTGTTCAGTATATGCTACAACTAGTGCAGAATATGGTGGTGAGGCAGTTCTTGGTCCCTAGACTGACCTGCATTGGCTTCCTGTTTGCTTCTGGGTACAATTCAAGATGTTGGCTATTACTTTTAAAGCCCTTCATGGCATGGTTCCAGGTTACCTGAAGAACTATCTCACCCCAATTGCATTGGCCTGGTCTATCCATGCTGGCAGAGGAGGCACACTGTGGCCAGTCAAATATTTTCAGCTGACAGGGTCCAGGAGAAGAGCCTTTTCTGCCTTGGAACATAATATTTCCCCCCTCCCCATAAGAGCCTGAAGGCCTGCCTCTACCAGTTGACCTGGAGTGCCAATGGGAGTGCATCATTCTGGTGGTGGCTATTGGATTAGGAAAGACCTCAGCTCTCCCCATATGCTTCATGTTCCCCTCTTCCCCATATTTTAATGGTATTCATTATTGTTGTTATTTATTGTGTACTAGTTTCAACTAATATTTGTAAGCTGCCTAGAATTGCCTCCAGAGGCATGGGCAGTACATAAATTGAATGAATGAATGAATAAAAATATAAAATAAAATAATAAAATATAATAAAATATAATAAAATAAATAAAATAATAATAAAATAAAATAAAATAATAATAAAATAAAATAAAATAAAATAAAATAAAATAAAATAAAATAAAATAAAATAAAATAAAATAAAATAAAATAAAATAAAATAAAATAAAATAAAATAAAATAAAATAAAATAAAATAAAATAAAATAATAAAATATTGGTTACACACTCCCAAATCCAGATGGGAGATTCCATTGAAAATTATTGAGAATTACCAGTCCTATGGGACTTCCAAACCAGATAGACAGACTGATTGATTAGTCAATCAACCAGACATTATGGTAGTATATAAGGTCAAGCAGTAGTGATAGATATGGCAATGCTAGTAACATCAAGGAGTAGGGAGCATGACGCTGGAGAAATACCAGAGGCTGAAAGCTAAAGGGTTCCCAGTGGTAATAGGAGCACTCAGAGTAGTGATTCCTAATCTGGAAGAGTGACTCCAACAGATCTCAGAAATGACATCAGAGCTCTCTGTCCAGAAGAGTGTAGGGTTAGGAATAACTAATATACTGCATAGAATCCTCAAACTCGCAGGCCTCTGGTAGAAGACCCAAGATTGAGAGTTTCCTAAGTAGGTTATCCACTAGAATATTTGGATTTTTCAAGAAGACAATTCAAGCAACATTTTTATGTGTTATTTGTGATATCCTGCTTGGCTATAGTTCTTTATCATTAAAAGTTTATAAAAACCAGATTGTTTTTAGTACTGTAATCATTAAACAATGTTCAGAAAACACTAAAAATTTATCAGGTTTTATGTCATTGCTCTATAATATAAAAATTGGAGCTAGAGTTACAAAGTAAGCATTTATTAGTAATTAATAATTAATGGAGTTGAAAAATTGGGACCATCAAAAGCCAGCAGAATGCTACTTTTACTTCTGATGTTTAATGCAAAATGGGATGTGTAATATATCTATTTCCTAGGGCAAAATTTCTTGACCATTAGTTTGTCGATAATCTGACTTACATGCAAAACTTAATTGAAGTTTTCATCTTTTTTCCTTTCTGTAATAATCTTTTCACCTTTAAGAACCACTTACCAACAAGGTACAATATGATTTTTTTCCTGTCATTAAAATACTTGCACTTACTGAATTTAAAAAGTAAAGATGGATGAGAATTTTGCTCACTTCAGTAGGATTTTTTTTCAAAGATTACAGAAGAAACATAAAAATTGAACATGTGAACTTGATGATTTCATCCATTCCTGGGAAGAAAGTGATTGAAATGACTGAATAATTGGGCACTATGAACTTACCAAACAAATTTGGCATTGAAAACAACAATCTGAATATTAATATCTAAGAATATTTAATGTCCTTCATAGTTAATACTGCCAATGCATTTGATGACGTTTGCAAAATAACAACAGTAATAATAATAATAATAATAATAATAATAATAATAATAATAATAATAAAGTTGGAAGAGACCTTGGAGGTCATCAAGTCCAACCCCCTTCTCAGGCAGGTAACCCTATACCATTTAGGACAAATGGCTTTCCAGTTTCTTCTTTAAAACTTCCAGTGTTGGAGCATTCACCACTTCTTGAGGCAGGTTGTTCCACTGATTAATTGTTCTAACTGTCAGGAAGTTTCTCCCTAGTTCTAGGTTGCTTCTCTCCTTGATTAGTTTCCATCCGTTGCTTCTTGTCCTGCCTTCAGGCACTTTGGAGAATAGCTTGACTCCCTCTTCTTTGTGGCAGCCCCTGAGATATTGGAACATTGCTATCATGTCCCCTCTCATCCTTCTCTTCAAGACATCAAGATTATTATTCATACCATTTATCCTTTTAAATGTGTAGCTATTCTGAGAAAAAAATGAATTACCATTTTTAACATCCAGGAAATTTCAAAGAACTTGATCTGTGGCATTTAACATGACTTCATCTTGAGCAAGCTCTTTTATATTCATTCACCTTAAAGTCTTTCTTTATTCAGTTCACTGAATGGACACTTTGTAGAGTTCAAGGTTTTTAAACTTACTGAAGGAAGTTCACATGAGGATGAGGGAAAAATATGATTAATACATCCATGAGTATAATAGTAGTACCATGCTTGTGTTTAATACAAGTTTATATCAAACATAATTGTTTTTAACACAAATTAGGCCTATTAATCTGTTTTGTCATTAAAGGAATGTGAAAGTTTTCTCTAAGCTCTGGTTTACTTGATGCTAGAAGTCAATAATTTGACTGCAGAAGCTTTCTGAATGGGACAAATTTTATTTATTTTGTGTCTCTGAGTCAATGTCTTGAAGACTGCCTAGACTAATCTCTGTATTTTGCTTGGAAAATGTTTTTTAGAAGTAGTTTACCATTGCCTTCTTCCTAGGGTGGATGAGAGTGACTAGTCTAAACTCTCCCCAGCTGGTGTTCCTAAAATGAACTAGAACTCAGCCTCCCAGTTTCTAGCCTGATGCTTAACCACTATACCAAACTAACTCCTAAATTTTAATTTGTTTAGTACACAAAACAATTTTGTGATCAGAGTTACATTGCCATAAAATATAGCCAGACTTTTAAATTTTCTCTGTTGTTCTTCACATCCAGCAGAAGTGATCTCTCTCTGGTACCCTCCTGGAGTTCTGCATGTCTCTGCCCACAATGTTATTTAGAACAGTAAATATTCAAATTATCCTAATCTCAGGATGATTGTGTAAAACACCAGCCCTCAGTTAGTTTAGTCAATAAATACAGAACATATAGAACACACACACAATCAGATGAAAATGAACAAGGAAAAATGCCAACAAAGCAGAAATTCTCCATAGTAAAACACAACACTGTAAAGATGTGTAATAATAAACTATGCAAATGTGAATCTAAAATACTACAATCAATGAAGTAAAAAATACACTTCTAAAATTATCTAAAGATATTTGTCAAGCAAAGCCCAAGAATAGCATAGAACAATCCACAGCCAGGGTTCAGTTTGTATTTGCTTATACATAATAGAAATAACCTTGCAAGACTAAACTCTTATTACTCTCACTCTAATGGGTATACCCTGGCAGATTCTGGAGGATGGCTATCCTAACTGTCTGTGTTCTATCTACGTCCAAACTAAAAATTGGGAAACTGCTGCTTCACTGTAGTCCATTACACCAGCTCCTTCTCCATATGTATCATCTTTCACAATACGTTTACTTATCAGAAGGATTGGGATGGCCTGATTTCAAACTGTACTTTGCAGCCAGCTGTTGGGTTTGGATGAAAGTGTGTGTGTTACTGAGAAATAGATGATTTTTTAGAATTCGAACAAGATCTGTCGTTTGGTTAGCATAGTTTTCTATGGTATGATAAGTGCCAGGTTGTGAATATGGAATAATTATAAACTCAGACTGTACCTGAAAATGCTTTTATGGGCCTCAATACAAGAAACATTTTGTAGGAAAGGAACAGCAGGCAATAATTAACCTACTGAGAGTTTTTGGAACAACAAGGGAAGAATTTAAGATGAAACAATTAGCTGCAGAGGGATTTAGTTTTCAATGTTTTTTGCACTTAAAATTAAGAGAAAAATTCAAGGTAGATAAGAAAACATTTGGAATCAAGTAACAAAACACAGAATGTAAAATTAAATGGTGTACAAATGATTAATATGCAATTGTGAATATGCATAAACTTGCTGAAATTTGAAAGATTGTATGATAAAAAAAGGGCTAAAAATTTTGTACAGAGCATATTGTTGGAACGGTGGGAAAGCATGTGATAGAAAGGTTTGAAATTTAGATCACATTGAAATTTAAAAGAGAATTTTCTATAATATTACGTACCATTGGTTATGACTCCCCCAAAAATATTCAGAATATATGAGGGTATGTGGGCAATAAGAACAGTCATTTCATCATGCCTGGTAGAATTTTTAAAAAGCCAGAAAATTTGGGGTTTAAATACATATATGGATACAAAGAATTCTAAAAACTAAGATTCAACCTAAAAAATAACTTGGGACTAATGGGCAGACAGCTAAAAAAGAGTCACGGATGACTATCTTTATATATGATTACTGTTGCAAGACTACTAAGTACATAAATTGGAAACACTGATAATACCAATAATGGAGCAACAGTGGAAATGATGATGGAACTAGCAGAAGTGGCAAAATTAATTTGTTTGCTTGGGGAAAGATCAGCTATTGCATTTATTAATGACTGGAAACCCTTTATGGACTTTTAGCTGCAAAAATGGATTTGTGATTCATATGTTTGATGTTTAGAGCTTAAGGAAGAAGGAAATTATGATGTACCCTTAAAGAGGCATGATAAAATATAAATTTATTTAAAACTATGTCAAAAAGACCTGAAGCTGCTTCATTTCCTTTTCCTTTTTTACTTACTCACTATTCTTCACTTTCTTTCATTTTTTTCTTTTCTAATATTTGTATTGCTTTTTATCTTGATAAGTTTTTATTTTACACATGAAATTTACTTATTAGGGGCAGAATATAAATTGATCTAATATCCTGGTAAAATACACTGTAAATATTACATGCCAAATGATTTCAATCTCTTTGAAGCACATGGGCAGATTGTTCGATTTATGGGATTTTATAGCCCCATGACTCTAAAACATGTGGTAAGATACTGTATTTGGCTTTAAACATTGCAGTTGTCAGCCTGGGGGAAATATGGGTCTGTAATTTTTTCTGTTTTCCGAATGTCTTTATTCATCTAATTCTATCATATAATGTTAGTTTGTTAACTTCAGCCTGGAACCCCATATCCTGTAGTCTTTGGGTGAATAATTGTTTAGCTTGGCCATACCCTAGAGCTGGGGTCCCCAACCCCCAGTCCATGGACAAGCACTGGGCTGTGGCATAGCAGCAACTGGGCCATGCAAACAAGTGAAAATCCACTCGCTGGATGCAGGCAATGGAAACCATACCCCCTCTGGTCCGCAGAAAAATCTTTCTCCACAGAACTGGTCCCTGGTGCCCAAAAGGTTGGGGGCCTCTACCCTAGAGAGATCAGGAATAGTACAGAAAGCACCTTTGGTGCTAACTTCCACTATAGAGCCTGTTAAAGAAGAAAAGTTATCTGTGAAAACTGATGTGGTCAATTCAGCTGAGAAAAAAAACCCCTGGATTTTCAATACAGTAGTTTATTATACTCTCCCAGTCTCTTAGCTGGATTGTGGGCATTCCTTCATGAAATTTTACCCAGACATTTGCAGTTCTATTGGGTGCAGTCAAACAGGCTCATAAGCGTATAAAATCAAAGTCCAACAAATTTAGGATGTTAATGTATATTTTTATTTGCTGAATGTCTAACATAATAACTAATTTATTCGTATAGTAATTTTTACTAATGTATATGCATGTCAGCCCAGGATTCCTAGATCATCAAGGAGGACTGATCTTGGCTAAACCTTCAAAGTGAAATTAGGTTAGACTGATCAGCATTTAGATGAGGGATCATCCGTAAATTCCAGGCTGTGGGCAAAATTGGGGAAGTTGGAGAAAACCTTCATATTACTGCCAAGAAAGTATACAGTCATGCCCATTGTCTGTGCAGTCATCAGGAATTGATTTTGATTCAAAACTGTCTTTATTTTTCATATCAGGGCTAAGGCTTCTCTGCATTGGTATTGGACACATTTTTCTCATAGTACTTTCTTTTAAGTAGGGTGGGGAGGAGTGATTTATATCACTGACATTTATTTTTGCCCTAATACAGGAATTTGTGTAGCTTATAGTCAAGTCAAAGTTGGCTTGACTGTAGCTTTTTTGTGTGTGTGTGTGATGCATCTCAACAAGTCCTTTAAATACTGTTTTACTGGGGGGGGGAACACACCTCAATCTGAGGGGAAAAAATAAGTGTAGGGAAATGTAGCAGAAAACTTGATAAGAGTACTAAGGAATATGCACTTGATTAGGCAATTAGGCAAGAGCAAAATAGGTGGGTGTTTCATGCTAGTTATTTTTATGCATCGTTGGAGTTGTGTCTTGGAAGGTTGCTAATACATATTGAATAGCAAATTAAGATGACAGCAGTGGCAACATTGGTGACTTCTAGCAGGCACCTGAAGTTTATTTAAGAACAAAACTACTAATTAAAAGTATTTTCTCTGAATTTCAGCTTTAATTATGGAAGAAATCTATTTAGCATGCGAGTGTGTGTTGGAGTCACCTAGAAAAATGCTATCAAAATAATCTGTTCTTATTGTTGGAGTTTGTAATGGCAGGCTAACAAAAATGGTATTTCTGACAGTTCCTTACAGTAGAAATAAGTGTTATTTTAATTGCCCTCCAAATGTCAGGAGGGCAGATTGGTTAGATTTCAAGACACACAGCTACTTCCAACTACCTAACCAGCTGTCAACCAATCTCTCCTTAAAACTGACATTAGAAACATGCTAAAAGAGCCACTATTATGTTAATTGCAGAGTCTAAGATTTAATTTGCTTGGTGATGGTGGTTTTCTAAATTATTCTTCATAGTGACTGTACAAGATTAGTAATGATCTACTTTAGATCTTAAACTTTTCTTTTAAACTGAACACTACTTGAGGGCCGGAGCCAAACCTTAGTGTAATGTTGAACCAGGTGATTTAAAAGGTGGGTTTTTTTCTTTCCCAACTTGTTTACCAGCTGCATTATTCTGCTCCTTACATGGATGTTCTTCTTCAATCTCTTCTTAAAAACTTCCAGTGTTGGAGCATTTACCGCTTCTGGAGGCAGGTTGTTCCACTGATTAATTGTTCTAACTGTCAGGAAGTTTCTCCCGAGTTCTAGGTTGCTTCTCTCCTTGATTAATTTCCATCCATTGCTTCTTGTCCGGCCTTCAGGCGCTTTGGAAAATAGCTTGACTCCCTCTTCTTTGTGGCAGCCCCTGAGATATTGTAACACTGCTATCATGTCCCCCCTCGTCCTTCTCTTCATTAAACTAGACATGCCCAATTCCAGCAGCCACTCCTTATATGATTTAGCCTCCAGTCCCCTAATTATCTTTGTTGCTCTTCTCTGTACTCTTTCTAGAGTATCAACATCTTTTTTACATCGCAGTGACCAAAACTGGATGCAGTATTCCAAGTGTGGCCTTACCAAGGTATTGTAAAGTGGTATTAACACTTCATGTGATCTTGATTCTATCCCTCTGTTAATGCAGCTTAGCACTGTGTTGGCTTTTTTGGGTCATAATATTTTGAGTCACTAAAAGAACCATCTTTTTTTAAGAATGGAAGAATGGAGTATTTCTGTAAGAACAGAAGAGGAAATGTCAGTAAAAATATTATGAGATCAATACTGGAACACAGGGAAGCAATATTTTTACTATTAGTCTGCAGTCAATATTGGCCAGATTTTCTGAAGAATAATTTATTTTGTCCTATCAGTACTTGGAAACAGATTTTCTATAGTTTCTTGACAAAGGTTGCCACAGAAGATTCATCCATTAGACCAAAGACTACTCAGGGTAATTGACACATATGCACTGAACTTTTGCCTCCTTCATTGAAGGGATAATGAAGTCCATCCTTCCTCATTTTTCATAAGTTGTGATCAGTTCTGTTATGGGATAGTAAAACAACCAATTTTATAAATCTAAATTCATTCTCTTTCACAGCAAGGTCCACTAGCACCTGGAAGGCCCAGTGATCATTAAGCAGCAAGTACTGATGGAAAGAGGCCTGGCACTATTCATCATCATTTAAGATATCTTACACAGACGGACTTCTCCAGAACTTGCAAGCAGTGGATTACCAATGCACATAAAATAAATTATTTTTCATTATGCACTTTTACAATAGTTGTCATCTGAAAAATATGTTTACATTTTAATCGGAATCAGTGTTTAATCAGGAATAGCAAAACTGAGACTATAATTTGTAAGAAACTTTAATAAATCAGCCCCAAATATATCAAAGTGTGTTCTCTCTCTCTCTCTCTCTCTCTCTCTCTCTCTCTCTCTCTCTCTCTCTCTCTCTCTCTCTCTCTCTCTCTCTCTCTCTTTCTCTCTCTCTCTCTCTCTTCTCTCTCTCTCTCTCTCTCCCTCCCTCCCTCCCTCCCTCCCTCCCTCCCTCCCTCTCTTATTCTGAAATTTTGGAGCAAATTAGAAACAAATAAAAAATTTATAGGTACACCTAGACAGCTTAGATGTCTCCATTTTCATACTGATGCCTCTTGGACCTTAAATCTGAAATGTCACTGTGAATTAGTTACTATCTCCAAAGAAAATAGAAGATTCTACCTTCAGGTGAACCATTAAATATGTATCTTCTGACTTTAAAGGAGACATTTCAAAATGAAAAATGGTTGGCTCCAACTTTTTCCATTTCTATATTGTACTAGATGCCAGAAATGACTTTGAAAATGATTGCCTGTGGGCAAGAGAGAGAGTGTATACAAACTGCCTCAATTTACATCTCAATAGGCTAAGTTGCTTACATTAATCAACCTCAGGCAGACTTAATGTTAGCCAAATAGAAGTCTTCTGTTTAACCTTTTGACTTTGTTTAGAAAAATGTGGATGGTGATATTGTTTCTGGAAATACGGATCCTAATCCATGAAAGATGATAAGAAAGGCATTGTGGAGTGATAAAGTGCAATCCCATAGCAGAACACAAGAAAGGAAATTCCTCACCATGAAGTGTCGGTAGCATTTCTGAGAAACAAAATGATCTGACAATACTTGTCCCATCATGCGGCAGTTCCATCATACTTTCTCCATCTAAGGAATAACAGCCCCATAGCAAAAAAAGAAAGAAATATACAAAGGGCAACTTTTCCTCCTGTCAGAGTAGATGAATGGCATGATATTGACATTTTCTGTGGGTTGTTTGGCAGTTTATTTCACATTTGCACTCTTGTCGTTTGCTGCTACCAAAAATGATGAATAACCTTAAAGTTTTTTTTTGTCGCTTCTCCTATTTCATACTTTAATATATGGGTACTGTTCAGAGCTAGTCCACACAGTCTTTGCTCATTTGCTTTTATTCTGTCTCCCTAGTTATGTTTGTTTAGGTCTCCTTTTAGATATGCATCTATATTACAGCAAATTAAAATAAAAACTGTATAAAATTCATCTGTAATTCAAGGGAATATTACTTTTTATATCAAATGTCGTTCTCCTGATTCCTTACTTCCCTTTATTTGATTTCTTTTGATTTTCTTCATTATACATATGCATCTGTGCTCATGTATATGTGATTGTGTACGCATACACACATACACCAATACATAAATATATATTTTGAAATAGCAACACACAAATACATACAGACAAAGGATAAAGAAAAAGTAGTAACTTCTGTGTTATAGCTCATCAAGTGATCGCAGTACTGACATGCTAGAAGTTCTGATGTGTTCTTAGCTATTTGTTGCTTCACTTCCGTTGGCAGGAAGTTGCTGTGAGAAAAGGTTGTGCGGCTATTGTTTGCAAAATGGAAGCCTGTGTTGAGTGGTTGCCAGTATGCTTTAAGACAAGGCTTTTCAACCTTTTCACCCATTGTACCACTTTTAGGGATATGGCAACATCCGAGTACCACCAGTCGTCTAGCAAGGTGTCAAAAATGTGATGACCAAAAAAAAAAAAATGAAAAAAGTGATAAAAGTACAGGTAGTCTTCGACTTACAATAGTTCACTTAGTGACGCTTAGAAGTTATAACGGCACTGAAAAAAGTGACCCCCAAGCCACAGCCAAGCAAGACACCTGCCTGCCCACTTGGTGGCGCTCTTCCTCCTGTCCGAGGTTTTCATTGCTGTGAGCATTTCTGTTGAGGATTGGCAGCAGGGTTGGGGTGGGGTGTGTTTGGTTTTTATTCCGCTCCCCCGTCTGCTGGATGGTTGCAGCAGGTTTTGGTCACTTCACATAACCCTGGGACACTGTGACCGTCATAAATATGAATCAGTTGCCAAGCATCTGACTATAAATCACAAGACCCTGGAGATGCTGCAACATTCCAGCTGATCGGCGCTTCTTCAGGGCTCAGCAGAAGTGCCAGGATTAGTGCCACTTTCCAGCTGATTGGTGCTTCTTCAGGGCTCAGCAGAAGCAGCTAGAGCCTGGTGCTGATCCTGGCACTTCCACTGAGCCTTGACAGCCCCAAAGAAGCGCCAATCAGCTAGAAAGTAGCACTGATCCTGGCGCTTCTGCTGAGCCCTGACAGCTCTGCAACTCCAGCCATCTCTCGCTCAGGCTTGTGTGGTGCTGCCACCAGTTCAGCTCATTCCCCTCCCCCATTACCACTTTTCTAGAATGGTTGCATACCACATGCCAGGTGCCAATGTACCACAGGTGGTACCCATACCACTGGTTGAAAAGCCCTGCTTTAAGCAATGTGCTGTAATTGGACTTTTGGCTGCCAAAATAGTTTGTCCAAGTGAAATTGATTCTCATTCCTTTCAGAAGGGAGTCCCTATACCACTATTTTCCATACAATTTGAGAATATATAAATTCTTTTATTGCTTAATTGGAAGATAAAAATTGGATTGTGAGGCAGACTTAGGTAATTTATCTAAGAGATTAGATGTTTGTCTATCATGTGTTTTACTATCCATTCCAAGGACCCTGCAAATTTCTTGGTATCCTGAGATTCAGATCTCAAGCCAAACAACATCAGGAATAATGTAAATACTGTAAGTGAGTAAATAAATAAAGGAAAGTCAAAATTCAACCCAAGGAAATTCTAAAGTTCTTGAGAAGGAGGCAAAGAAAAAATAAACTTTTTTTCCCCACAGGGAAATAAAACTTTCAAAGCAAATGGAATGTTGGTTTTGGTTAGTAGAAGCTGCATATCATGACTTAAATTGTGTAGATAACCTTGAGAAACTCAATTTTAATGTCATTAGAAAATGAAGGTAATTTCCATTTAAATTGTTATCAAATCATAGTTCCTGTGGTTAATTATTTTCTCATTTTAATTCTAAAAAACACCCACTCAAAATTAAGCAATTGAATTGGCCAATAATACTTTTCATTTATTAATCAAATGTTTTAGGTCCCCAAAGAAAAAGCAAGCCACCTCTTCTTTGATAACTGCTTTGTTATGGAAAACAGAAATAATATGATATTAATTGTATTCTTTCTTTGAATCCCAGCTCAAGTCATGGACATGTAGCAAATTTTAAGATATGCATCCCTAAATAATTTATATCTGGTGCTATAAGTAGGAATAGATGTGGTAAGATGCTATTATATGTTTTTCCCAATAACACCAGTGTTGTTGAAACATCAATTAACTGTGCCTAGAGATGGTTGTGGAACTGAGAAACTAGCAGGCATATGTGAGATGGGTGGTAAATGAATGAATGACAGAATTTCCTTCCTCTTGAATTTAAATAGAAACAGGGATATATCTGGAAAGCTTTGCTAAGCATGTTTCTGCCCATGTACTATGAACATCAAGAGAGTTCTGCTAAGAATCTAGCCCCCTTGAGATGTTACAATAGTCTAAAATGGAAGTCAGGCTTTTTTGGTGTAACCCTCTGTTAACATACTGCAGGGGTGTCAAACTGCCGGCTCGTGGGCTGGTTTCATCATACCAGAGCTGCGCCCACCCCATTGCCGGCAATGACAAAATAGTCCCGATACATCTCGTGACATCACATGATGTCGTGAGTTTGACATGTCTGACATACTGCCTCTGGAAGTATACCCAGCCCTAAATCACTTTGCACTTCAGGAGACCCCTAACCCTGTTGTACAACTGGCCATCTGAGTGTATTGTTATTATTCTATTATTAATATTATATTTCATGGGCTTAATATTTTTTAGATGTAACATCCAAGGGTGTGTTTTTTTTAATTGGGATGGGCTACAAGTATTGGAAAGAAACAAATAACTGGGTGAAAAGGCTATGGTCAGAAAACATGCTTCATCAGTTCATGTGAAGAGTAAACTTCATTCACATAAATTAAAGTTATTTGAGTTAATGCTAGCTTAGGTTTGCATTCTGATAGCCAAATCTGGCCATGGCTTACTTTTTCCAATAAAGCAATCGAGTCAGAAGATCATTTAAAGCTAATTTAACACTGTGATAATGTAAGGTCTGCTTATGAAAAGGGACTCCGGAATAAAGGCTTACATTTATTTTTACATTTAGCACAACAAATAACTTCAAAATAAAAGTTGATTGGTTTAGAATTAACCACCTCTCCAGTTATATCATGCGAATTAAAGCATCCGATATAGGTGAGCATAGCCAATACCATAGAAATGAGCATTGTAAAAGAAACATTTGCAAAGGAAAAACATCAGACTAAGTATGGATAAAATACATTCTCAAGCTTTCCAACTTTCTGGAAAATGAAACTTTTATCTACAATGTAGCAAATGCTCTCTTGCCAATTCTGGTTTCTAAAAGGGAGGCTTTTCTTGAAAGTTAAGGCTAATGGCAAATTATTACCAATAAATTTGAAAAAGCAAATTTAAAATACAAGAAAATCCATGTTATTTTGCCAGTGCAACAGTACTACAAAAACCATATTTCAAGTATTACAAAGTCCATCCTGTGTGACCCTCAATATAGCTTATTCTGCTATATTGAATTCAGTCTGTCTCATTAGCTTATCATTTAATGTCCTATCTGAATCTAGAAAATATATTAATTCAGAAACCAGATTCAGTTATGCCGTATGATTTCAAATGCAATGTATGATACTTTAAAACCTATAATAGGGCTTTTTTATAACACAAGTCTGCAGGAACATCATAACACAAATCTGCATTTCTCCATGGGCATATTTATAGACCATGTTGAAGGAAATTTATCAAGCTGCTCCCATGGACATAGTCTTTCCCACTTCCCACCCAGCATTTGAAGTTGTGTTTCTGATCAAAAATGCCAAGATGGCATTTGGAGAAGCATAACTGAAGCCCTGATCTTTTGAACATGCTTATGCCATTGACTGATTTACTTGAACAATGCTGTTATACTGCCTAGTCTTCATTCCTTGCTGTCCCAGTTCTTCTGCAATCAAAGTCCTTGCTATAAGTACCCTCCCCTCATTTTCATTTCCTGACATATTTAGGGCCTACCTGCTTCCTAGAAACAGATAAAATGGAGGCTGAGATTTCGCAAACTGCCAGTGCCCTTTCTTTAGTTTTCTGTAAAGCCTGGTTATGACATGTACAAAGTTGGAAGGCGCAAACTCCATCAAGAGATGTATCCATAGACACACTGGTATCATATGGGTGGCAATTGGGACCCACTGGGAACCAAAAACAGGAGAATCCTTAAGATTTGTAGGTGAATGAAGAGAAGGGGCTGCTACAAACTTTGGAGATGCAAACAAAACATTTTTTTGAAGGGAGGGATCTGTTTGATCGTATATTTTGATAATATATTTTAAGTAGAGGTTGAATATTGCCAACCTACCAGGGAATATTCTCTGTAATACTTCTCAAATTTATCAGTTGGAGATCTCCAAGAAAAAAGAAAATATAAAGCCAGTAAACCTTTTCAACACTGCACACCATCAAATAATTACAAATAATGGTCCGGGTACTCTTATGTTGAAGGTACTTGAGATCTCATCAGAAAACACCATGTTGTCTTTGAGAACTTGTGAGGTCTTGGATGAGAATGTTAAAACTGTGCTAGATATCATGTAAAATATTGGTGTTCCCATGGTTTTACCCTAAGATCTGGATCTTACAATGTTGCAGACATTTTTCAATTTAACAATCAATTTAAATGTGGGAAATGTGTGCTGTTTTGCGGAGAAGAGACTTCCTGGTGATTGCCTATGTTACTAATTTTGAATATATACAACACATAAACATACATATACAATAGAGGCATCATATCTGTCAGTATTATAAGAGTTGTTAGAAAATTAGCAGTGAACTAGCAATATTACTTCTTTCTGTCAGGTTTTTATTTAAGAGCTATGTAGAAATGACTTCCAGTGAATTCAGTGGAAGCTTGTTGCACCTGAATAAGAGCTGGTCTAAGTGCTCTGAATACAAATGTGTTTTTAAACATTTGGGGAGAAGATTAGCAATAAAATGAGAAATAATGGAAGGATCTCCAGCAGAGAATTTAAGTAATACAAAGAGAATTGGAGCCATTCTTTTCTTAAGCTTATTTAAAATCCTTCAAGGTAAACTCCTGTTCAAGAAGCTAGACAAAAGTTAGCTCCTGATGAATGCTTTTATTGCAGGAATATATTTGGAAATGTTACATCTTCTGTAGCCAAAGTTTCAGGGCAGATTGGAAAATTGGAAAAAAAGAGATTAAAAATATAACCCCACAATACAATGCAGTTGAACATTAAAATGTAAAGATTAATAAATGCCAAGGAGCAAATTATAATGCCTAGGATTGATTGATTGGTACAAAAAAAGAGCAGAGTAGAGAAAAGATAAATTTCCTCAGTAAGGCAATCCAGAATTAGGCAACCATCATCAAGAATGTTCTTTCAAAGTACTCAGCTGGGTGCTGTGTCAGGAGAAGAGATGCTAAAAAGAACTTCAGAAGTATATCTATGGAGATTCTCAGTCATCCTGGTCATAGATGTCTCAAAGGTTTGAAAGAGGAATAAAAGAGTTCATCTATATTAGAATTGAACAGCCCTCCCTCAGCACAGGGTGAGGAATATGACCCCCACCTATCTCCTGTCTACAATGCAGTCCTTTCAGCCATTCCAAGAAGATTTCACAATCATTTGAATTCTGATTCAGGTGACCCTGAAGACAAAGGTAAACCTCCCAGTGGCCTCAATGGGTCTCAGAGAGAATGATAACGACCAGATGACTGCAAAGAAATCCTTCCATCCCCAGCTTGTCAGAACCTATCCTTTCACGCTCTCACCATCCAGTCACAACTGATGAAGCTTCTTGGATGAGAATGAAACATCTTCTTCTTCTTCCTCAAAACCAACCAAGCAAACAGTCTACTTCAGACGTCCCCAACCTTTCTGGGTTGGTGGCTTGGTGGGAAAGGGAAGGGCAGGCATCTTTTTGCGCGCATGTGCACAGGTGAACAGAGCCGCGTGCACACTGCAAACAGGGCTGCGAGTGTGCGCGATGTTTGCGCCGATGCTAGCACCCATGTGATGCTCTTGATGATGCTAAGGCCTGTGAGACGCTAGCACCCGTGCAACACTCGCAGATATGCTAACGCCCACACTGGCCAGCCACTCACATGACCTGGTGGCCCACCTGGTAGTGGGTTGCAGTCCCCAGTTTGGGAACCCCTGGTCTAGTTGCCTTTAAAAAAAACAGCAGTTTTGAGACAACCTCAGAAGAACTTAAGGGGTATCAGCACAGTATAGTGGCTAAGACTGGGGTTAAGGCTAAGCTTAGAGAGAACCAAGTTCAAGTTTATCCTCAACTATTGAAGCTCATTGTCATTCTCAGTCCAACCTACCTCACATGGATATTGTTATGAGTAAAAGGAAAGGATATAAATCTAACAAGGGAAATACAAATCAGTTCCCTAGTTTTCAAACTGAGAAGGTTTTTTTAAACAACCCAATACCAACTCATCAAATATGTGAAATAGTGTAAAAATTTTACTTATTTGTATTTTATTTATGTCCCACCTTTATTTCTTTTTTATAAACAACTCAAGGTGGCAAACATATCTAATATTCTTCCTTCCTCCTATTTTTTTCCACAAGAGACTGACATGGATCCATGGCTCTATAACACACTGAAACATGCATATACTTTACTTGGAAGATTGTGAAGACTTTTGTATATGTGAGGCTGAGAGTAATCATGTGACTAGTCCTTTGGCTTTCAAGCAGGACCAAAATATCATCCCTAAGTTCTACAAAAAAAGTTACATTCACCCTGAAAGAAAATATTAATTATAATTATGCCTAGCATGAAATGTCTAGTATAGTGGTCAGGATGTTATACTAGAAGCAGAAGACACAGGTTCGGGTCCATGCTGATCTGGAATAGCCCCTGCTTTTTCAGTAAGCCTGGTGGTTGAGATACTGGGCTTGTTGACTGGAAGGTTGGCAATTTGAAACCCAAGCTTGACAGGGTGAGCTCCCGTTTCTGCCACTGCTCCTGCCCACCTAGCAGTTCGAAATCATGCAAATGCAAGCAGATGAATAGGTATAACTTAGATAGGAAGATAACAGTGTTCTGTACACCTTGGTTGGCATATAGTTATGGTGGCTACACAACCACTGAAGGATCTTCACATAATGCTGGCTCCCTTGGCTAGGAAACAAAGATGAGTACAGCCCCCTAGAGTCAGACACGGACAAGGAAAAGCTTTACCTTTTTTAATTCTCAGTGAATAAAAACTGAATTCCTTTCTGTGCCCTGTAAATCTAACAAAGTTAGGCTTATTTTGTTTTCCTAGTTTATTTATTTATTTAAACTTATATGCCGCCCTTCTCCCAAGACCCAGGGTGGCTCACAACGAGAATACAAGTGAAAACATAACATAAAATCAATTAAAATTACCAATTACTATATAAAAACTAAGTAATTCACCACACTCATTTCAAGTCTCATTCTGACCCATTCAATTTTCATTACATTCTACCAGTGATTTTAGGATCCATGAGTAGTACCAACGCAGCCACTTATCCCCAAGACTGTTATTGCAGCTTCAGCTTCTCACATTTTCAGTTAAGAGTTGTTAATCGATTCAGAAGATTATTACAGTAAAGTTGCTAACTTCTATGATGCTTTTTAAAAAATAGCAGGAAACTGCTGGTTTAAATCCAATTCTCATGGACAGCAAAAATAGGTTAATTAGGTGACTCGTTTTATAGCCACTATGTCAGAGCATATGCCAATGATTTAATAGTTATTGCAGAAATAATAATAGAGATCAAGTAGGCTTTTTTTTTTTTTTTGCATTAGTGAAACTCATGGAGCATGGTGCATATCAAGGTTACGTCTGAGAAATCTCCTATTTTTTTACACAGGGAAGATGAGCCTGAAATGTTAATACAAGCATTGAGGTTATTTTTTACCAGTATTAGTGTTTGATTTTTGTTTTGCTTGATTTAACTTAGTATGTTTTGTGAATCCAGACATTGCAGCCTTTAAACTATGGGGGATGCTTTAGAGTGAGGTATGAACCCTTGGGCTTAATAAGAATGGTTAACTAAAAAGTTAACAGAAATGCTGCTTAGGTCAGTTTGTGAATTGACTGATTTTAGGATAAAGAAACACTTTCAGGTTATGATTTTTCCACTGTAAACCTAATTTTTAGCAATTAAATCTCATGGAGAAATCTGTAGAATATAATTACTGTTTCTGAGCTACATTATTTCACATATCAACTAAATAATAGCAAATAGACCGTCTGCCTGCCTGCCTGCCTGCCTGCCTGCTTGCTTGCCTGCCTGTCTATTTGTCTATCTGTCTACCTACCTACCTACCTACCTACCTATCATCTAACTTAGATACTACTTAATAATCAGTTTGGTGTTTGCAGCCAAGATATGGTAGCTGTGCAGCCAAAATATACATTTTTATATATTGTTGCAATGCTTTTGAAAACTAGTTATTTTGAAGACTTGTGTAGATGGCTCTGTGTCTTATACATATATAATGCATATCACTCATATGTATATTTCTATATAAATGCTAATGCTTTAAAAGCCATGCCTTTGAACTGCACAATTACTTACATATTCACCAATGAAAACTGTTCCAAACTAGGAGACAAAGATAGTTCAGAGTTCTTTGATATAAGCTCTAATAATATTAGAATGAAATGACAACCAAAAGCAATTATTTCTTGCCCCCTTCTGGATACTTGATACCAGATCTGAGAAGCATGCCTCCATCCTCATTCTTTCCAAACAATCCCAAAATAATCTGATTCTAGATCACAGAGAATGGGAGTTAAGAAAAGCTATTGAAAGAGAAATCTTTCTTGCAGCTGAATTTTAAGAGAATAAATAGTGCAGCCAACCATAGGTTTAGAGAATACTACTCATTACTAGCAAATAAGATGTTGAAAACCAGCTGAATAGAAATATTGATTTCAGTATAAAGGACATCTAAAGGAGACTGGGATCCCCTTCTGAGTATCTCTGATTTACTTCATTCCCCCTGAAATGAAATATATATGAAAGAGCAGCCTATAGTCTGTGAGCTAACATAGGAGATGAGCATTATAGAAGTGTTGAATTTCTTTCTTAATAAAATAGGAATTGGTTCATGCAGAATAATGATGATGATGATGAAGAAGCTGAAAATCATTCATTAATTTATCTGTTTGTTAATTAGGGAACAATCAACACAGGTAGTCTTTGACATACAACCATTTGTTTAATGACCATTCAAAGTTACAATGGTACTGGAAAAAGGGAATTATGAGCACTCATTATGCTGTTGGTACAGTGGTTAGAATGCAGTATTGCAGGCTAACTCTGCCCACTGCCAGGAGTTTGATTCTGATTGGCTCAAGGTGAATGCTCCAACACTGGAAGTTTTTAAAAAGAGAATGGACAACCATTTGTCTGAAGTCGTATAGGGATTCCTGCCTGAACAAGGGGTTGGACTAGAAGACCCCCAAGGTCCCTTCCAATTCTGTTGTTGTTGTTGTTGTTGTTGTTGTTGTTCTTGTTGAATCAGCCTTCCATCCTTCCTAAGTCAATAAAATAAGGGCCCAGATTGTTTGGGGCAATGTGCTAACTCTGCAAACCACTTAGAGAGGGCTGTAAAAAGCACTATGCAGCAGTATATAAGTTTAAGTGCTATTGCTATTATAATTATCATTGCATTCCTACCATCATGTGATCAGAATTGAGGTGCTTGTCAACCAGCATATGTTTACAACAGTTGCAATGTCCCAGGGCTGCATGATCACCATTCATGACGTTCCCAGGGGGCTTCTGACAAGCAAAGTCAATGGGGGAAGCCCTTTGGACCCATGTGATTCACTTAATGACTGTGGTATTTCACTTAACAACTGCAGCAAAACGAGTTGTAATATAGGACATGACTCAGTGATTTAATTTTCAGTAATAATGGTGATTATAAATCAAGGACTACCTGTAAGGACAATAGTGGGTAACTAATTAAAAGTGGTTAAAATGAGATTATCAGAACATTTGGCCTGGCAGAACACCTTATCCTAAATAAGATTAAAATGATATCCCAAATCAAGGAAGAAAGTTTACTACTGTGATCAAAGAAGAAGCAGAAGAAAGTTCATTTTTTAAAAAAATAATTGTTGGAATAAGCCTGCAGGCTCCTTCCCATTTAACCTTCCTTCCTTCCTTCCTTCCTTCCTTCCTTCCTTCCTTCCTTCCTTCCTTCCTTCCTTCCTTCCTTCCTTTCTTCCTTCCTTCCTTCCTTCCTTCCTTCCTTCCTTCCTTCCTTCCTTCCTTCCTTCCTTCCTTCCTTCCTTCCTTAATAGTGACTGAAGAAAAGAGAAATCTTTCTTATCAATCTAATGCACATATAGAAAAATACAACCTGTATATACAAGAAAAGGAGCAGATGTATTGTACAGCTCCTTGGTATTTATTAATTCTAAATCATGATTATATATTAGTCAAGTTTGAGAGGTGAAAATAAAAGAACTCACTAAGCTGTGTTCTATATTTAATTTTGATATTAGAAAGCACTATTACAGACATAATCTGAGAAAAAAATAAAGGAAATTATGATATTGATTAGGAGACCACCCAAGTATTAAAGCAAAGAACAGAATTGCAAGTTTTATTGTATTTGCATAGATTTTATACCAGAGGAACAGTAGAACAGCCTTTATTTTAATCTAGGCTTTGAGAGTTTAATCAGGAAGTTGGTAGAACATCATTTCTCACAAATGCCCTGAGATGACTAAAACTTTTCCCTGATAACATCTGCAGCAAGGAAGCTTCTAATAAGGCCCTACAAACATGGGAACACTTGATTCCTAAAACGAAATGACTGAACATTCAAATTTTTTCTATATTTAACTATTCCATTGATTAATTATCAATAATTAACTAGAATTAATAATGAATTGGGATTAATTATTTATAATGATTAATTAAATGTTAATATTAATGATTGATTGATGAATGGCTGTATGACAGAGCTAATGGAAAGGCACTCTTTCTAGGGGTTACACCATTCTGTTTTTATCTTGTTTTTATGTTTTTAATTTAAATTGGTTGTTTTAATGATTTTGTTTCCCATATACTAACAGTTTTATTAGATACATCATCCAGAGTCACTATGTGAGATGATGGTTGAAAAAGAAAGAAAGAAAGAAAGAAAGAAAGAAAGAAAGAAAGAAAGAAAGAAAGAAAGAGGAAGGGAGGAAGGAAGGAAGGAAGGAAGGAAGGAAGGAAGGAAGGAAGGAAGGAAGGAAGGAAGGATATAATGCCATGTTGGCTTGTAGCAGATGTCTGGGTTGATCGTATGCTCTCAAAATAGCCCAAAAGCTTAAGCATCCCTTGGTTGGAATTTTTCAAACTCTGAAATAAAGCATTGTTGTTGTGCAGTTAACCTCTATGACTTTTATCAGAACTATAAACAGATAGAAGGCCTGTTACATTTTCTGTAGCATCAACCCATGTATTAAGTCGAATAATGAACAGGTTACTATAACTAAAAATGTGTGAATTTCTTTTATTGACTTTGGTCTGAATACATATTTGGGGAATCGGGAAGCAATATCCATTAGAACACAATTCTTTCTTAGTATTTAAATGTTGCATTATCTGCTGCCACTGAATGAGATGACAGGATCAAGATAAAGCAATAAGCAGGTCCATTTTACAAATTAGATCTGATTATTATACACTGAAATTAAATATATAGCTTAGATATATTAATATGTGAAAAATGTTAAGCCTTCCTCAAGTTCAGTTCAATTCCTCAGTGATTTCATGGATGCATCTGTTATTTTTTTGACAATCATTAAAGGAGCATACCCTATAATATTGTTATCAAGAGCAGATATTCTTAGAATAAAGAACATATTACATATTGGATAAATGCTTGGCCAATGTTATCACAAATCTCAAATCCAAAGAAAAGATGGTAGAGTGTACTATGAGTTGAGCTGAGCCCCTGGTGATTTTCTTGGCATTAACACAAAAGTGGTTTGCAACTCCCTTCATTATTATTTTTTTTTTTTTGCTTCTCAGCCTAGCCCAGTGATGGCAAACCTTTTAGAGACTGATGCCCAAAGGGCAATCCAAAACCCACTTATGTATTGGCGTGGCCCATTGGGTCGGCGTGGCCCTTTGAGTGGGTGTGGCTGCAGTGGTAATGGCACTGGGAGTAAAAAGTTCAATCAATCAATTACTTTGCGAGATCTTTTTTTCCCACAAGAAGTTGAAATTGATTGATTGATTGAACTTTTTTTTTGCACACAGTGGCAGAGGCCTAAAGCAAAAAGGTTCTATAAAACCCAGCTGAAGGCCTAGGACAGGGGCAATGGTGCGCGTGCCATAGGTTCACCACCACGGGCCTAGCCTACAGATTCCATCTAGCCCATCTAAAGTGTTAATCCAATGTGACCTTGCTTAGTTCTATGAGATCTGTCAACAATAACAATCTTTATTACATTCATATACCAGTACCACAAACAAAAGCATTAAAATAATAATAATAGTACAAAACAAAAATTAAAGGCAGACAGAATGATATATTGGTGTTGGTGGTAGTGGGCAGTTAAAATTTGCCTAATTTTACATAAACATAGCAAAATTTGACCATGTTCAAAGAAACTACTTTGTACTGATCCAACAGCAGTAGTTGCACATAAAAAAAGATCAATATTTCCCAGATATTTTATTAGGTAAGCTGTTATAAATTGATTTTGTGAGATCTGTCAAGATTGGTTGGATACTGACAATTACTTGGGTTAATATGATTACAATTGATGTTTTTAATAATTGCTTCTTCTCAGCGTTGTTTGTAGAGATTCAGTGTTTTTAATTCAGGCAATATAATATCTTCCTTTTTGTTA
This sequence comes from Bothrops alternatus, assembly GCA_034064705.1. Lineage (NCBI taxonomy): Eukaryota > Metazoa > Chordata > Lepidosauria > Squamata > Viperidae > Bothrops > Bothrops alternatus. Next base: position 19,626,505 of record JARGCV010000006.1, read on the forward strand.
TTCACAGTGTATCTCTTTTGTTTCTTCTAGTATTCTGTCAAGCTTGTTAGATTAGTTTGATAATGCTACTTTATTTATTTATACATTGGAAGTTTTTTTTAAAAGAGACTGGACAGCCATTTGTCTGAAATGGTACAGGGTTTCCTGCCTGAGCAGGGGGTTGGACTAGATGACCTCCAAGGTCCCTTCCAACATTATTATTGTTATTATCTTTGTTGCATTTATATCCCAACATTTCTCTGTCATCTCAAGATAGTATCCACATGAAAGCCCTTTAAGGTAGCCTGAGAAAGATGATAACTGAACCTAAATCCTTTCTGAACTCTAAGGTTAAACAAGGTTTTGAATCTTGTTCTCCTTGATCCAAGTTCAATATCTTGACCAATTCACTATACTCTTCACTATGCTCTAAAAAAACCTCCATGAAAAGCTCTGAAATGTGTTCAATAGTTGCTATAGTTTTTCTCTTCCTTGAAAACCTGTAGCAGCAACTTCTAACCTGAATATGTTGTGCAGTGTCGATTTCATTACTAGAGTCTTGTTGGTGCACCAAAGCAGGCAAAGGTGATGTTGCTGATGGAAATCTAACTGTGTTCAGTTTAATTCTCTTTATTGTGGAACAGGATTACACAGGTTCAGATTGCATGATCTCCTACATAGATCACTGTATCAACTTTGATCCTTGTTACATTAACCAATCTAGGTCTTACTCACAAAGAACAGATATATCATGTGCTATCTACAAGTTCTAAAGAATAACTCCATTTCTAGCTTATTACCCTTCTAAACTTTCAGGGTTAAAATAACCTGAATGGACATTTCTTGCACTTAATACATTTCTTTTAACATAGATTTAAGTACTTGCAAGCATTTTTTCAATATGTAATACAATCAATTTTCTTTAATGTATATTATATATGCATCAATTTGTCCTACACTACACATTTGTATACACTAATATGGTTGAATATCCATTTTCTTATTATATATATCCACTTTATATCAAATTTAATTTCATGTACATGTGAAACAGTGACAACCCAAAATTCATTACAAAAATGGGATAATGATATCCATTTTAATATTAGTTCAAAAATATGATTTGGGTTGGTGATCACTAAAATATAACCAAATTAATCTGCTGTCCCTCTTACAATGCTTATGATTTTTAAGCTAGTATTTGACCATCTTTTTAGGATATTAAGATAGAATCAAGCACATTTCGTATTAATAAATTATACGGTGCTGAATAATAATAATATACAGTAAAAATGAGAAAAAGAAGATGGGAAAAGTTCACACAATAGTGCAGATGGGATATACATACATACATACATATTTGTTTTCTGAGGTTTTCACGGGTGTTTGTATGTAGGTCTTTGGCTTTGCGTTCGTGGTCATGCCTCATCTTCATGGTGGGTGTCAGTTTGCTTCGTGTATGGATTATGTAGCCAAACAGCTACACAGTTCACCATCTCTAATCCCCTTGTAACACTGACTAACCTGAGCACAACAAAGCCCCCACCCAAACAGAACACTCCCCCAGCCAATCAGAGCACAGCCAACCCCCCATCCAATCAGAGCACAGCCAAGCCCCTAACCAATCAGAACACACCTCCACCCAATCAGAACACAGCTGAGCTCCCAGCCAATCAGTTCAAACCCCCACTGGCAGTTAAAAGGAAGAAACAGGTAAAATCTCACATTGGTCCTAGAAGCAGAAGCCGAAAGCACCAGCCTGAAGATGACGAATGAGACTTCGTCGAAACGTCGCCAAGACACTTCAAATTCTACGTGGGAGAAAACCCGAAGAACCAAAGACCTACATACATACATACATACATACATACATACATACATACATACATACATACATATATATATATATATAAAGAAGCAACTTTTGATCTTATTTATACCAGTCACAAATCTATTATTTCTCCTCCTCTTTAAAGTTACATCACTCTTCCAGTATACCTATGTTCAACTATTTTTAATCAGCAAATCCATAAATCACCAATTCATGTTTTCTGTTTTTAGCAAAAAGTTCATAAGTTTCCAGTCTTTAACAAAACTTTTATTGTCTTCTCCCAGATTAATTTTGCTCTTTCTGCAAATCCTTTCACTTTCATAACCCATTCTTTCATTGTAGGTATTCAGTATTTCCCCAGCTTTGTGCATATAATAAGCTCACTAGAAATCATTTAACCCTGAAATAGATAAGAATGAGTATAACAATGACAGTTTCTCCAAATATTGAGTTGACAAATGTATCAAAAGATTGCAAAGTTCGGATGAACCATATCAGAACAACGGAAGCATTTTATAATTACATTTCCTGTATCAAAATTTTTCACTTGGGTTGCTGCCTAGTGAACATCTCATGGACAAAGAACCTTCAAGAAAGTCTTTAACAGATTCCTATTTCCAAAGTCACCTGGATGATTGTTACATGTGTTACACATTTTATTTATTTTTATTAGATTTTGGCCATTAACTTTATTTTATAAGTAACTTAAGGCAGAAAACATACATAATAGATCTTTCTCCACCTATTTCCACCACAATAGTTCTGTGAGGTGGGTTCAGCTAAAAGAGTGACTGGCCTAAAATCACTCGTGGAACTATAACTCATGGTCTCCTGGTTTCTTCACCAAACTGACTTTCATCAAAAGAGAGCTGACTCTGCTTCCAATTATTGGCCAATTTTTAAAATATGGTGCTCCTTAACAAACATTTGCTAAGCCATAGTAAAGATAAATGACCCAGGATGTAACAGAAATGTTTTCAGCAATAAGGGGAATGCAAACTATTTATAAAAATTTTACTGATTTTCTAATGCTTTCATCCAATTGACAGTAGAAGTTTTAAATCTTGGCTTTACTTTTTAATGTAACCTAGCGTCTGTCATTGGCTAAACTGTTCCTTGAGTCAGGTACTTACTTTTAAAAATCAATTCTTCACCCCCAGGTTGATCCTCACATTATTCTTTTCAATATAAATGGATAAGGGGAAAAAAACATTTACTTGTTTTTAAACATCCTCATCTTTCTATTTCTATTCAGCCTCCTCCTCCACAGTCATTTCTCCTGTCAAAATGGTAATCAATCATATCATACGTTAATCAATGAATAAATCAATGAATAAATTTGCTTTGCCTGAGCACCCTTAATCTTATTTTATATAAACTTTTATTAGTAAACTCCTGGGGCCATTTGCTAGAATATAACAGTCATTTATTGTAATGAATGGAATAGATTCACAATCCATATTTAAAGATTGGGGTGCTCTTTCTATTTCTGTGAGTTAAATGTGTTTGAATTCAAAAGAAGCAGACATCAGACCTTTGTGTATCATGATAATTTCATCCAGAGGCCCACCTTTGCCATTTATGTGGAAAAAAATAGCACAACAGTCTCAACATCCACAACAAATGGTTACCCATGTAAAATAGAAAAAATAGAAAAACAAAATGTCCTCAGATTAAATTAATTTGAAGTAGACCTATCAAACAAACTGCTTTATCACAATATGCCCTAATTTTGAATTCAGTGTTTTCTGGGTGAGCGTGTTCTCAGATAGTAGAATGGCTAGTTTCATTTAGGGTATTTGTAGAACTGAAACTCAAATGGGCAATCCTGTCTCTTCTAGGTGTCTAAACTCTCATTAGTTCAATAGTTACGGCCAATGCAAAGAGCTTATTGAAATTGTATTTGAAAATAGCTAAGAGGTATTGAAGGGCATTGTGATAAATGTATAAACAGGTCTTCTTCTGATTCAGATCAGTGATCCATCTAGGTTAATATTATTAACATTGAATAGTTCAAAGTTTTTAGATTTTCAGGAACACATTTTTTTTCCAGAAAATGCTAGGGATTGATGGTGGGACTTTAGAAACAGTCCTCTATTCTTAGACTACATCTCTTGAGCTACATCTGACTGTTTTTCTAATGGAAATCATTAATTATACTGATTTTTCCCCTACAAACAGCTCTTCCATTTATCAAGGGCAAGTTAGATTCAAACCCTGGTCTCAAAATAAATAGTGGCTCAAAAAATAAATCTTTAATTCCCCCACTGCCTCTTGTTTTGATAATAAAAATATAATAAGTAATATCAATTTAAATCCCATTTTTTTTCTTTTTTTTTCTTTCTTAAAAAAGCAATATCCTTTACAGTAATGGCCGAAATTGTGAAAACCTTTTGGGAAAAGTGTATTTTTGAGGTTTGATGGCTAATAACACCCCTTTTTTGGGAGTAGTACCATAAAATTATATATCAATGGAAAGATAATTTAATCAAGAATGTAATGCAACAAAGCTTGTTCAATTATCTGTATTGTATTCTATGAAAAGTTATAGCCAAATAACCAGAAAAAGGAATCACAACTTGCTTAGGTTGATATCAGGTAGCTTTCCTTCATCTGATTGTAGCCAATGAGCGTGAATGTTTAGAGAGCCAATCAGGTGTCATCTTGTTTTGGCCATGAGCTAATCAGATCACAGTAGGATTCAGTTATTGATGTCATATATTGAAGCTGAGAGGAGGACATTTGTTAGTGTGTTATGTGATTGCTATCAAATCGGTTGGGGTTTTTTCTTCTTCTTTCATTTAGTGAGCTTGTAAACCGCAACACTCTCTACATGGGGCTACCCTTGAAGAGTGTTTGGAGACTACAATTAGTGCAAAATGCAGCTGCGCGAGCAATTGTGGGCCTTCCACGTCGTGCCCACATTTTGCCAACTCTCCGCATGCTGCATTAGTTGCCTATTGGTCTCCAATTCAAGGTGTTGGTTATTACCTATAAAGCCCTTTATGGCATGGGACCAGGATACTTACGGGACCGTCTTCTGCCACATACTTCCCTACGACCGGTGAGAGTGCACAGGGTTGGCCTCCTCCGGGTCCCGTCAGCGAAACAATGTCGTCTGGCGGGCCCTAGGGGGAGGGCTTTCTCTGTTGCAGCGCCCGCCCTCTGGAACCAACTGCCTCCTGAAGTCCACGCTTCCCCCACTCTTCCGGCCTTCCGAAAAAATCTTAAAACTTATCTTTGCCGGCAGGCCTGGGGATGATTGTGGATTGACTGATGAATATGAGTGAAAGTGGGTGGGGTTTTATTTTATTTTTTAAATATTTCTTGTTTGGGTTTATACTGTATTTGTTGTTTTATATACATGCTTTATATACTACCTCCTGAAGTCTGCGTTTCTCCGACCCTCCTGGCCTTCCGAAAGAATTTAAAAACCTACCTCTGCCGGCAGGCCTGGGGATGATTGTTGATTGTGGTGTGATTGATGAGTATGTATGGGGTTTGTATTTTTAATGTTGTTCGGATTTGTTGCAATTGTTTTTATATATATGTTGTGAGCCGCTCCGAGTCTTCGGAGAGGAGCGGCATACAAATCCGAATAAATAAATAAATAAATAAATGTTGTTCGCTGCTCCGAGTCTTCGGAGAGGAGCGGCATATAAGCCTAAACAAAATAAAATAAAATAAATAATAAAAGTAAAGTAATGGTGCAAAGAGTTGACTGGTCGCCCAGAAAGCAATGTAAAATAGTATTATTAAGTGAACAAGACTACAGTTATAAAGAAATTAGAAGAAAAATTGGTGGAAACTTAACCAAAAGTGGCATTTCTACTGTACACTTTTCCCAAAAGGTTTCCACAATTTTGGCCACTACTGTATTTCCTGAAATCTCCCTTTTGGGATTGGAGTAAAAGTTCATGTTGCATCTTGTGAAATTCTAATTATATTAGTGACTTATCAAAAGCTTAAAAATGCTTGAGGAAATTTACACACAAATTTAGCTGGGAAAGAAGCCCAATATTTGGGCAAAAATATTGATGCCTTAGACTATAAACAAGGTGCTCAGGAAACTTCTGTGCTTAACCTTTGTCCTAATGCGTTGAAGAAGGCATGGGTTTTGGAGCTTTTCTAGGATGGGAGGGTGGACTTAACCTATTAAATTAGTAAAACCCTTTCTTAGCAAGTTTCCTTTCACATTATTGGCTGGCATCTCAAAGCAAATATCGCTTTTCAACTGTATTGCTGAATCAGTGTATGCAGCTGAACCCAAAATCTTCCAACTCTTTTGCACATCCACAAGCATGGCAAAATGACCCTTCTTGTTCACATTTCCAACCTAGATTCAAATTTGCCTAAAATCATCTTATAAGACTAAGTGGCTAAGTAAGTATGTAAGTAAGTAAGTAAGTAAGTAAGTAAGTAAGTAAGTAAGTAAGTAAGTAAGTAAGTAAGTAAATCTTTATATATTCTAGATAAATCTTATGTCATATACCAAACGGCACATTATTTTATAACAGTTGTCTTTAAAATTATACTGTAAATTTCAGTCTTTTCAACTGCACACTTTCCGAACCACATCTCTGAATTACAACCAAAAGTTTTAGCCCATTTTATCATACATCCTTTCACTTCTTCTGTTTCAAATTTCAATAAAAGTTCATACATTTTAGCAATCATATGTTCATTATTTGTCTACAATTCTGTTTCAAAGTTAGTCTTAGAACATTCAATACCATAAATTAAGATTGTGTACTTTGAACCTTTTTAATAACTGTAAATATGAAAACCATTGACAACTATGTTCCTCTGCAGCCAGTTGTTCTTTCGATTTTATTCTGTATTCCCCTTGACAGAATTCTAGTATCTTACGGTATGTTAATCATTTATATTTGTCTATTACAGTGGTTCTCAACCTTTTTAATGCCGCGACCCCCAACCAGTCGTAAGTCGAGGACTTCCCAACCGGTCGTAAGTCGAGGACTTCCCAACCGGTCATAAGTCGAGGACCCCAACCGGTCATAAGTTGAGGACTTTCCCTGCCTGGGAGTGCCGCACATGCGTGGTGCCGCCCCCTGCGCTGGCCGAGGCGTAGCTGGCAAGGGGCAGCAACAGTGCAGGGCAACCACCGGCTGGGCCACCAGCTGGCCCAGGCCAAGGGAGGTAAGACACCCGCCATGCCCCACCCGTGCCAGCAACCCTCCCTGCGCCCACCGGCCTCCCACCTCCCACCCCTGGCCCTCTTTTACTTACATTTTTAGTAGTTGCTCAGCAGGGAGGGGTGGAAACTTCTAGACAGCTCGCCTTCACTGCAAACAACTTGCAGCACCGTTTGCAGACTGGGACTTTTGGCAGGCTCAGCAGGGCAGAGACAGCCTGGACAATTCCTATTGGCTTTTGAAAGCCAATAGAATTAGACTCTATTCAAGAGAGTCTATTCTACTGGCTTTCAAAAGCCAAGAGAATAAGAGGGAGTAGCACAGCTAAGGAAAAGGGGGAAAATGGCGGACTGTGTTGTTTGGCGACTCCCGTGAAATGGTCGTTCGACCCCAAATGGAGTCGCGACCCACAGGTTGAGAACCGCTGGTCTATTATTTCTTGTCTGTAAAACACTTCTTGTGCTGAGAGTCACACATTGTTTTCAGGCAATGTATTTGAATCTATTTCATATTCTCAATATGGCATACTGATTTTTAAAATCTGTATTAACCTTGACTATTCCATCCCAATCTCAGGTCATGCTCTTCTAACTATAAAAGTCTTCTATTAGCAACACTGACTCTTTCATCCAAACCAAACAGGAAACTGCAACATACAATTTCAAATCAGGTAAATCAATGCTCCTCTTTCCTTTGTATACCATAAAATCTTTTATTTAACTTGTAGCTTTTCCCCTTTCTATACAAATTTAGTTACATTCTTTTGGCATTCTTTAAATGCATCAGTGGTCAAAACCAATATTATCTGAAACAAAAAATATCATTCTAGGCAAAATATTCATTTTTATCACAGAAATTCTCCCCAGCAATGACAGTTGTAATTTTTCCCATCTTAACATATTTTTCATTCTGTGTCATAGAATAATCATTTTAAAATAACGCATTTCATATTGTATTTATTTATTTATTTGTTTCTATTCTGCCTTTATTATTTTTATAAATATCTTAAGGCAACAAATGTCCTCAATTTTCCTTCTACCTCCTATTTTCCCCAGAACAGCAACCCTGTGAAGTGCAGTGGGCTGGTCCAAGAGATTGGCCCAAAGTGGGCTGGTCCAAGAATGGACTGTCCAAGAGATTAGCCCCTATGAAGTGGAATGGGCTGGTGCAAGATTAGTCCAAAGTCACCCAGTTGTCTTTCATAACCAAGAAGAGACTAGAACTCAAAGTCTCCTGGTTTCTAATCTGATGCCATTAATGCTAGACCAAATTGGCTCTTTTTGTTGTAGTGTCGCAGTGATACCTAGATAGTTTACTTTTTTTCTGAATCCTAAATCTATTTCCTTTATCATTCCTGTTTGATCCTCTGTTGTCACGTTTGCATCTTTATCTTCTGATTACTAATCTTAAAACCTGTTAATGTATCATATTCTTTTATTTTTTTCATTAATTAATCCAGTGCTCTGCACTGGGTCGCAAAGCAATGACCATGAGCTGAATATGGAAAGCCATGGACACCAGCTTGGAAACCAAATGTGGGTTAGTCCACTCTGCTGTGGGTTAGTCCACTCCATAGCTACTTAGTGTTATGAAAGTTGGACCTTAAAAAGCAATACAGGAACAAAATGGTCATCCAACACATAATACCTTGGACTATCTTCTCAGACAAAGAGCAGACACTGAAAATAAATGGTTCTCCTGCTTCTCCGGGCCAGGGAGAACATAATTATTTCTCTCGTTTTCAAATTTGTCTTTTGTTTGAAAAGGGAAGCTTAATGGTTAAATGTGACTTCGGCATTCAGTTGTAAAGGGTCTACTTGCAATTGCAAGTTATAGCTTGGACTAACTCCTCTGAGATAGTTCAGACAAAATCTTTGGTAATAACTGTTTTATGAGACTTAGCAGTCAAAGTTTCAAAATCTAAAGTCTATTCTTGATAAATGTTGTTTTCAGAAAAACATATATACTCTGTAATTGTCAATTTTATGCCTCCATGTATCAATAAGCTCTAAATTATTATCATCATCATCATAATAGTTATTGCAATACCAAGTGAGGCACGAATTAAAGAGAAACAGCTAGAAAAAATAACAAAATACCGCCATCTGCAAATTGAAGTTGAGTGATTGTGGAGGAAGAGATCAATGGTTATACCAATAGTAATAGGAGCCCTGTTACGTTTTTACAGTCCCAGACTGTGAATTGAATTGAAGATTAAATCATAAATAGTAGTAGTAGTAGTAGCAGCAGTAGTAGTAGTAGGGGTAGTAGTAGTAGTAACAACAACAACTGAGAACACTGAAAACACCAAATTGACAAAGTTCCTGAAAATGAACAGGTCAAAATCCTGTGGGACTTTGGATCCAAACAGATATCTGGGTCACAACATGCCTGACATCACTATTGTGGGGAAAAAATGTCTGGTTCATTAATATTGCTATACCAGGTGATGCACAAATTGAAGAGAAACAGCTAGAAGAAAACAACAAAATATGTTGATCTGCAAATAGAAGTTGAGTGACTGTGGAGGAAGAAATCAGTAGTTGTACCAATAGTAATAGGAGCCCTTGTAACAATACCCAAAGGGCTGCCTAGATACATGGAAATCATGATCTTATTAGACCTGAATATCTTGACTTGGCAAAAGACCCCACCCTACTTGGAACTGCCTATATACTCAGATGCTACTTTAACAGCTCTTGGTTAGAATCTGAATTGTTAAGATTTTACCAGTCCAGACTGTGAATCTGTGAATTGAAGAGTAAATATTTAATAATACTTTTGATAGTATATCTTGTGTAATTTTAATATTTTTATCAGAAGTTCTATCTAATTGTAGGGAGATCTGTCCATTGCAGTTTTCCATTAAACACCATTTTTTATAAGAAAAACCCTCATTTTTGTGACAAAACCAACAAAATGTTCAATCTTTTCAATGGATAAAGACTGGATAATTTACAGGTAAAAAGTGGAAGGGAATTTATTATTTCTTCTCACTTGCAGGTAGTCCTCATTTAGCAACAGTCATGTTTAGTAACCATTTGCAGTGATGAAAGTGATGAAAAAGTAACTTTGAATCAACCTTCACAGTTATGATTTTTGCAGGTCTTTAAAGCAAAGAAAAGCTGAAATAAGATTATAAGCACTGCTTTGTTTAATGATTGAGTTGCCAATTCCAGTTTTGGTGGACTACCTATAAAGGAAGAAATAAATGAAGTATAAAGTGTCTTTACTCTGGACATGTCCATTTTCTGCATTAAACACATAACTCTCTCTTACCCTACACCAGTGATGGTGAACCTTTTAGAGACCGAGTGCACAAAAACTGGTCCCACCCCCGCTCCACCCCCTGCCTCACCTCACTCCACCTGCCCGCAGGGCCACTCACCGCCTCCAGGGCCTGCTGCAGATTGCCCAGGAAGCCCAGCAGCGCCATGGCGGCCACGCCCTCTGCCCGTGCCCCAGTCTTGTCTATGCTGCCTGGCTGCCATGTCATTGGCTGCACTGCTCTGTGTGGGCTACGCTCAGGGGCGACTCTCTTCCAAGAGGGCTGCTGGTGAGGAGGTGGTCATGGGGGGAGGCAAGGTTGGGGCAATGGCACATGTGCCCACAGAGAGGGCTCCGAGTACCGCCTCTGGCACGCATGACATAGGTTCGCCACCATTGCCCTACACTCTATGCTGGACTATACTTAAATAATACATGCATAAAGTGCTATCTGTAAGGGTCACCGTAACTCTAGTCAAAATTTTCATCACATTCCTCTCTTTCTCAATCTTTTTCAATAATTAGTTTCATCTCTGAGGTGTTAAGAACACAGCTTTTGTCCCAGATCAGCACAAATGGCTGCTATCTGGCTGTATACATGGAAGCAGCTGTCACTACTGGATATTATCTATTGAAATTATTCACTGATATAGAAAGTGACACAGGGAATTGTTTGAAGAGCCCACCAGAGAAATGGCTGTGTTTGCTTCTAGCAGGATGGCTTCCTGCTTTATAAGAAGAACTCTGGATCCCTATTCCCCTTGATTGTTATATACTGGTGACACATCATTTTAAAATTGGTGTTTTAAAATTTGACATTAATAGTGTTTATCTCCAGCAGCCTGTATAATCTTGTGTGAAGGGTGAAATTGCAATTGACATTTGAATCCCTTTTACTGAAATCAGTTTGATCTTTTTGCTGCATTCCCTTCAAAATCACATTGGCTTATATAAGCTTAAAACATAGATCCAATAGTAATTTGTAGAAGCTTATAAACAGCGTCTTTTCAATAATCAAAATTGGGTGTGTGCTGTAATTATTCTTAATGCATTAATTCATCCTTGAATTTTATACATGTTATGGATCAAACCTTTAATATATGATGTTTAAAATTCTGCTAACCTATTTAGAAGCTTTCACATTTATGAAAAGTTGATTAAAAAGCCATGGGAACAATCTGACTACAGTATTAGAAAGACCACTTTAGTCAATTGCAACAAATCTACTAATGAATCTTGTACTTTTTTTTTAAAAAAAAGAATAGTGTTGTTATTATTACCACTATAATTACTGGAGTCCTCTTTATCCAATGCTTAAGGTCAGTGTAAATCTTGTCCTGGTGGGTTTGTTCTCCTATATAGTGCCATATGTTTATGAAGTAAATCCTTCTATTCCCACCATCCAGTCAGAGCTGAAGAAGCTTCTTGGATGAGAAGCAAAACATCTTCAAGGGAAAAAAGAAAGTCCACTTGCCTCATGAAAAAGCAGCTTTGGAACAACCATGACCAGGATGACTGAGAATCTCTATAGACGTTCGTCTAGATTGCATACAGCAAGCACACTCCTTACCATCTCGTAGGAGTTAGGAGGCATCTCTTTTTCACAGCAGCCCTTGACCTTGGGAACCTGTTTCTCCTTGAAATCTGGTAAGTACTAAGCATTTAGCCTTCCATAAATAAGTGAAGAGCTAGTTTTTTCTCCAGGCACTGAGACAGTAAGGTTAGAATCTGGGGAATTGAAGAAATGAATGGGATAATTATGGATTGGCCATCTGGTCCTTTTTTTCTCCCTCTCTTTCAATATTGTGTTTTTATCCCTGTTGATAAGCATCCAGAGTTGTTTTCTCCAAGATGGACAACGAATTAAATCTTTTAAATAAATAAATGAAGTTCACATCCACTATATGCATTGCTCTAGATTTAATTTCTTGAGACAAGAGAAAAAAAGGGGTGTTGGAGGCATGATTCTGCTTGAGTCCCTGTGATTGGACATTGTCTTATTTCCTGTTACAGCTGGTCCTCAATTTAACAACAGTTCACTTAGTGACCTTTTGAAGTTACAACGGCACTAAAAAAGGGACTTAAGACCATTTTCACACTTATGACCATTGCAACATTTCCCATAGTCACGTGATTTAAATATGGATGCTTGACAATTTATTCACATTTATGACAGTTGCAATGTCCCAGGGTCATGTGATCACCTTTTGTAACCTTAGTGAGGTAGCCAAGTTTGCTGATGACCCTAAATTGTTCCGGGTTGTGAAAAGTGAAACTGATTGTCGAGAGCTCCAGAAGGATCTCTCGAAATTGTGTGAGTGGGCAACAAAGTGGCAAATGCATTTTAACCTAAACAAGTGCAAAGTTATGCACATCGGGGCAAAGAACCCCAATTATACTTACCAACTGATGGGGACCAAACTTTCTGAGACAACCCAAGAAAGGGATCTTGGGGTTTTGGTGGACAGCTCGATGAAGATGTCAACCCAATGCGCAGCAGCAGTAAAAAAAAAGCAAATTCCATGCTTGGCATGATTAGGAAGGGAATCGAAAACAAGTCAGCAAGTGTTGTATTGCCTCTGTACAAATCGATGGTGAGACCACACTTGGAGTACTGTGTACAGTTCTGGTCACCGCACCTCAAGAAGGATATAATGGAACTGGAAAAGGTGCAAAAAAGGGCAACAAGAATGATCAAGGAAATGGAGCGCCTCCCTTATGAAACCAGATTGCAACGCTTTGGTCTCTTCAGCCTTGAAAGACGGCGTTTAAGGGGTGACTTGATCGAAGTGTATAAAATCATGCATGGGATAGAAAAGGTGGATACAGAAAAATTCTTTTCTCTATCACACAATACCAGGACAAGGGGGCACTCCCTAAAGCTCATAGGTAAGAAAGTGAGGACAAATAAAGGGAAATATTTCTTCACCCAGAGGGTCATTGATTTATGGAATTCACTTCCAGAAGGGGTCGTGACAGCTGTCAGCCTTGACAGCTTCAAGGCAGGGCTAGATAAATTCATGGATGCCAAGTGTATCGGTGGTTATTAAAACGGATGTCCATGTGCCGCCTCTATGTGGGTTGAGGCAGGCAGGATTCCCTTGAGTACCATTTGTTGGGGGTCAAGGGAAAGGGAGGGTTTTGCCTTCTTTTTCTGCTCAAGATCCCCATGTACAATTGGTGGGCCACTGTGTGACACAGAATGCTGGACTCCATGGGCTTTGGCCTGATTCAGCATGGCTCTTCTTATGTTCTTATGTTCTAACCTTCTGACAAGCAAAGTCAATGGGGAAATCAGATTCACTTAACAACCATGTTACTAATTTAACAACTGCAGTGCTTCACTTAACAAATGTGGCAAGTCGTAAAATGGGGCAAAACTCACTTAACAAATTTTTCATTTAGCAAGACAAATTTTGGGCTCATTTGTGGTCGTAAGTATTGGTATGTTGGTATGTTGTATTGGTATGTTGTGTTGTCTTCCCAATCTCAGCCAGTACAGAAAAAGGAAAAGTCATATTCTTCCTGCTATTGTCTTTGAGTGAGTGAGGTGATTTGTTTGGAATTTTGGAGCATTTAGGGAATACCTGGAGCAAAAGGAGGATTAGAATACTAGACACAGAAAAAGAGGAAGTTGTGAAAGACTGGGCTGGAATTTGCATTGTGGTGTATCTCAAGACAACTAGCTTGCTGTTTGCTTTCCAGAGAAGAAGAAACCTATGGGATGGACAGCAGGATAAGTAAATTTGAAACAGATTTTTACATCAAGACTTGAAAAATAAATTGAATCCCACACTAAATCTGAGGCAACTAATAGCTGAATGCCTTTAGAATAAGTTCACCTTTTGATTATGTTACTCATAATCTGTAATGTAATTCACCTCTCATTTATGAATAGACATCTTGAGAGAACACCATTTTCAATCCCCAACTAGAAAATTCTGTGTTGTATACTGTGTATATTTATCAATGCATATGTTACTCAGCTAGATTTATATAGGAAGATTGATTTTCCTAATATCTGGAATATTTGTGTAATGTCTTTTTTAACTTTTTTTTGCCTTTTTAATAGGAAAGTGTACTAATCTAAGAATTAAAGATGTAGCTGTAATGTCCTTTATTTTATGGTCTTTCCAACTTAAGTTCCCCTGATATGGTGTCACCAGTTTTCAGTGTTAGGGTGAGAAATGTGGAACTTTTTTTTTTAAATCAAAGTGGCTAATCAGGTTTTTTTATAATATATTTTATTTATTTATTTTATTTTTTTTTAAAAAAATTATTTTTACACCATACACCATACACCAAAAACAAACTATACATATATAAACAAAAATCTTTTCTTTTAACAGAACTGTGCTATACATTCTAACTATTCTATTACATATTATTTACATTTTATTTACATTCGATCATTATATCTTTTTCTTTCTCTGTTCTAGCCAAATATAACATTTATTCCAAATTTCATAAAATTCTGTCGCCTCCTTGTCTTTTAATTCTAGCGTGAGTTTATTCATTTCTGCACATTCCACAATTTTATAAATAACCATTTCATCTGTGGGTATATTTTCATTCTTCCAACATTGGGCATATGCTATGCGAGCTGCAGTCAATATATATATAATGATGTGTTGGAGTTGTTTTTTAATCTTTGAATTTATTATGCCCAATAGAAATAATTCCGGTTTAAAATCCATTTTTATCCCCGTTATCTCCTGTATCCAATCTCTTATTCGTTCCCAATAATTTTTTGCTTTGGGGCACAGCCACCACATGTGGTAGAATGTTCCTTCTCTAATTCTACATTTCCAACACTTCAGATCTATATTTTTATGCATTTTGGCCAATCTCGCTGGTGTTAAATGCCATCTATGAATAATTTTGTATTGATTCTCTCTATATGCAGTTGACAACGTCAATTTACAATTTACGTTCCATAATATTTCCCATTCCTCTAAGTTTATATTTCTCCCCACATTTCGTGCCCACGCTAACATGGACCCCTTCAATATTTCTTCCTCTAACTCTATTTCTAATAAATATTTATAAATTTTTGATAATGATTTTCCTTCCTTGCTTATCAAGTAAGTGTGGGGTCTGATTTATTCCATATTCTTGCCTGTCTCTATTATATCTAGATTTGATTTGTAGATAAGACCACCAATCTATGGGTATTCTTTGTTCCTCCAACTTTTCTCTTGGCTTAAGGTTGCCTTGGTTATCCAGTAATTCTTTGTGTCTCATCATCTTTTTTTTTCTCTAGAGTATTAGGGTGAATTACTGCCTCCATCAGCAAAAACCAATTTGGGATTTTCCCATAATGTCTTTTTTTTTTTTTTACCATATCCCAATCAATGCTCCTCTTATCTGATGTTGTTGAAAATATGTATGTATTTTCTTCTGTTTCTCCCACAGAAATGCATGCCAGCCCATCTGTAAATCATGTCCTTCAATCGTTAATATCCTATCATTATCCAAATATATCCAGTCTTTAATCCATAATAACCCTGCTGCATAATAATAAATTTCCCATTTAGGGAGTCCAAGTCCACCTCTACTCTTACTGTCCTGTAACATTTTCATATTTATCCTAGCTTTTTTGCCCGCCCAAATAAATTTATTTATTATTTTATCCAATTCTTTAAAAAAAGTTTTCTCTAATTTTATTGGAATTGTTTGAAATAAATACAATAGTCTTGGTAATATGTTCATTTTAGTCACTGCAATCCTACCTAATAATGATAATCGGAAATTTCCTCAGGTTTCAAGATCTTGTTTCATTTTTAGTATCAATTTTGTATAATTGTCTTCTTTTATTGAGGAACACCTTGAAGTTATCCAAATTCCTAAATATTTAATCTTTTTTGCTACTTGTAAATCCAAATTCTCTTCCAATTTCCATTTTTGTTTATCAGTTAAATTTTTTACTAACATTTTAGTTTTGTCTCTGTTAATTTTTAAACCTGCCACCATTCCAAATTTTTCTATTTCACCCATAAGAATATTTCCTCTCTCTATAGGTTCCTCAATAAAGAAAACCAGGTCATCAGCAAATGCCTGTAACTTATATTCCTCTGCTTTGACCTGTACCCCTTTTATTTCCATCTAATTTGAACTAGATTCAAGAGACAAAATAAAGAGCAGAGGTGAAATTGGGCATCCCTGTCTTACCCTTTGTTTATTTCAAAACTTTTTGTGTTCTCTCCATTAATTATCACACTGGCCTTCTGTGTTCTATATATTGCCTTTATTATATTACTAAGTTTGTCCCCAAATTTCATATCCTCAATCTGTTGGAACATAAATTGCCAATTGAGGTTATCAAATGCTTTCTGTGTGTCTACGAAGATCAACACTGCCTGTTTTCCTGGATGTATTTCATAGTATTCAAGGACATTTAGCACCGTTCTAATATTGTTTCTAATTTGTCTTTGAGGCAAAAAGCTATTTTGGTCTGGATGTATTATATGTATTATATTGTATTATATGTACGGTATTATATCCTGCAAAATAAACTTTAATCTTTCCGCCATTATATTAGTAAAAATTTTGTAATCAGTATTTAGGAGTCTGGTAGATTTGATTTCTCCAACACATCGTTATATACCTCTAATAATATATTTTCGAACTCTTCATAAAAGGTTTTGTACAGCTCCCCTGGAAGACCATCTGGTCCCAGAGTCTTATTATTTTTTTTGTTTTTGGACCGCCCTTTTTAATTCCGTAGCTGTTATTTTCCCATTCAGTATGTCTCTTTGTTCTTCTTTTAATTCTGGGAGACCATTAACTTTTAGATATTGTTTGATCTTTTCCCCATCTATTTCATCTTTTTTATATAATGATTCAAAGAAGGTTTGGATTATTTCTTTCTTTTTATCCATCTTATATTGTAATTCTCCATTTCTATCATAAAGTTCCTGAATGATCTTTTTTCTCTTTCTTTTTTTAATTTATAAGAAAGCCATTTCCCAGGTTTATTTGCGTGTTCAAAAATAATTTGTTTTACCATTTTCAATTCTTTAACTCTTTCCTCTTGTTCCATCACATTTAATTTATGTTTGGCTAATGCTAATCTGGCTTTAATCGATTCTTCCTGAGGCTTTTCTTGTAATTTAAATTCAACTTTTTTTAATCTCTTCCTGTAGTATGTTTTGCCTTTGTCTTTTCTCCCTATTTTTCTGTGCTATATAAGCTATTGCTAGTCCCCTTAAATACGCCTTCGCTGTATCCCAGATAATTTGTATTGATGTTTGTTGTTTTGTATTTTCTTTAAAGAAATAATCCATTTCCTTTCTAGTCTGTGTAATAAATTCTTTTTCCTTTAAGATATAAGAGTTCATTACCCATCTTTTTCTAGGCTTTTTTCGCCCCTTCCAGACTATTTCTATTGGGTTATGATCTGCCCATACATTTGGTTTTATTTCTGTAGTCTCTATATCCTGTCCCAATTCTTCATTTGTCCATATCATATCTATTTGAGACCATGATTTGTGTGGGTTTGAAAAGAATGTATATCCTTTTTCTTTTTGATTTCTCTTTCTCCATTGGTCTAATAGGTTACGTTCATGTGCTAGATCGAAGAAGCTCTTTGGTAAAAAAATTTCCTTTCCTTTTTATTTTTCTTATCAGTGATATAATCTTTTTTTGCATCCACCACCGCATTATAATCACCCACAATACAAATATTTGAATGACCCAGTTCTATCAATTTCTCATGTAATTTCTGATAAAAATTGTATTGGTTCTCATTCGGTGCATATATTACTACTAAGAGCCAGGTCTTCTGTTCATTTTGTATTTCTATTTATTAGTACCCTTCCATCCATATCTTGATATTTTAAATTTGCATTTATCTCTTTTTTGATATAAACTGCTATTCCTCTTTGCTTTTGGTTAGCTAATGCTGTAAATAATGATCCTAATTTGGGAAACTCTAAATGGTGCCTATGTTGCTCTTTAATATGTACTTCTTGCAAGCAGACAATATCTATGTGTTGTTTGGCTAGTTTTGTTAATATTTGTTTTCTCTTTGCTGGTGCGTTTAATCCATTAATATTGATAGATAATAACCTAATCTCCTTTTCTATTTTCAACTTGTGTGTTTTACTTGTGAGCTTGTCTTGTTCTTGGGCCTGTTCCTTTCTCCTTCCTCTGTCCATTTTCCCCCTTACTTTCTCTCCCCTGTTCTTTTCCCCTAATTTCTTGCTGTTGGTCTTCCTGACTTTTGGATTCCAGTTCTTCCTTGCTACTGTTCTCTTCCTCCATTCCTTCTAATTGGTCATAAAATTCTCTGGCTTTCTCTAGATTATCTATTTTAATCTTCCTCTCTCTCCAGGATATCAACATTCCTTCCAGAATTAACCATCTAAAAGATATAGTTTTTTTAATTAAATAGGAGCTCAAAAATCTATAGTCCCTTCTTTGATCTCTTATCCTTTTCAGTATCTGTTTTAAGGTTAGTATTTCTACACCTTTATAGATCATTGGCTCATCTCTTGTTATTTTATAAATTATATCTCTCACCCTTTTTCTGGTAAACCTAATATGTACCTCCCGTGGAAGTTTATTCTGTCTAGCATAATTTATCTGTATTCTGAATGCCTCATTTATCTCCATTAAAATTTCTTGTTTTTCTCTTTGCAATGCATCAGAAATCAAATCTGCCATGATATCCCTCAAACCTTCTTCCTTCTCTATCACATTTTGGAAGCGTAAATAAAATGCTGCCTTATCCATTTCTAAGTAAATAATTTCTTCCTCCATTTTTTGTTAGATGCTATCAATTCTGTGTCTAATATGTCAACTTTTTCACAATTTTGTCTAAGCCCGCCTCTCTACAGATTGTATTCTTACTTCGTTATTCTCCATTGTTTGTTGTAACATCTCCACTCTATTATCCAATTTGTTTATATCACCTCTCATTTCTACATGATTTTTTTGATATTGTCTCTTGCATTTTCAACATGGTTTCTTGGATAACAAGAAGTGTTGATTGCATACTTTGCATATTAATTAACACATTTTGTTTTTCTGTGCCAACATCCCTTCTATTGATGAAGGTGTCAATGTTAAACTAGATATCGTTTTTTTCCGTGTCCTCAATGTTGCCATAATTATCTCCTACTTCTCTAAAATTCTGACTATTCCTTTAATTGACCAATGGCTTCTGAACTTCTAATTTTCCTATGTTCTCTGAACTTTCCTCCACTACCACAAATTGCTTCAACCTCTCTCTAAACTTTCTTCACTTTCTTTACACTTTCTTACTTATTTCACAGTACCAGATTATTTCAACCTCTCTCTAACTTTCTTCACTTTCTTTACACTTTCTTGCTTATTTCACATATATATACTTTCAATCACTAGTCCATTTTTTTCTCTTCCCAAACCTCGTCCACTCTCCTGCCACTCCCAACGTCGTATCTCGTCGTCTCCTTCTCTTCTGTTCACTCGTCTCAATAAGAAACACTGTATCTGTCAAATTCCAAACTTCGTTCCCAGCTTATCTCTCTCACCGTCGATCAGTCCTTTTACTCGTCTCCTTAAAAAATACTGTCTCTGTCAAATTCCAAACATTGTTCCCAGCTTATCTCTCTCACCATCAATCAGACCTTTTACTCGTCTCCTTAAGAAATGCTGTCTCTGTCAAATTCCAAACTTCGTTCCTAGCTTGTCTCACTCACCATCAATCAGTCCTTTTCAGCTCTGTTTCCTGTCACTTTTCCCCCAAACGTCTCTCCATTCCTTCGCTCTCAGCTCCCTCCTGTTTTCTCTCAAACTCCAGGTTTTCCTTCCAACCTCAGTCCGTTCTCCTCACTTTCCTTCACTTATCGTATCTTCTTGATGCCTCCTTCTCTCTTCGGATCTTCACTGCAGACCACACTCTCCCACAGCCAGCCACTGTTGTGAGTGTCCCTAGACCAGCTTGGGAAGTATCAGAGGATGAGGATGAGCAGCCAGGCCCCTCTGGGTGTTTTCCCCTCCCGGCAGCCGAGGAAGAGCAGCCAGGCCCCTCTGGGTATTTTCCCCTCCCGGCAGCTGAGACAGACAGGGAGGAGATTTACAGGCAGTCTGGGTCAGATTCGCAAAGTGAGGGGTTAGATTTGGAGCAAGAAGATAGATGGCTTGATCCGAGATTCCGAAGGTTTGATAAGCGAAGGTGTCAGTTAAGTGGGAAAAGGAAGTAATGGGGGGAAGTGACGTATCGGAAACTATATTAGAAGGGGACAGAGAGACTACGCCTTTGTCACGAGCAACGTTAATCAAGGAGTAGCCTGATATCTGGAGCAGTGCGTTTGAATTCAGTCTTCTGATGTTTTGGAAATCTACGGGAGAATAATGAGATCTTGGACAATGTGATAAAGAAAGAGTGAGTTAATTGGAAGGTGTGGGAAGAGCATGTTTTAATCTAAATGTAAATAAATGAGACTTGGCTGTTTCTGCCAGCAAAATACCAGCAGCGTTCTTTGAAGTGAATTCTTTTGAAATGTGTTAAATAAACCTCTTAAAGACATATTTATGTGGATTTTAATGAGCTGAGAGGGGCCAGACAGAACAGCCACACTCCACCAAGTTTTCCCGATCTTCACTACCCTCAGGTCTGTTTCAAAGTTTTTCCTCCAGCTGCTTCTTCCAAAATCCAATTACACCTTTGTTCTTTCTAAACCACCATTTTCTTTCTCCTCTCTCACTCCACTTCACAGGCTCTATCAACTCCAACTTCATCTCGGTCTTCCAGCTCTTTGTGTATTTGCGCTCAAACTTTTAATAAACAATCTTTCTTTGTGTCTTCCTTATTTTACTTAAAGTTTTGGTTCTTCAAATCTGTCAGTCACAGCTCTACCCGCCGGGTCGCTGCTTGCTTCCCTCTCCATTTGAGCTTCCTTTCAACGCGCGTCTTAGTAAACACTTAAATCAGATTAGACTTTTGTCTTATTCTTTTTCTATTTAGAAGTATTATAGGCTATTACAGTTGCTACTTAGCACAGCCTGTTAAGATTATTTTGCTTCCGCCTCATCTGTGATTTTATCAGGGCCTCAGATCCGCCATCCGCTGGTGGCAGAATTTTCCACGTTGGATTTAGGGGGTTTCCTTCGTCCTAACAGGTGATTGCCTCGTTATTCCTCTGGCATCCCCCTCTCTCACACGTGGTCCTCGAGACTTCCCCGTGCCCCCAAAGAGTCTCCAAACGTGAAAAGATCGGAGTTAGGTGACAGAGATTGTCTCATTACCTCCGCTCCACCCTGATGCCACCACCGGAAGTCTATTAATTTTTTAATATGGTCACCTTAATATTTGGTAAATAATGTGTTGTCTGGGTTTACATTTAAAAAACATTCGCTAACAATTGGTTTCTATGATCTATAATCCACATAATAGCTTTATTTGATTTTCTCTTCTTCCCATAATGTTCTCTTTTACCAACCTTAAGTTAATACAATTCTTATTGTTTTGATAGATAACAATTGAATATATTTTTTCCTAATAATTCTGCAAATAATAATCACATTAATATAATATTTTTTTTCTATCTAGTCATTCTGGTTGCTACATCATAAGTCCTGTTTACAGTTCTTGTTTACATTTGTTTTTCCCACAATATTGAAGACATTCTTACTGGTTAAGATTTTCTCAAAGTTAATTACATTTAGATATTTGATTCTATTTTTTTTTCATGTAAACCATCCCATAACTTTTACCTTACTTAAGGAACGAATAAGACTAAAAAAAAGAGAAAAAATGTACAAGAGTAAAGAGGGGTAAAAAGATAGTATACTCATGAAAGTCCAGGTTTCCCCTAAGCTAATACATACTTATTTCCAAAATGTTTCCATTCTTTTTTAGCATAATTAAGAATATATTTAATATTTAAACATTCCATTTAATAAATCTAGTCATCTGGTCTTTTAACTCTTATTCAAAACATCTTTTTTTTTCAATCCATTGCAATTTTCTTAAAATCAATCACATTTAAATATCTAAAATGTGTCCTTATATATAAGCCATTCTAACTCTTTATATTACTCATATCAAGAAATAAGATAAGAAAAGATAACAAAACAATATTGTTATTTCCTGGGATTTTTTTTGTTGTAAAGTTAAATTGGAGATATATTGTTTTATGTTTTCAAAGTTATTTTGGATTTCTTTGTGGTTTGAAGTCATTGTTTTTTGAATTAGTTGCAGCATTTCATATGTCTCCTCTTGAAAGATATTTATTTTTTCTTGATAAGTTCTTTCTGCATGTCTCTTATTTTCCATAGTGGTCAAGAATTGAGGTTTTCTTTTCTCTGGAAATAGCTTTAGAGTCACAGTTTAGTAGATATTTATGATCCAAAGAGGTTTAAAAAGGTTTCCTGAAATTTATAATCCTCTCTTTGTCTGCAACCCAAATTGTTTTCTTTTTTGTCACAGCTGTTCTCTATTATTATAACTTTGAAGGTCACAAGCACAGATTAGTTTTTTTCCAGATTTTGCCAAATTCTGTATAAAAGCCATAGCTGTCATAGTCTTTATACACCACTAGATGTCATCACCAGTTTATTTTTCAAATTATCAAAATTATCAAAATTAAAACAAGAATCTTAACCTTCAACAATTCCAAACTTATCCAAATTCAGGTTTTATATTCATTTCATTTCATTTCATTTCTGTATGTTTTGGTCCTCCATAAAAGGTTTAATTTGCTGCTTCTTGTTAGTAGTAGGGTGGGGCAAAAATCCCCCTCCTTAATGTTTGGAGGTTTTTTGCTTCTTGGGAATTTTTTTCCAGGAAAGTTAATAAGTAGGATAGAGAAAATTGATGATCTTACCCAGATTCAAATGTGCTGTTTACAATCAGCTTAAAATAATGATTTTTTTTACTTTGGTTGCTTGTAGCTTGGGCTAGACTCTAAAGTTAGTTGGTTTCTGGAAGGCTTCTCCTGGATCAATCGGGTCATCTGTCATCTCTCTGTGGTCCGCAGGACTTCCTTCCTTCTTTGCCACCTCTTCGGAGCAGCCTCTGGCCCATTTAGGGTCCCCTAACATGAAGAAATTCAGCCAAAGGGCACAGAGCCCCGAAATCCCTTGGCTGCTGCGCTACTGCACAAGACCGGAAGTCTAATCAGGTTTTTTTTTTTATCCTTACCAGAAAACTTTTCTGTTATAAGAAGGAAATCAAAATCTTCATACCATACATTCTTCCCACCGCAATCAGGATAAAAAGTTTAAAATCACAAATTAGAATAATCTCTAGACAAAACCCAAAAGACAATGAAAAATATCAATGTAATCAGGTGACTACTTCTCCCTGTTTGAAACTTAACCTGTAACTTCTTTGAACAAATAAGAAAAAAAAGGTCCTTCCTCAAACAGATTACCATTTTTAATCAACAAATACTAAAACCACAACTCAGCAGCGTGCCTGATTGCAAAGTGCACTTTCTTGGAATTCCTAGAGGGTGCACTTTTGAGGAACAAAGACTATGATTTCATATATAGAGGGCTTGTGTGGAAGGATTCTCCCTCATCTTCCAAAAGCTAATTGTATATTGCAATTATAATAATAACTTTATTATGGTCATAGACCAGCAATAGACCCCACTTTTTACAATATATTAAAAAAAATAGTACTGACATTAATAGTAAATAATAACATCCCTGTTAAGAAAACACATGTTCTCAAAATGTTAGGGCCACTAACAGTTTACGTGAGTGGAAAGCCGATAAGTGTGTGAGTAAATATAATGTTCCAAAAATTATTAGAGATATCTCCAAAAAATTGGCACAAGATAAATCTGTAACCAATTTTTTACTTGTGGACATTGCAGCAACACAGTATTTTGCCACTGCAGGCATGATAGAAGGGTTTGAGTCCTGGAGGAGAAAGCTTACATAAATATTGTCTGCCCTCCCAGGCAATCTCTCTATGATTGTATATTACAATCTTGGAATAAACTTCACTTCTGGTTCAAGCAACTGCCTGCATTCCTTATTCCTGGAAAGATTTCTTTCCAACACTGTATTTCATTAGCCTATGTAACAAGATGCAGCTTTGTGGAAATTTGCTATTTTGAATCTGGTAAGATTCTAATTAAATTAATGTGTGCAGGACATACTTCCTGTGTCACTTTGATTATATGTGTTAAGGTTCATATAGTTCAATAACACCTGGCACCTGATAGGTTGCTCATGCATGATGGGAAGCCTTAGATTTTTTTTTAATGTCAAAGATACTATTTTGGTGTGGTTCTGGGTAACTACATGATTCAGATGCTGCTAAGTCTATGGTTGTTTATATGCAATGTCCACTCAATTTTTAAGTAGACTACAATGGAATTTCTTGATAGAAATATAAGGATACCTGCTAGCGAAAAATATCTAATAAGTGTAGAGTTTGTGAAGTGTTTCATTTTAGGTAATGTAACAAGATATCATATATATTGATAGGGATTTAAATTTCCCGACTGGTTATCTGGAGGTAGTCAAAATGGCACCATTCATTGACAATATGTAGATATGTACTCTCCAAATTATGCAGTACACACACACACACACACACACACACACACACACACACACACACACACACACAATACTCTAAGTCCTGCTCTCTTTGAAGAACTCAGCGAGCCCTGAACATGCTAATTTATGGTTGAGACAGAGGGATCAAAACACAGAAGAGAAAACAGAGACTGTGCAATATTAGCATTCCAGACAGCAACTTTTGTCATGAAATCTAAATCTCCCATTTACACATTTAGATAATTATGTTAAATTTCAGTCATCAAGTGATACTCATTTAGTCATTGTATCATTTAATTCTATAGGACTGTGCATGTATAGCATTTTGATTACTGCAATCCAAAATTATCCATATCTTGTAGATATAAACATTTATTTTATATCTTTGTTACTTTAAGTTAAACGCTGAGGAGAAGGGAAAAACCTGCACAGATGACATTTCTTGATTGCAGAAGACAGGCAATAAAAAAAGAGAGCCATTTTAGCTGAGTGTAGACAGTTCTTCATGGATCAACAATTTCTTTATAACCGGCCTTCTAATGGAGCACCACAGAGGAATCTGTTTAACTGCAGTACAGTTTAATCAGATGTGGCATCTGCTAAAGCTGCCTGATATAGTTCTAACATTTTGCCTGGTTTCATAATGGGGCATAAGTTAACCAACGCACATAGACAGCAAAAACCCTCTTAATCAGAATAAACTATAAAGATGCTGCTCTCACGGCATCGTTGAGACTGACAGAGCACAGGTAATAGATGATTTTATGGAAACTGTCAATCATGGCATTATTGGTTAAATGAATGCATTTAATCATCTATATCAAATGTTTAGTGTGGACTTGATCAAATAAAGAAGTTCTAAGCACTTAAATTTGACAAACTGTTTGTCAGTGTATTCTGTTTTATTCACTTACCATGATGAAAAATTTACACTGAAACTATTCATGTTTACTGTAAAGTTTAATGTACTCACTGGGGCTTCTTTCTACTTTATAGTTTTGCACTCCATACCTGTAGCTTAGAAATCAATGAAAGACAATAGATAACTAAAGTTCAGCTGTAAAAGATAATATCATATGGGAGATTTGTGCAATGTAAGTCGCATAATTGCTTATGCAATTCAGTTCAATGAATTTTGACAAAGCATTTTGTATTGCATCAAAGCTTCTCCCTTTCTCCTAGTTGTCATCTGTCAAAGGCAAAAGATATATCTGCAGAGGCAATGTACCAGAGCAGAAACTCCTCACATTTTGTCAAGGAAATGCTGAGAAGATAGAAGCAATTTCACCAAAATATCTCCTCTCAAAGCTTGGGACCATGTATACTTCATCATATGCCCAAGCTGGTGATTGTTTAAGAGAAAGCAGAGAAACCTCTTGTTAGCTGGTGCTGTCAGAGATAGGGTAGGGTAGAGTTTCCAAACTAAGGAAAACAAAACAATATGGGCTCCTCACTTCACTCTTAGAAGAGAGATGATCACCTTGCTTTCAGAAATAGCATCTTCAGAATTATTGCATGCTTTTAAGATCCCTGATAAAATAATAAATAGTCAATTTGTTTCCAGAATAGATAAGGCTGGACCTTAATTCAACTGCATGCTTTTTCATATAAGAATATCTCAGTATCATTGTATCAGAAGCTGACAGCCAACCAACATTTCCCATCCATCCTGCAGTTTTTTTCCAAAACTATTATACTTAACAGAAACATTTCAGCTATTAAACTTTCAAAATATTTTACTCATACAATGATTAGTTCTAATTCTCTCAAAGTGGTTTCCTCTGAGGAGTTAAAAAAAACTGTGACTTTTCAAAGCAAAGAGCAGTTGTTACTTTAAAAACAGAAATGATACTTCACTTGTGTTTCTGATTCATTATTTGAAATGTCAAGGTGAACAATGGAGAACATGGATCTCAGCTGGGGAGTGTGCATTGATCCATCTTTGTACATCAGAAACTGAGAATCTCAAGTGATTTCTGTATAATAAATTCCTGCCTGTTTGCAACATCCAGATTTGCTTTTGATAGCAAGTAGTCTGTTAAGAAAACAGAAAGTCTCCAATAATGTGTGAAAACTGTATGTGAAGGGGTAAACCCCAAGAGATAAGTAGTTTGGGACTATTTTCAAAATGTGTCTTGACCAATTGAGACTGGCTTCTTGTAACATTCATCAAAAATCAATGTTAGTTGCCATATATATATATTTGTCCATAAAACTGGAAAAATGCTCCTAAATCATTTTGTGCACGACACTGAATAGCTATCAACAAGTAACATTGTTGTTACTGATCTGAAGTATGTTAAAGAAACTGACCTTGTAAACCTGGGTCTCAGCTGTAGAAGTCATCTCTACATTTCCTTTTTTACTTTAAGAATATAGCTATGTTTCCCTCTCACTGTGGGAAGGCTTTCTCTTTTATTTAAAAGCCAGGATCACTCAATGTTTTCTGTCTTTGAGCATGTGTCTGCGTATGTGTGAGTGTTATATGCTTTGGATCTCATATTCTTTACTTTACTTTACTTTACTTTATTTTGACTTATATGCCGCCCTTCTCCCCAGACTCAGGGCGGCTCACAGCAAAAAATACAAGTACAAAAATATAAATCAATTAAAATAGTAATATACAATATAAAAACTATATAACTATACCACTCATACAACATACAGTCCCAATCAAAGGCCCAGGGGCAGAGCTCAGCTCACACGCCCCAGGCCTGTCTGCATAAATGTGTTTTTAAGAGTTTTTGGAAAGCTAGGAGGGAGGGAGCAGTACGAACCTCTGAGGGAAGTTGGTTCCAGAGGGCTGGGGCAGCAACAGAGAAGGCCCTAACCCTAGGTCCCGCCAGATGGCACTGTCTAACAGACGGGACCCGTAGGAGGCCAACCCTGTGTGCCCTAACCGGTCAATTCTTTGAATTGTCATGCTGTAAAATCTAGGTGTTAGGTCAGTGAAAAAAAAACTTTGAAATCATCAGGTTTTTAAAAATAATTGTTTCACTGGCTCAGTTCACACTCTATCCTGAAAATTATCTAGGAACAAAGTAAAATGATAGATTTTGGCAGTTTAAGGTATCAGAAGGTCATTTTCTTCTTTCCCTTTACAACAGTATAGGAAGTTAATTAAATACAACTACTCTAGCTTCAAAGAAAAAATGAAAGTGTTTTATCCGAGTGTGTTTGACGTCAAGTTAAACATCCAAAATCTGCGCTAAAACAAAGTTAGTTTCAGCTCACTATGAGCAACCAATAGATATGCACATAGCTCTCTAGACCCCATGTAAATGAAAGGACATTTATGATGTGATGGAGAAAAGCCATGTACTTAGAAAAGCCAAATTGCAATATGACATCTTGGATTTTTATATATCAGAATTTCAAGAGAGCATCTTTCTTCCAAAACATACATTACAGGCCTGTCTCAGTGCTGAATCCTTTTAGGAAAATATATGTTTTTGAAAAGATATGTCTGGTTTCTGATTCATTCTTTAAATAGGCTCTTATGAATTTTCCATGTTGACCATCCTTTGCCAAAATGGACATCTAAGTTTTAATTAAGGTTACCACTTTTATTTCAGTGATGGCTTCCCTTCTACAGAACAGGCTAAGCTTGTATATCATAACTACCTCCTCCCTGTTTGTTTGTTTTTTTAAATGTAAAAATATGACTTACTCCCTAACCCAAACCACAATTATGGTGGGGAAATTAATTGTGCTGACTACTAAATTAACATGAATACTATATACTTTGTGGTTGAAAATGAAAGTCAGTCTGATTTGTAGCATCATGTATTCCTCTTCAGCTAAGCAGCCTACATTCGGAGTGTGAAATTTTATTCTTTCAACATATTAGCAGCCTTTTTACATCAACTCAATTTAGAGTTTTTAAATGCAGTTATTGCTTAGATAGGCCATATCATTTTTTTCTCATAGTTTATGCTTTTGCTTTTTTTTACTCTGTAGAAAGATAGATGTCTAATTCAGAATTTTTAGTCTTCTTGTTGCTCATTGGCATTGGCTGCTGGGACTTCAGAAATGTCAAGCAAGAATTAAAAATCTCCTTCAACAAGACCTCCCTGCTTGGCTTCACTACAGAATCACCATCTGCTTTTGTTGAGCTTCAGTTGCATCCTATATTGGCACTAGACAATATTGTCTCAGGTGGTGAGTGAGAAGGAAGAAAGTATGACATATGGAGGAAGGCTGTTTAATTCAGTACAACGGCAGCAAAATACATTTCATCAATGAATTAAAATGTCCTTTAATCAACATGCAACATTACATTTAAAGATATAGGACAAGAATAATGTTGAAATATATGAAACAGATACATGTTAAGACAATGGTGGACAGAAAGCAGAGCTGGGTCTCTTGGTCAGTCTCTGTTTCTCTTGGGCTGAAAACATGTTTCTGAAATAATAAAACACAATAGAAATAAGAACAGATATTAAGTCTTGAAGGTCTTTGAGATACATTTATTTATGGCACTCAAAACAAAAATAAATGGTTTAACATCGTTTAAACATTATTTAAATTTAATTAACATTATTTCTCATTGTAACTTATTTAAAATTTTCATCCAGTTCTAGATATTTGGTAGAGTTCAAGCTTCTCACAAAAACCAGAAATAGTCTTCTGTAGGTGATCTATAAATCCATTCTTGATGAGGGAGAGTTGAACATGTAATTTTTTTTTAGGCTGTGAAATATTCAGTCTGAATATTTGATTTGGGAGAAAGTGTGGATGATACTTCTACAAATTCATTTAGAGAATGAAGGCAGTAATTTAATTTTAAAGTATGAATCGTATTGAACCAATTTGAATAAAGGTGATTTTCTGAATCCAACCAGCTATTTTACTTAAATTTTACAATCTAGTTACTTTCATGTGACATTTCAGGATTTTGGTGCAATAGTTCCATTCAATTAATAGGCTGACTCGTGTCAAGTGAGAGTTATTAAGAGTCACTGGAGTTTGACAGTAAAAATCTAATTCAATAATAATGAAAACAATAATATAGAGAATTCTTTACCTGCTGTTATGTGAACCCAGAAAATAATTTGAGCAAGAGAAGAAAATTATTAACTGGTGAAATGAGTTCTGCCTTACATTAGATATCCATTCCATCCTTAGTGTGTTAAGTACGCTAATTAATATTAGGATCAGATTTTCCTTCACTCAGAACATTTTTTCCCTACTCAGGAGGCTTCTGCTTTTATATTTCATATTCAGTATGCTTTTGAATTGCTTTAAAATTTCTTTCAACAGTGTTATGAGCAGAATTATTAGTGGAATGTGCTCTTAATTGCAATGCACCCACTTCCCCTTCTTGCATTTACCTTATGGTCAGAAAAAATGTCATGGGGTTAAACTCCCTTATTAATGCTTCTTCTTGAAATTTAATTGAAGTTTGAGAAGTGTGAGAGAATGCAGATTAGCTGATTGTACAGTGAAAGAAATGACACTCACATGACCACTGCCACTTCCAACACATCTTATAGTTAAAGTAAGCCAACATTTTCTTCTTTTTTCCAACAAATTGAAAAAAGCAGTCAAAGCTGCTGAAACACAACATGGGTACACTTAGTTCTTTGCTTAGTTCAAGAATGCTAGCTGTTCACTGAATTCCTTTTAACAGAATAACAGAATAGGAAGTGACCTTGAAAATCTTCTAGTACAACCCCCTGCTCAAGCAGGAGACCCTATACAATTTCAGACAAATGGTTATCCAATCTCTTCTTAAAAACCTCAAATGATTGAGCACCCGCAACTTCTGAAAGCAAGCCATTCCACCAATCAATTAATGAAGGAAGTTTCTCCTTATTTCTAGGTTGGATCTCCTAAGTTTCCGTCCATTATTTCTTGTCCTGCTCTCAGGTGCTTCACTGTAACAGCCCCTCAAATATTGGAAGACTGCTATGATGTCACCATTTGTTAGACTAGACATACCCAGTTACTTATTTACCATGAGACTGTTTCAGATTGTTTGGAGGTAGGTTTAAGCAAAACACAATCATCAACACAGCACAAATTAAATTAAAAATACCATGTAGATCAAATGATTTGCTAGAGAATATTGCCTGCAGAAGTAAGCATGTTGCATTATGACACATACTTGGATTGCTTCATTTAAACCTAAACATTCTGGGTGAGTGTGCATGATTCTATTTAAGAATATTCCTGCATACAGAAAACTAGCTGACCAGTAAGAAAGCTAGCCAAAACTCATTTATAGACTCTTGTTTACTATGTACAGATTTGGATTTTTGTTTGTCATTAAGACTTGTCCACCTACATTTTTAACAGATACGATCTAGGAACAAACCTACCTGCTCTTTATGCAGATTTGTTTTCAGTGAACCATGTCAAATAGCATTTCAGGATATCGTACACTGATTACTGACCCATCATGCAATGCATTTCCCCTTGTTCCATCCAGCATTAGCTTTTGAACTGAGCCTTTCTGGTTAGCTCAGTAAACTATTTTCTAGCAATGCCATCCAAAGATTGTCCAACTGGATAAGATATGATCTTAAGCTGCAGTGTCCTTCATGCTTCCCTTTTTGCTTTATTTTTCAAATGTCAATAGAGCTTGGCTCAATTGTTCTATGGGCAAAATCCAAGAAATGAATCCACAATGACCATGTTTGCTTCCCTGAGGCTAATCCTGAGTGCATCATTGCAAAGCCCCTCTTCCTTTTTTCTATGGAATGCTCAATCCCATGTGCCCTCTGGCAGGACTTTATAATGTGAATTATTTTAAAGATAGTGTGGTCAAATGCTGAAGCAGCAATTCAACCATTCCGCCAGGCAGAAAATAATAGAGTGTCAAACACACACGTACATCTGCCTAAGACAAAAATGTTACAATTTCCAATACAATTTTAGAAAAGTTTTTCACCTATCAACTTCCTAAGTGAAGCAATGTTCCTGACACATAATTATTAATTATTGCTTCCACTTAACAAAGTTCTGCCCAGCATTTAACATTTGTGATTTTTTGGAGGCAGCCTTATGGATCAAGCTGAAGCCAGCACCTATGACATTTTAAGGGCAGGGTTTCAAGATTGGTACGATGAAGTGGAATGACATTTAATTACTAATGTGCAGTCATTCACTCTGGCTAATTATGATCCCTAGGGTTTAGTGATCATGTGCAATTAACTTTTACTTTCATAAAAGCTTAATGTGCTATAGAGGCATCACTTGCAGAGAAATATTACATTTTGGAATTATTGACAGAATCCAAAATGAATAATATCTCTTCTTTAATTATACATTTTTAAAGAGAAAAAATAAAGAAATAAAATTGTTGAATTTGGTTGTTGTGGTCTACATCAGAAGAAGCCAAGGGTATCATTTACCCAAGCATTAATTTGATTTTTTTTAAAAAAACTAAGATATGTCTAAAATAGGCACTGTGATTTTTATAATCTTTTAAAATAAAAAGTAAACATATTGTATTTATGGTATACAGTTTGATACTATCCTTAGCGGCTGGTTTTAAATATCTTCCTCTTTTCACAACTATTTGTAGCCCATTTTATAATCTTGGTGAAGAACTCTAAATATACGAAGCATCAGTCTTTTTTTCAAAAATGATTAAGACTTGAGCTAAATTGTACAAATAAACTGACAATTTTCACTATAATCAGGGAATATATTTATTTATCACTTAAAAACAACAAATTAAATGATATGTATGTTTTGCCTTAAATGAATTTCTTCCTAATAGTGTCCCAAATAGCTAATTTGATTCATGTATTCTGAAAGGATAGGGGTTAAGGCAGCAGACTAAAAACCAGGAGATAGTGAGTTTTAGTTTTGCCTTAGGCATGAAGAATTGGGATGACTTTGGGCCAGTCATTTTATCTCAGCCCAATCCCCCTCCCAGGGTTGTTGTTGTTGTGGGGAAAACAGAAGGAGTACTATATATGCTTGTCACCTAGAATTTTTATAAAAATAATAAAGGTGGGATAAAAAAATAAAGAAATAAACCAGAGCATCTCAGATTATTTTACTTGAGATTTAACCTCCATGTGATTTTGGGGTTGGAATTTCATGTATGTTTTTGGGTTTTAAATGGGGATTTCGGCCAAATTATTTAATTTATTTTTAATTATTTTAAATTTTGTATATTTATATGTTTTTTAAATTTTAGGCTGTACACCGCCCCGAGTCCTTCGGGAGAGGGGCGGTATAGAAATTTGATAAATAAATAAATAAATAAAATGTCCAGCAATAATCAGATCTGCATTGCTATCCATTTTTGTTGATGATGATCATCTATGTTTAATTGCTAGATTAATCAGCCAAAAAACTGTAACTGGGAAGTTCTAATTAGTTGTGGTCAGTGGTGGGATTCTGCCGTTTCACACCACTTTGGCAGAACCGGTAGGTTATTGTTTGTTGCCCAGGCCCAGAATGGACTTCCGGAAGTGGCATCCACACAGAGAACCGTTTGTTCACATATTTGAATCCTACCACTGGTTGTGGTGAATTTTGACTTGTGGATTTTGGAAGCAAAAAGATGATCTGTTTTCTGATTTGGACCAGGAAAAGAAAATGAAAGGTGTTATTTTGTTTTAGTAAGGTTGACTTTTTCACATTGTTTGTAATATATTTTGCAGCATCTACATTGAAACTGAATAGGATTGAATTGATTATTCAGTTCATTGATAACAGAATTCATCACCCTCTGGTGAGTCCTGATTCCTAAAATGTATACTTTAAAAAAGCAGCCACATAATACAGTTTTGCACATCTCCTCCTAGACATGTCTTGGCTTGTCTGATTGCCAAAATGTTTCCCCAGCTGAGCCTTCTTCAGAAATGGGGGAGGTTCACCTTCAAGACTATGAAAAAAAGTCTTGAAAACTCATCAAATTTGCCAACAGGAGCTTGGCACAGCTGCTCAGGTATCAGGAATATTTGAATGCTGTTTCTCACAGTCTTCATAAAGAAATCCCAAGAGTCATTGCCAATTGGTGCATACTGATCAATAGCTTCATTCTGGTTCTAGTGGGAATCTTGAGAGAATGCATATATTGTTATGACATCTGAAAATGACCTCCAAGTCATAGCTGTAAGATAGAAAAATCAAGGGCAATACTCCATTCAACAGTTATATTGTTTTCCTGCTGCAAAAAAAAATCCTGTATTTGAATTAACACCGATGTATAACGGAAGGGGCAAAATCTTTACTCCTCCCTTTAATTATGACATTCCTTCTGTTGACTCTTATATTATTGCAATTAATTTCTGATCTGAGAAATCTGCAGGAGTCATGGAACTGATTGCATGATTCAGGACCCTGATGATGTAGGATTCTAAATTCTGCATGAACATTCATGAATACTGAGGTCCCTGATGGTGGAGTCATTTTCTAAGAGAAATGAGAAGAGCAACAAGATTTTGGAGTTGAAGCCACCACAGTTCTCCATTCATGTATTTAAAGAATGAGACTCTCCATTTCTTTCATAAGTGCTTTCCCAACATTGAGGGGTCTTGCAGATTCAATTTCAATTATTTTATTGCTAGTGCTAATGTGTGCTAATTGCCAATGTGTGTACATTCAAATTACCTTGACTTTTAGCAACTCTCTGGATAACTCTATGTAATTTTCTTGGTAACATTTTCAGACATGATTTGCCATTATTTTTTTCTAGGGACTAAAAGAGAATGACTGGCCCAAAATTATTCAGGTAGCCTCATGCCTAGGGCAAAACTGGTACTAATGGTCCTACCAGGGTTTTAGCTCTTAGACACTACATTAAACTAGTCTAATTGTTATTGCTATAGCTTTCAAAAGAGATACAGATGTTTTATATCATGGATCCACAATTCACATCTGCATGTAGACTATAGCACAAATGTGGCATTTGTTGGGCTGCAATCAAAAACTGGACATAGCTAATTCCTCTTTCTTTTGAAAGAGGAATTAGTAGTTTTAAGAATTATCTGTAAAATTTGTCATCTATTTCCCCCCCCCTCTTCTGGGGAAAATTATGTGGTTCACCAGAGATAAGATGGGACACATATTGTCTTTTGACTGTACTTTTCCCATTCCTACTAAGTAATCTTGCATTTCTTCCTTTTCTTTCATTCATCTTGTAGCCCATGCAGACAGCATCAGGATTCTATCGAATATAGAAAACATATCACAAATTGATAGAGGATGGGGTGGATGAGTTTAGTTGATACAGCAAAAAACAAAGTTTTGAATTCTGTCATGAAAACTGGGCAGTTGCTCTCAAGATAAATACAAAAACAAATAAAAATACTCTACAGGAAATTCTGACAGTCTAATTAATGGCATCAATGGGATCATTTTTCTAAGTACAACCATATTACACACACACAGAGAGAGAAATACATGTGGAGAAAGAGCAGACTTTGTTTTAATTGTAGTAATAAACCCTTCCTTCCCAGATTACCAAATTTACGCTCAGAATAGTTTTTCCAGAGTCACATACCTATAGTTAAAAGCAGAAATACTGCATAGCCAGTGGTGGGATTCAAATATGTGAACAACCGGTTCTCTGTGTGGATGCTGCTTCCAGAAGTCCATTCTGCACCTGGGCAACAAAAAATTAGCCAAACTGGTGTGAAGTGGCTGAATCCCACCACTGTGTATAGCTACTATACATGTTGCATAAACTGTCAGGAGAAATTTCATGACAAGAGCCATTAATCAGTGGAAGAACGTGCCTCCAGAAGTTCTGGGTGCTCTATCACTGGAGCTTTTTAAGAAGAGAGATCAGACAACTGTTTATCTGAAGTAGTATAAGATATTCTGCTTAGGTAAGGAGACTAGAAGATCTCCAAGGTTTCTTTCAACTCTGTTATTTTATATGACCTAAGTTACTTTATCCACTATGAAATGAAACAAAAATATCTATTTTAGGTTCCACTGATATCCCCTGTAATGGTAGAGCACAAAAGGTATTCTTAAAGCAAAAGAAGGACATTTTCGATGAGTTTGCAACACAGTTTAGCTTCCTAACCATATGAGAAGACGCAGAATTATGGTATGATGCCATTAAAAATGGTTGTCTAAGTGGAAATAGGGAAGTTCTGAAAGGTAAATCTCATCTTGTAACCGCTTAATAGTTTTAGAAAAATTGAGATGAAATTATGGAATTTGACCATTATCCCACCCAATTTTGGTCAGAAAGGAAAAAGCTTATGTCACTTTTTCAACCTTCTCTCCATTTCTCAATTTTACAAATTCACACTTAATGATGTGAATTCCCTAATGATGGAAATCATACAGATTTAGGATCATTCTAATACATTCTATGATATATTACAATCATTCTCTACAATGGACATTCCATTGTTTTCTCTCCAAATTAAAATAACAAATATATATATATGTTTTCTGAGGTTTTTGCGGGTGTTTGTATGTATGACTTTGGCTGTTCGGGTTTTCTCCCGCGTAGAATCTGAGGTGTCTTGGCGACGTTTCTAGGAGCACGAAGCCGAAAGCACCAGCCTGAAGATGATGAATGGGACTTCGTCGAAACATCGCCAAGACACCTCAGATTCTACGCGGGAGAAAACCCAAACAGCCAAAGACCTACATACAAACACCCGCGAAAACCTCAGAAAACAAATATATATAATGTTATTTATATATATATAAGTTTTATATATATATTATATATATATATGTGTGTGTGTGTGTGTCAAGTGGTTATTTTTTAGATTGCACCCTGTAAACCCAAATATGGGAGGAAGAAATCATTCTTTCCTTTGCTTGTTTCAGCTCAACCCAGAGCCATCTGCAAGCACAAATATATATATGTTGTTTAAAATTGTTAACAAAGAAATAAGGGATTTCTGAGATAGCTATTTCGAGTTATTTACCTCTCTTCAGTCAGAATTCACCCTTTCTGGGATTCGAACCTGGGCAGTCTGCATGCTAGGCAGAAGCTTTAGCCTCAAGCCACAGGCTCTGTCCCGCTTTGTTAGTAGTCAGGGAGTGGATATATATATTTGGTTCTTCGGGTTTTCTCCCACGTAGAATTTGAAGTGTCTTGGCAACATTTCGATGAAGTCTCATTCATCATCTTCAGGCTGGTGCTTTTGGCTTCTGCTTCTAGGAGCAATGTGTGGTCTAAGCTGTTTTTTCCTTTTAACTGCCAGTGGGAGTTTGAACTGATTGGCTGGGAGCTTGGCTATGTTCTGATTGGTTAGGGGCTTGGTTGTGCTCTGATTGGCTGGGGGGTTGGCTGTGTTCTGATTGGCTGGGGGAGTGTTCTGTTTGGGTGGGGGCTTTGTTGTGCTGGAGAGGTTCAAAGTGGCCAATGTTGCAGCTCTGGTCTGGCTCCTGGTCTGTGGTCTTGCCTCATCATTGGTGTGGGTTTGGGTTTGCTTTTTGCGTGGATGTGTGGAGGTGGCATCCTGTGTGTTTCTGGTGTCAATCTTTGTGTTAGGAATACGTTTGTCAATAAGGGCGGGTTTCCAAATGGCTGGTAGGCAGGAGGTATCATCTCGTTTGTTCATGCTGTGGGGGCGTTTTTCTATCTCGATGGCTTCTCTGATTATTCTGTTATTAAAATGTTCAGTTTTGGCAATTGTTCTGGTCTTTTTGAAATCAATTTCATGTCCTGTGGCTTTAAGATGTTGGACCAGGGAAGAAGTTGGTTCCTCTCTTTTGACTGAGTTTTTGTGTTCTTCAATGCGTGCATTTATCCTTCTGTTGGTTTGTCCAATGTATGTAGTGGGGCAAGCAGTACATGGGATTTCATATACTCCTTGATTTTCTAACTCAATTTTGTCTTTAGGGTTTCTTAGGATGGTGGATATTTTTCTGTTTGTGCAGAATGCTGTTTTGACATTATATTTGTGCAGGACTTTGCTGATCTTGTCTGTGGTGCCTTTTATGTATGGGAGGAGGGCTTTGCCGTTTTCTTGTTCTCTGTCATGGATTTTAGTGGGAGTTTCTTTTTGGATTAAGTTGGAAATCTTATTTCTTGGGAATCCGTTGGATGTTAGTACATTAGTGAGAGTGTGTAGTTCGGTTTTTAGGTGTTGTTCGTCAGCTAGGCATTTGGTTCTGGAGATGAGTGTCTTGGCTACGGAGTTGATCTGTGCTGGGTGGTGGTGTGAGCATGCGTGCAGATAGCGGTTTGTGTGTGTTTTCTTCTGGTAGATGGTGTGTCCTAGGGAGCCATTGGATTTCTTGTAGACTAAGACATCCAGGAAGCTTAGACCACACATTGCTCCTAGAAGCAGAAGCCAAAAGCACCAGCCTGAAGATGATGAATGAGACTTCATCAAAACGTTGCCAAGACACTTCAAATTCTACGTGGGAGAAAACCCGAAGAACCAAAGACCTACATACAAACACCCGCGAAAACCTCAGAAAACATATATATATATATATATATATATATATATATATATATATATATATATATATATATATATATAAGTTATATATATATATAAGTTATATATAAGTTATATATATATATATATATATAAGTTATATATATATATAAGTTATATATATATATAAGTTATATATAAGTTATATATATATATATATATATATATAAGTTATATATATATATATATATATATATATATATATATATATATATATATATATATATATATATATATATATATATATATATATATATATATATATATATATATATATATATATATATATATATATATATATATATATATATATATATATATATATAGTATCCTAACTTCTTAAAAAAATAGTTTATTTCCTTTGCCCGCAATAAGGTTCTAATTGGGAAAAAGAAATAAACAATGCAGAGACAGACACAACCCCCTCCGGTTGTGATACTGAATCATTTCTGATTATATATTTCTTCCATGAGAAGAAGTTGTGCCTGGAGCTGATGTTATAGATTGCCATCTTGAACATGGAAGACATAGTGTCATTTGTTTATGCCAAACTAGCTAAACAAAAGAGCAGATTTGTTTTGGGATTGCCAAAGAAACCCATTTATATTTCATAAAAATGAAGACTTCCATTCAACAGATTTTAAAATAACAAAGAATATTATGTCAAAATTGGAATTTGCAAAGCAGCACCTTGAGTTAACTTTTTTATTTTTAATACACTGTTATGGGATGTCAGTTACAATACTCATAAATCAGTCTGAAAACTATCCATTTACATATTTATTCCTTTGTCTCAGGGCTAAAGAGTGCAGTAGATTTTCAAATCACCTTTACTGTTTCTGACAGTTGATATCTTTCATCTATCTTCTATAACATCTTTTTTCCAGCTTCCTCATGATTGATTATTTATATTAGTCTTTTGCTATGGGCTACAATGCTTTGTTGTCTATATTTGAAACTCTTATCTTTTTTTCCCCTTCCTGACTGAAAAAGCTTCAGTTGTGAAATTTCAGAAGTGGTGGTGTCTGTATATCATCATTATGACAATACACAGGGAAATTATATGTAAGGGACATTTTCCATTGGAAGTTCACATACCCATTTGTATGGTCACATGATCGCGCCACTAAATTTCAGAATAGTTTCACTCTGTCAAAGTCCATTATCTTGCTAAGCTAACTATGCTTTTTAAAATAAATTTCAGCCAATGCACAGAGAATTCATTTTAATGTATGCTATCTAACACAATTTGCTACTAAAAAATGGAGAACTGAACTGAATCACAGTAGAAATCCTGTGTTTATTAATTGCTAAAATAATCCTATACAAACTTATTTTTATTAGAAGTGATAGGAGCATCTAAGACAAATTATGAGGTGTTCAGATCAAGAATTATTCATAATCAGGAGAGAACTAATTCCAGCTATCTTGGAATGTATTTCATTAATTATTTGTTGGATTGGAAGCTTCAGAATGGTACAACACACTGATGAAAGAAAGGTTTGATTGTTGGTGTTGTTACAAAATATAGAATGTTGCATATTTATGTCCAAACCCAAGAAGTAAATAGAAAAAGAGACATGTAACTGAATTAGAAAGTAATGCTAAAATCAACCAAAGCAAGTAAATAATGAATGGTTACTCAACATCAGACTGAATGGAAAAATTATTCAAGTTCTCAGATTTTCATTTTTTTATTATGAAATAAGGACAGGAGAAACTCAGCACAAGTTCAGCCATTTTTAATTAGCATTCATAAGGATTAAGAAATAGATTAAAAAAAACACATCCAAAATTCTCAAGTTTATAATGACCACTATTTTTTTTTACAGATTGAATTCCACTTTCTGTCACATAAATACTTCTTTACTTCTTTATAAAAACCTACAACAATTTCTCATCAAGTTTGTACATCAGCAGATGCTTTCTAATTTATTTATTCTTGCTTTGTCTCAAGACTCAGAGTGAAACTCAGTTTTGCCAATCAGTTCCTTCTGATGTAAAGGAAGGACTGCTGCATTGTACATGAATTTATCTTAGGACTTATTTAAAAATAGCATAGCTACTCTGATTTGGCACTTTGAAGGGAAATATCATTTTAATCCTAAGCCCTTGAAATAAAACACTGCTCAATTAAATACGCCCAAATTTTATACAGAATTTATTATTGATCATCGCACAGTCAGCCAGATGTTCAGACTGGATTTGGCATTTTTGTCTATGTATCGAGTCCTTACCAAGGACCTGGGATAGGTAGATGTGGATGTTTGATGGTATTACAGATATCATCACAGGATGGAAGCATTTCCTAGTAAGGCTGCCTTTTGCAATTGATTAATGGTGAATTTGTCAATGCCAATGGTGTTCATTATTATTATTATTATTATTATTATTATTATTATTATTATTATTATTATTATTATTATTATTCACTTGTGTTTATGTATTCCTTGTAGTACATACTGTATATAGTATCCTCAAGAAATGATACATTTCTAATTACAATATTTGTAACAAATCTTCACTAACCTTAGTATGTAGTTTGTAACTTGCTAAGGTACTTTTTGTCCAGTTTGGACTCTTATGAAAATATTAGGGTGAAATTGAATTTAGTTTGATATGTTACCATTTAATAAGTGTTATTTCTGCTTTTTCTTTGAATTAAACAAATAATGCATGAATTACTTTGAGAAATGTATTAATATTAAATATTTAATAAATAAATATATATACTTTCATTATTGATTGAGTTGGTAATAATGCACACTCCTTTCATAGTAGCATTTTAAGTTAAACTAATAAATTATGGTTCATTTAAATAAAATGTCTATCTGGGCTGGGAATATATACTATATGTATGAAAACTGAAGTTTTATAACTACTATGCTAATATTCAAAGTTGTTAGTTAAATTCCATACATTTGTAATCTAGAAATGTTATAGAATAATAACATTACCCGTGAACAGCAAGTTTATAGATCTAGTTATGTCCTGGAAAAAGAATCAGAATATAATAAGAAGTTGGAAGGGACCTTAGAGGTCTTCTAGTCCAATCCCTTGCTCAGGCAGGAAGCCCTATACCATGGACAAATGGCTGTCCAATCTCTCCTTAAAAAACCTCAAGTGATGGAGCATACTAAAAAGCAGAGACATCACCCTGCCAACAAAACTACATACAGTCAAGGCCATGGTTTTCCCAGTTGCAATGTATGGCTGTGAAAGTTGGACCATAAGAAAGGCTGAGCACAAAAGAATTGAGGCCTTTGAACTATGGTGCTAGAGAAGACTCCTGCAAGTCCCTTGGACTGCAAGGTGATAAAACTGGTCAGTCCTACAGGAGATC
Source organism: Bothrops alternatus (assembly GCA_034064705.1). Lineage (NCBI taxonomy): Eukaryota > Metazoa > Chordata > Lepidosauria > Squamata > Viperidae > Bothrops > Bothrops alternatus. The sequence continues at coordinate 19,667,980 of JARGCV010000006.1, forward strand.
AACCCTGACTGCTCTTTAGAAGGCCAGATCCTGAAGTTGAAACTCAAGTACTTTGTCCACCTAATGAGAAGGAAGGACTCAGTGGAGAACAGCCTAATGCTGGGAAAGATTGAGGGCAATAGAAGAAGGGGACGACAGAGAATGAGGTGGCTGGATGGAGTCACAGAAGCAGTAGGCGTGAGCTTAAATGGACTCCGGAAGATGGCAGAGGACAGGAAGGCCTGGAGGAACATTGTCCATGGGGTTGTGATGGGCTGGACATGACTTTGCAACTAACAACAACAACAACAACAACAACACAATACCAATCTATGTTTTCCAAACTTGTTAGGATCTATGAACCATTGTGGTATGTATTTGTTGATTTGTTAGATATATATCACTTCTTTCTTTCAGAAAGGCATATGTAGCATTCTTTATTTTTTTCTCCATAATAACAGTCTTATAAAATAGATTTGACTGTCAAACAGCAACTGTCCAAAATTCATCCAGAGAGCTTCTGTGGTTGAGAATAAATTGAACCTCAGTGTCCCCAATGGCAGTCTAATACCTTAAATCAGTACACCACTCTGCTCTCAGTGTTCTTAATATTGCTTTAATTGTTTAGCCCCTATTAAGAACATAGAGAAAATAACAATGGCCCTATGTGGAGCAGAAGGACTTTCTTTTTTAAAAATAAAAATAGCATTTTCTTTTTTATATAACAATCATATTAATGAAATAACTGTTTACATCTGATTTTGTTTTGTTTAATTTAAACTGAAATTGACATCCTAACTTCACAGTCTTGGAGACAATTCCAAAGATTCATTTCCTGAGTTTCAATTTCATTCTAAAGTAGCAGCCACTTAACATTGTCAGCTCCCTTTGCTTTTAACTGAATAAAGGTCAAATAATCAGACATCTAAAAGGACAGCTCATTTATCATCCTTTGGTAAATGCGTCAGTAGCTAATCTTTAGCACTGGATGGTAGCACCACACAATGAAAGGTTAATGGATTCAAAGCATTGGCTTTACCACAACAAGTAAGTAATGATGGATCTAGACAGAAATTTCAATTTTCATTTTCATTCAGAAGCATGTGGACAGTGGTTTTTACAGAGAAATTCTGTTTATTACAGTTTGTGTATTACCCAGCAAAAGTACATCATGGTGAGGTAAAGAATGAGCCTAAAACAGTCTTGGAGATTTAGTGCTTATAGGGTAACTTGATCCATAAATTGGAACCCTTGTTAGTTCAACGGTTATTGTTAAAATAAGCCGCCCTGAGTTCTCGGAATAGGGCGGCATAGAAATTTAATAATAATAATAATAATAATAATAATAATAATAATAATAATAATAATAATAATAATATAATTTATTTCTATGCTACTGGTAAATAATTCATCTTGACAGGGCAATGAAAGCCTAAATGATGAATTGTGCATTGTGACATCATAATGCAAACCCCATATTATGGTACATTATTCTTTCCCATCTCTTCTGCTCCTATGGACACGTGGGAGGGCAGTTCTTTTGACTCCTAGGACCACATTCAGTCTTTTCTGATGTGTTAATAGCTCCTAAGATACATGGGTAAGGCTGGGAGAAATGGTACAAAAAAGGGGAAATGAGTGGGCCAGAGCAGAAACTTGCATTAATAATATCCTTTATATATTAATGTATAAGTCCAAAATATTTAAGAAGTTCACCTTTGTTTATCTCTAATCCATACAAGGTTGGTTACATCCACAAGGATAGCATTTGGAAAACTGGAAAAAGCTTTTAAAAATGCCAAAATCTATCTGAATTGCTAGGAATGCAAATAATTCAGTGCTTTAAATTAATTCAGATCAGCCTGAGTAGATCTACACTGCCTAAATATATCAAGCCTAAATTTGAATACATTTACAAATTTACTCTTGTAAATGACAGCTAGCTATCAGAGAGTGTTGTAGATAATCCAATCCCTTTTCCCTGAACTTAGTCCCATGTATTTTGCTTGGAAATAAATTCCCAAGTCTTATTTCCCCCAAAAGATGACATAAATTTGTAAAACTTCATGAACAAGATATATGTCTGTGTCTCCTGGGAAGAGGGGTGGGTGTCACAATCTGAAAATATTGCAATATTTTTTCACTCACTCACTCACTCACTCGCTTGCTCATTCACTCCTTCTCTCTCTTACGCATATACACCACTGGTGAGATTCAGCTGGTTCGCATGACTTTGGTAGAACCGGTAACTAATTTTTTGTTGCCCAGGCCCAGAATGGGCTTCTGGAAGCGGCATCCACACAGATAATTCAGTTGTTCACATATTTGAATCCCACCACTGATACACACCCCTCAGTCCCTGGAAAGATATTGCTTTCATGTATTCCATGCTTTCAGCTCCTATTAGCTTAGCAATCAAGGGTAATAGAAGCCTACTATATAGATAGTCCTCAGTTTACAAAAGTTCATTTAGTGATCATTCAAAGATACAACAGCACTGAACAAAGTGACAATTTTTCACATTTACGACTATTGCAGTAACTGTGGTCAAAGTTTGTATGCTTTGAAACTGACTCATATTTATGACAGTTGCAAACTCATGTGATCACCTTTTGTGACTCTCTGACAAGGAAGTCAATAGGGAAGCCACATTCACTTAACAACCGTGTTACTAACTTTAACAACAGCAGTGATTCACTTAACAAAATGTGACAAGAAAGGCAAAACTCATGTAACAAACATTTCACTTAGCAACAGAAATGTTGAGCTCAATTGTGGTCATAAGTCAAGGACTATCTGTACATTAATAGAATCCCATGTAAATGATCACAGGAAGAGCATACATATTGTGAATTTGCTATGAATTGACAGAAATGCTAAAAAAAATTAGGGAGCTTTATAAATAGAGAAATAATGTTCACATGAGTGAAGATAAGAATATACTGGAGCAGAACTGACATGTTGATATATAGCACAAAGATCAAGAGGACAACTACCTCAAATTAGTAGCCATTAGTCAAAATAATAAAAAGTCTTCTGGTTTCTGTGTAAGCATTTATATGCCAATTTGTATAACAAGCTGCATCAGCTTGTTAAGGTCGATTTAAACCACCACATTAAAATGAGATTAATATTGTTGCATGCTGACAAACCATTTTTATGTTCACTTATGCACCCTTAATCAAATGACTTTAGAAGAACACAAAGATAAAGTATTTCTGTATGAAAAACAACTTTTTCAGGTAGTAGTTTTAATGCAGAGTATAAGCAATTCTACTGTAAGTGATTCTGGGAGGGGGTTGAGAGGGAGATTTCTTTGTCTCCATAGCACTGTCTGGAAAACCTGATTGACTACAACAATAAATCACCATTGTTTAAATAAACCATAGCTATTTAACTAGTTCCTTTATGTGAGATTATGGCCAGATATGGAGTTTGACAACACACTCAGTTCCTTGACCCACATCTTAAAAGGCTTTTCTTGCTATTATTGTTGCTAACCAATATCCTGTTATACTTGGTAGACTGCTAAGATTCCATAACTGTAAAAAAATAAAACCAAGACAAAATAAACCTCTAGAAAACTACAAAGATGTAATCTAATAGCTTTCTATACATAGGACCCTTGCACTATGCTATTTTCCTATTCCTGTAATGTCCTGTCCTGTGATCTCTTCCTCAAAGAAGATTATGAATATCCATTGTTTGGAAAACATTAACAATTGCCAGAAGATGTTGGAAAAAAATGCCTCAAAAGATTTACTAAATATTCCAACTCCAAACTTTTTTTGTTCTGATAAAAAGATTAATTGAGATCAAAAGAATGCAAACTAGCTTTAATTAAACCATGACACAATTAGAGATAATACTTTTGAGAAATCAAGAGACCCAAAGGAATCATCTGAGGAGGCACTAAGTAGAATTATCTTCGACCCAAGGCAGTGGTGGGATTCAGCTGGTTCGCACCACTTCAGCAGAAATGGTAGCTAATTATTTGTTGCCCAGGCCCAGAATGGACTTCTGGAAACAGCATCCACACAGAGTACCGGTTGTTCACATATTTGAATCCCACCACTGGCCCAAGGGCAGTTGCCTGTCAAGTCCAGGGCAGGAGCTCCTTCAAAAGTAGGTGGAGAATAAATAATTTTAGGTATGAAAAGGAGAAAATCTTTAAAAACACAGGGAAGGTTTTGTTTTTGTTTAGCTTGATTCAATTCATTGACATTTAAGGTAAAAGTTTCCCTTTCCAGTTATACCCAACTCATTTATCTTTCCTGGCCAAGGGAGCCAGTGTTGTCCAAAGACAGTTTCTGTACACAGAACACTGTTACCTCCCCATCAAAGTGGTACTTATTAATCGACTTGAATGTGCATGCTTTTGAACTGCTAGGTGAGCAGGACCTGGGGCAAGTAACAGGAGCTCATCCCACTGCACAGTGCTCAGGCTTCAAATCAAGGTTGTCAGCTCTCCAGCTGACAAGTCAATGTCTTTAACCACTGAGCCATCACACTTCCATTAACATTTATTACACTGAAATTCAAAGATTAATTTAATTTTTGCCCTATCCCTTTCACTTTAAGAAATACTCTTTGGTGTGCTACTGAAAGGCTGAGAATGGCCTCAGCCCCCAGATTTATGCAATCCCTCATGAGCTGTGAAATCCAGTGGAGATTGCTTATTTCTGAAAGCCTGAATCTTATCACTTTCATATTACCTGATGTTGTCTTCTCTGAGCTTTATCCACCTAGAAAAGCAAATACCCTAATTACTTAGAACAGTATTAGAAAAAAATCAATGATTTTCATAAATGTGAATAATGGAACTTCTATGCTTTGGTGGTATGTGTGTGTTTGCGTGATATGTGTGTGTGTGTGTGTGTACTGCTTGTTCACAGTCCATCATACAGTTCACAGTATGACCATACTTGGGTTGCAACTATCTGATGGAATGTAAAATAAAGTTCTCTTTAAGGTCTAATATTTTATATTTCAATCATGCTCACTCTTGAAAGTGTCAACTACTTCTTTGAAATATCTATCAACCTTTAAAATATAGAAATGAAACTTAAATTCATGAAAAGGCTAAGAAATATTTCAGTACAAATCAACTTATAGAATCCCCGAAACAGCAAATGCCAACAACTACTACTGTGCCATCGGCAATTACAACTCATCTTCTGTTAAAATGATCCTTTGTATCTCTCTAATTTTTCATTTTTTCCCCTGATGAAAGCAATATTCAAAAGCAATGAATAGAATGTGATACTGGCATATTTTACAAATATCTTTTTTGTATAACACCAAGTATAACACCAATTCACTGGAAACATTTCTAACCCCCCTTTAAATTATTTATTTTTAATATGTTCAACTTTGTTATCTTAGTTTATGAAGATATTAATTTATGAATAAATTAAGTTCATATGATATTTACTGAAGATTTATAGTAATCTGTGTAACTTCTCTAACAATTTGTAATACTTGTGAGTATTCCACAATTAAGGGTTCTTGTATGCGTATTGTACTTCACTCCATAGCTTCTAAGTCTTACATTTCACTAGTAAACAGTATAATTGCTATAGTCAGTTGCAGTCAAATGCATTTCTTTTGATCAGTTCAGACCATTTAATTCTAATAGAATTTAAAACAAACAAACCAGGATTTTTGGTCCACTCATCTATAGAGTTTCTGACATGGCTACAACTTGTTAGTGTTCTCCATTAACAAATCCATTTGATTTTATAAAGGTAGTATCATGTTATTCAGAACATACCCAATAATAATTAATAATCTTAATATAAACCCTGCATATAAAAATTACTTACTACTTAGATAAGAGACTATTGTTTGGTTTACTCATTCTGACCAAGGAATACACTGGACAACAAGGTTTTTGCTTCCTGAATACTTGGGTGTGACTTATAGATTTTTGGTTTCTAATCATGAAAATAACCTGTAATTTAATTTACCACTTACCGTTTTATAGGAATTTTTTGTTTTTACACAATGGCAATGTACATTGTTCAGTATCTGTTGGCTATGCTGCACACATGAAAGAAACATAAAAAATCTGGGTTGTTGAAACACATCCACCACATCAAGTACAAATGGATATTTTCCTGCAATTGTTCACATTCATTTATTCCCCACGCCAACCATTTATTCTGTTTTCAGAGGGGTAAAATCCGTTTCCACTTCTAAATAAATTATTCTGATTAGTAGCAACCATAATGTAAAGAAAATAGAGGGGTTTTTTTACCTTGTTTAACTTGCAGCAAAGATGATATTCACAGGATATCTAGAGGCTACAGTAGATTAATAATCCTATATAATCAGTCATTTGTGAACAGTTTAGAGAAAGTTTGGAGGATATTTATCATTCTCCAATTACAATGTCAAATCTAATTAGTCTTCCTCTCAATATTGAACTACAATTATGGAGGTCGCCCAGAGAATCCTTGAAAATTAAAATTTTTGCCACAAAGTTCAATAGAAGCCTATGGAACATTTTTTCCACCTTATTAATTATTTACCCCACCAGAGAATTAGCCCACCAGTCATTTCTGGTCTAGCAGATACATACCTATGGACTTTTGTACTGTAACTGGATAAGAAAAGAAAATGTAAGTCACTTTTAAAACCTACCAATCAAGCAGGCTTCTGATGGGGAAAAATGTGATGAGGATCCATAGGGCACTTTGATGATGATTGGCATCAGTGATTGAATCTTTGGCAGGGCAGAGACCTCAACATTCATTTGCTGGGACTTGCTTTTAATAAGAGATGACACAGCTTAACAAAGCCAGCTCCTAAATAATGTGCCTGTTGCTTATTCATACCAAAGGTCTCAAGCAGCTATTTATGGGAGCGAGGGAAAGAGGATCATCTAACCAGCTGCCAAAAGCAGACAGTGGGAATCAATATGTCTAATAGATCTTTATTAATAATGACCTAAATGTCCTCAGGAAAAAAGAGAAAGAAAGATGTCCAAACTGAAGCACTCTCTCTTATAAATTCTGCCTTTCCATTTATCTGTGAAGGATGCAAATATCCTGTCAGGTGGTCTCTGATGTGTGATGCTTCTGATTCTCTATAGACAAGGTAGCCCTTTCACCATCCTTATCTTGGATTGATATATTTCAAATTCAAACTTTTCTGCCTGCATTAAGGCTTTTTCAACTCAAGGCTGCACAGCCCTTGATACAGATCTGTCAATTGCTGAAAGTTTGACAGGTCTGAAACAGAGCTCCTGCCTCCCATTGTATCCAGACGGCACCTCCCAAACATTTTATTAGACAAAGCTGCAAACAATTTCTGTGGCTTAATTAAGGCTGCACAAAGTCTGTGGCTTAATTAAAAATGGTCTATTCAATTGTCTGCTTCTTGCATATTCAGTTCAAAATTTCAAAATCACATTGGGGCTAGCTATAATTCTCTCATATCCCCCCACCCACATAAGCATAGAGATATTTATCTTAACAATTTTTCCCTGTTAATTGATAAATTGATGCTTCTCTTGTCTCCTTACCCCAGCTCTTTAATGATTTTATTGTGCAACATTCAAGCTATAGCTTCCCTAGACAAGGATGTATAATATTGTGAAGAGGGTTGGTCTTTCTTCCAGGGAAGTTTTGTTGTTGTTGTTGTTGTTGGTAGGGACACATTCTTTCAGTCTTTTTTTATAATGTATACTCTGTATCTGAATAATAAAAATTCTTCAAAAACCATTGTACATTTACTATATAGCATATCATGCTGATAATGTATTGGGCTATTCTACTCATTTAGATTTTAAAGCCCATATTTACTATCCAGTAATGAATGCCATTGTTAGTATTATTATCATTATGACATTTCTGGGTAAAGTTCTGCTCATTCACCATTCAGAAAACTAGAAGGCTAGTTCTTCCTATAATAAACATAAGATGAATAACTCCATAATATATGGATTATAGAGCCCCCTTTGGCATAAGATATGCTAAAGGAATAAAGGGAGGAAATTTAAAGCAGTAAATAATAAAGTCTTCCATTAAGTAGTTTCACTACCTGAGTTTGTGCTATATAGAGGAGGAACTGTCTCTCCTAACATACTCAAGATGAATTCTCAGTTTCAGGATGATGCTAGTATTCAGCAGAGAGAAAAAACCAACAGTAATAAATAGAACACCTAAAATATGTTTACATCAAATAACAGCCCACACCAAGGGACCTTCTTGTTCTTTTTCTGTTGAGTCCATTGTTGGCATGTGTCCAAAACCAGTGCACTGTACTCTTGCTGAAAATAGACAGATGACCTTATTCTCTAGTGTAATGAATCATTTTTCCATGTTGTCCATGTAAACAACAGCAGTAAAAACAAGAAACCTACTAAGAGATGAATGGCAAAACTGTAAAACATAAATGGAAGAGATGGCCAATGCAATTTTAATGAACCAAGGGTTTTGTGGTGAGATTTCTCCCCCTCTCATTTTCCCCCTACCACAGCTGTCTGACGATAAATCATCAGTTTTTATGATAAGACTGATGCTCTAACTGCATATGCTGTGTTTATTACAAATAATTAATAGAAATGATCAAGAAATGTATTCTTCTACCTTGTACAGTAAGTTGAGAGGACAACAGTATATTGTTATTATCAAAAAAGACTGGATCTATTCTAATTATAGTATTTCCATAAACTAAGTGCATATCACTGTGTTTCTTACTTTTACATCCAATTCAGTTTCCTATTATTTTTGCCTCCACCATTTTGTCCCATTATTTCATCTCTCTATATATATTTAGGAACTACAGATGTATTATTGATTAAAGTTACAGCCTTCTAACATAAAATTCTTTGTCTTCACATTTCATAAACTTATGTAGCTTTCTCCAATCTGGGTGTGTTCTGGACTTACCCAGACAGAATAGACATTGAAAAATTTGGGAATGGAATCCAATTCATCTAGAACAGTGTTTTCAAACTTGTCAACTTTAAGATGACTAGACTTCAGTTCCCACAGTTCCCAGCAGGCATGATAGATTTTTTTGATGGTCCAGAGTGGGCAGATTTAGGACTGAGAAATCATCCCTCTTGAGTCAGTTGATCAACCCTCATGGAAAGATTGAGAACATCAGCCTGAAGCCACTCCTTTTTGATATACCTCCTTCACATTATAGCAGAACCTTGAATTTTTGAATTGTTTTTCAGAGATAATAATTGTTTGTCCTTGGGGACGGAACATAGCCTGTATGTCAGCCATTGTTAGGATGTCTACAAACACTGGAAATCATTTTTCACAAAAGGAACAAAATAATGCCTACATATTAATCTGGTTCTAGAAGGACTAGACTGAAATTGTTTTGTTTTAAGTGAATCTGGTTATTCTCTGAGGGGATATAGCTCTCCTTGCAAATTCCCAGGTTTATCAGCTCTGGTTTGTACTAGCTGTTATAGTTCCCCCTTTGTTTCCAGATCTAACAAACAGTAATAATTTTGACCTTTAAAACTCTACTTTGTTTAATTCTAGCTACTTCCCTACAGCCTGATGAAATTCTCAAGTTTTCAAGCCATCATTAACTGACACACTATTAAGATCAATACAGTACTTAGGCATTAGAGAGATTCTTAAGTCGTGACCCTTTCAATGGAACTTGCCTCAAAAACTGGGAAAATCCATCTATAGAAGAAACATAGCCACATTATACATATACATATAGACAGGCCAACAGTCAGAGATTTTTATGATGCACGCTATTATTATTATTATTATTATTATTATTATTATTATTATTATTATTATTATTATTATTATTATCGTCATTGTCATCGTCATCGTCATCGTCATCATCATCCATTATTACCCTCTGCTATAGCTTTGGGTATAGTATCTTTACCCATAGTAAATTGTCCCCATCTCTGAATCTCATTTGGGTTCTTCATATCCTAAAAAAGGAGTTATCATGGAGATTGGGAAAATGACATAATATATATCATAATATCATCATGCAAATTATGTAAATTATTTATTAGGTAGGAAATTCATATCACTTGCTTGATGCCATTTTGATATGTGTAATGCCAGATCAATATTACTATGTTTCTGCAGACTATCAATGACCATTGTGAATTTCACTGAAAAACTGTTCAGTTATATCTTAATATATTTTGTTAAAATTGGTTTATTTGGGAATGTACAATTTGTTATACTGAGTATGTGTGTTGTTTACTGTGAACAGTTTAATCAGCTCTACTCAGGTCAATATTGTATGGTTACAGGTTTTTTGAGAATTTAAAATATTGTTTAATTAAGCATATATCTCTTAGAATAATGTATGGAGGACATCATATGCTTATTTAATGTAACATTTCTCCTTTGAAAAACCAGAACTTTTCAACTTATATGGATTGGAAGCTTGTGCTTTGTACATGGGAAACATCACCTGTTAGAAAATTAACACCTAAAATCTACAGACCCATATGCTGTGCTTTTAATTCTGCTGCATAAGGTTCATTGTTCAGTGACATGGATACATGGTTTGATTTTGCATCTTTTTAAGAATGAATTCTTTGACTTGCGCAATCCATTTTCAAGATTCATAAACATTCAAAAGATCTGGGGGGGGGCATAGAAGTGTAATAGATCTTGGACTTTTTATGTGAAAAATTTACATCACAATTGTTAAATGATAATTTTTTTATGCACTGTTGGTCATATGGAATAGTCTAAAATTAATTATAGGTGAATAGCTTATAGTAAAAATATGCTGCAGTTCTTGTATTCCAGAACCAAGTATTTGTTAGCCATACTTTAACACTTTTCCTACTTCTTCTCTGAAGATTTACTGCACTGGTCGTATAATATTATTTAAATATTTAAATAAATATACTATTGAAACAGTGACGTCTATGCTGGCTTGGGCATGTCGTGAGAATGGCTGACAGTCGGATTCCGAAAAATCTCCTGTATGGAGAACTAGTGCAGAGAAAGCACCCCAGAGGGAGACCTGAACTGCGATATAAGGATATCTGCAAGAGGGATCTAAAGGCCTTGGGAATGGACATTAACAGCTGGGAATCCTTGACCTCTGATCATTCAGCCTGGAGGCTAAAGACGCACCATGGCCTTCTTCAATTCAAAGAGACACTTGAGTGGCAGGCTGAGGCAAAGAGGCAGTCCCGGAACCAGCAAAATTTGGGGGCTGGACAGGGGACAGATTGTATCTGCCCTCAGTGTGGAAGGGACTGTCATTCTTGAATTGGCCTTTTTAGCCACACCAGATGCTGCCTTAGGACCTCTTTCCAGAGCATGATACCATAGTCTCACGAGACTGAAGGATGCCAATGGGAATTTAAATAAAGCATCTGATTCAATTCATATTGTTTCAGTTTTTGAACAGTATTTTTGGCTACTAGCTTCTTAGCCCAAGTCAGGTCAGATCCAATATTCAAGAAGAAGAATTAGGTCTCCAAAGAAATGAGGTAGTGAGAGAGAGAAGAACAATAAGATGGAACCACATACTGAAATTCATAGGGATGGTGATATAAAGTGAATTATCTTACAAGTTAAGCTCAAATTTTGATGATTTCATGGACATACATTTTTTTTCTTGGCAGTAATATAGAACTGGTTTCCCATTGTCTTCTGGAATTTTTTTTCTCAATTTCCCAGTGTCAGATCTAACTGTACTTATCTTCTGAATCCAGACAAGTATGGGCAGACAGCTTATCTGGAAATTGTATTGAGACCACCAAAGGGGAAAAAAATGACATTTCCTTTTGAATAAATAGTGGCAAAACTGCAACAGTGGAAACATTTTAAGCTTTGATCTCCTTCATGCCCTCAAAAAGCAGTGAAAACCCCAAGTCATAAAGTACAAATGTCAGATAAGAAAAGCTGCACACTGGAGCTGGTATTATTGCTTGGCTTTTGAGAGGAACAACAATCCTTTCCTGCCATCTTATGAACCCAGCCCATCTTCTCCCATTCTCTAAAAACCTCCCATTCTCGAGAAAGCCTTCATGGTTTTGTGTGAGAGACAGACTGTACTTTGATGTTTGGGCCTCCACGAGAAAAATCTCTGGATCACTTTGCCATTGTTGACTGGAGGGAGATGATTAAAAAAAATAGACCTCGATGACTATAATCCTTTCTATTAGGCATATCAGGGAAAGGTTGCAATAGTGATCATACTCTTCTGTTTTTTTCAATTAAGCAATAAAAATGCTCGCCTTGGACACTTTGGTATCAGCACAAGGCAACATGTGGACTTCTCAGTTAACATCCCCCTTATTCCCATCAGTGCTTGAGGCTTTCTATTTTCTAAATTTCCAGATGCCAAAAACAGCAGATGTTATGCCTGGTAGAAAGGCAAAATGCAATATTAGCCTTTCCTCTCTGAAGATGAACCCATGTTTCTGATTTTATAGAAAGATCTTACTCATTTTATAGCTTCTGGGACACTGTCCAAGGGAATATAGGATGGTAGCCTCAGTTGTTTTTTTTTAACTTTCCCCACTGAATTAAATTTATCTCATTTCTTCCTACATCCTTCAACTTTCATTTTCTAGAGATTCTTGACAGGAATATGAAGTATCATATACTTTCAACATTCCCCAGATTCATTTGCAGGACTTATATGACCTGAGTCCCATCAATCATTCAATCAGTTTTTTGACCCCTTTCAACTGCAGTTTATGAACAACAAATCTCAAGTTGCAGGACATAAAAGTTTCTGGTTGACATGCCAAAGGAAAATTTGTCTGAGTTCTCTCCTGTCCTACACCTTCCTAAAAGAATTATAATATCCTCAGGAGAAAAAAAAAGTTTGTGGCTGCAAGGAAACTGCTAGTTTCCTTGTGATTTGGGGCTGTTTTCCTTCTAATCAATCAAAAAGAAGAGATGAAAAGGGATTAGCTGGAGTCAAAGAAAGAAGCATGAGCTGAAGCAGAATTTTAAAGTAGGAGTCCATAAACAAAATTTGCTGGCACTGCAAATAAATGTTTGCAGGTTTAAAAGGACAGTATTAAATAATTCTCTCCAAATATTTAAAACAAACAATATTTTGTTTTATTTAGAGGTATCAGGTAGTACATGCATTCAAAAACGTTGCTTGTGATGTTATGTGCATGTATTTTTAAGGACAGTTTGTAGAAAAATGTTTTAGGAGAAAATGCTTTATTTCACTCTTCCTCTTCTGTGTTTCTGATTATATTAGTATTTTTAAAATCTCAACTGAATTGTAGCTTAGACTACTAATTTAAAAAATAGAGAACCTCATATGATATGTTCCTGCTAAAAAAGAAGGCTATTTATCATAAGAAATATCCTATATATGTACGCCATCCTTATACTTCTTGTTATGTACCTTATAAATAAGAATGAGTGTAGTTGTTTCAGATTTACTGTTCAAACATAATACCACTCATGCTTCACATATATGTATAGACAAGCAAATGAAGCTTGGTGTAGGAGTGGAGCTTCTATTTCATGGGTGTCAAACTCACAACATCACATGATGTGTCACGATGTATCATGACTTTTTTCCCATTGCCAGCAATGGGGTGGGCACAGTTTTGGCGTGATGCATCCGGCCCATGGACCAGCAGTTTGACACCCCTGTTCTGTTTGATGTTGGCATCTTAAAACAGCAGGGAATTGTTACTTGCTTCCCCTCTCACACACACACACACTATTAAAAACAAGAAGTACAAGTGGAATATTGCAAGCTCAGTATAAATTGGAGGAAAGAATTGTTTTCAACCTAAAGTGGTTGGTGTCCTAAACACCTGGATGAGCAGGCAGCCTGTGATTGTGCTGCAGCTATAGGTATTGTGGTGCCTCCTCCAGAAGCAGTTCATCAATACAGTTTAGCAAATTCACTTGCACAGCCTATGGGAGTCTGTTCCTATGGGAGTCTGGCTGAAATTATGTATATGCCACGTATATGCCACTGAATTCAGCAGACTGAGATCTAGGTAACTTTGTATAGGGGAGAATGGACGTATTATTGAACCTGACTAGATTATTGGATGATTTCAAACTTTTTACTGAAATGACAGGATGAATGTTATTATTCAGATAGTAATATACACTTCTCATGTTTTTGTTTTTGGTCATATTAAAAGATGCCCCATCACACTGATAATTTCAGACTTCCTATAGTGCATCATATTTTATGACAAAATACTGGATTTGGGGATGATAGTTTGCAGTTAAAACTATATCAATAGTGCTAAATAAAAGTAGTCCTCAACTCACAATTACAGTTTGGACAAGAAATTTGGTCACTAAACAATGATTGTTAAATAACTCCTTCCTAGAGTTAACTTTTTTTTTGCCATGGTTGTTAAGAGAATCACATGCTTGTTAAGCAAATACAACTTCCATCATTGACTTTGCTTGGAAGGTCACAAATTGGTGGTCATGTGACCTAGGATGCTGCAACTAAATATATGCTGGTTTTCAAGTGCCCAATTTTTTTATCAAAAAACCCTGAAGATACTGCGAACATCTAGAAACAAAGTTATAACTAGAAGCCAGCATGTATTTGTTAAAAACAGATCATGCCAAACCAATCTTATTTCATTCTTTGACAAAGTGACTAAATTAATAGACCAGCAAAATATTGTGGACAGTATACTTAGAATTCAGTAAGGCATTCAATAAAGTAGACCGCAACCTACTTTTTGGTAAGCTAGAAAAATGTGGGATAGACAGCATCACCACCAGATGGATTTGTAACTGGCTGATAAACCATAGCCAATGAGTAGTCCTTAATGGTACTACATCTACATGGAGGGAAGAAAGAAGTGGGGTGCAACAAGGTTCTGTCTTAGGCCCAGTACTCTTCAATATCTTCATAAATTACTTAGATGAGGGAATAAAAGGAGAACTGATCAATTTTGCAGATGACACTAAGCTGGCAAAAATAGCCAACACTCCAGAAGACAAGCTCAGGATCCAAAAAGATCTTGACAGACTCTATCAATGCACCCTATACAACAGCATGAAATTTAATGTGGAGAAAAGCAAGGTTTTACACCTAGGCAGGAAAAACTAAAGGTACAAGTAAAGATTAGGCGAAACCTGGCTCAAAAACAGTAACTGTGAGAGGGACCTTGGAGTCCTAGTGGACAATCACCCAAACATGAGCCAGCAGTGTGCAGCAGTAGACACAAAAGCTAATACAATCCTAGATTGTATAAACAGAGGCATAGAATCAAGATCACATGACATATTAATACCACTTTATAAATCCTTAGTAAGACCACACCTGGAATACTGCATCCAGTTTTGATCACCACATTACAAAAAAAATATATTGAGACTTTGGAAAAAGTGCAAAGAAGAGCAATTAAGATGATTAAAGGCCTGGAGACAAAAACATATGAAGAAGGTTGAAGGAATTGGGTATAGTTAGTCTAGAGAAAAAAAGGACTAGGAGTGACCTGATAGTGGTGTTCCAATGTTTGAGGGGCTGCCACAAAGAAGAGGGGGGTCAATTTATTTTCCAAAGCACCGGAAGGCAAGACAAGAAATAATTGATGGAAATTAACTAAAGAGAGAAGCAACCTGGAATTAAGGAGAAACTTCCTAACAGTGAGAACAATTAACCAGTAGAACAGGTTGCCTTCAGAAGTTGTAAGTGCTTCATCACTGGAGGTTTTTAAGAAGAGACTGGACAGCCACCCATCTGAAATGATATAGGGCAGTGGTGGCGAACCTATGGCACGTGTGCCAGAGGCAGCACTCGGAGCCCTCTCTGTGGGCACATGTGCTGTTGGCCCAGCCTCGCCTCCCCCCACGACCCCTCCTTACCAGGAGAGTCACCCCCGAGCGTGGCCCACACGGAGCAGGGCAGCCAAGGACATGGCAGCCAGGCAGTGTAGAGAAGACTCTGCCCTCATGCCCCATCCCGCATAGTTGATGCTGTGGGGTGTGGGCAGAGAGCGTGGCCACCATGGCGCTGCTGGGCTGCCTGGGCAATCTGCGGTCGGCTCTGGAGGTAGTGAGTGGCCCTGTGGGCAGGTGGGGTGGGGGGTGGGGTGGGGGCGGAGCAGGGGCAGGGGCAGTTTTTGGGCACTCAGTCTCTAAAAGTTTGCTAGTCAAACCTACTGTTTGACTAGCTCTATTCTGATTGATTGTTTCATACTGTGATGGTTGTAAAGGTGAGGACAAGTTGTAGGTCACTTTTTCAACACCATTGTATCTTTGAACAGTCATTATACGAATGGTCATAAGCCAAGGACTACCTGTAGGCCAACTTTCTCTGTGTATCAATTCTTATATGCTTTAAATTATGTAGATTATATTACCTTTTTCTGTCCCAGGGACTTTTTAAATGGTATTAGTAACTAGAAAACAATATGATTTCTCATCAGAACAGGAATTAGCGATGGTTGCTTAAACTAACCATATATATGCAGAGCTTCATTTCAGAAAGATTTGCCTTTACTTCCCAGGGTTATAATTACTTTTGCAAAGCTCTAGGGAAACTTTTGTCAATGAGGTTGATGCACCATTAAATTGCCTGAAGACAGGTGTTTTATAGTAGTCTGATGGATTTCCTCAAAGGTAAAGCATCCATAATTAATATATAAATTAATTCCAATGTTACTAACAAGCACATTTAGTAGAAGTGCATAATTATCTATAGTATTGTATTCAAGCATTTGGAATACACTAGGATCGCAGCATAAATAAATTATCAATGTCAACATCAATGGCAATTACTATACAGTTTGTATACTCTGCCACCATTTGACTTCATAATTCTATTATTATTCAGAAAGTGTTCCTTTATATGGCCTTGATGCTGGCTATGATATTTTTTTCTTCTCTGTCACTGACTAAAACCAATTAAAGTTCAGGAACAACATGAACAAGCTTCATATAAAATTATCATTTTTCATATTAAAATGGCAGATCACCACCTGCTATTCTGGGAGTAGAGAAGAAGAATGGAACTCTATTTATTAGTGAACCAAACCACCCTGATGGACCACTGCAATTAGAATTAACTGATAGTCGTCAAGAACCATTTTGTTTTTGCTGTCTTTCTTCCTTAAATGACTACATAATTTATAGATATTATATATCTGTCTATGCATTGGATTGAGTTCAAACCTGAAGCATAAAGCTGATGGATGAATTCACAATTGATTTTTATTTGACTAAATTGAAGTGGACAAGGGCGAGCCCAATCATACTGAAAAGCAAAAATATTACCTAAGTTTAATGCTGACTAGAAACACTTTATAAACTTTCTGCAGGAAAAAAGTATATAATACATACTTTTAACAATCTATAAAATATTTGCATAGATTATAGAAGAAAAGGAAAGTTATGCTGTACACATAGTATAAGAGACTGGTATATTGATGGCTGGCAATTGGCTGTTGTTTCCTTGTGCCAAGCCTTTGGCTCCTAACTACTTCCAATAGGAAGGCACCACATAATCATGACTCACAGAATAGTCCAAAGCATGTATTCTAGTAGAAAGAAGTTTCCTGAAGATGGGCTCCAGCATGTCCAAAAGCTCAGAAGAGTAAATCTCTGGTACCAGTGAGTGACCTAGTGACCATGCAATATTATCCTGGATCACATATATTTGCCTTCATTCATGTAAGAGATTAGTTTACACTTATAACTGCTGTAATATAAAGTCAAAATTCCTTCCTTCCTTCCTTCTTTCTTTTTTCTTTTCTTTTCTTTCTTTTTTTCCTTTCTCTTCATTATTGGCCATGTCTTTTCTTTCTTTCTTTCTTTGCTTCCTTCTTTCCTTTATTCTAAATATCACTTTCTATTTATAAAATCTGCATTAAGGTTTCTTGCTATTTCCAGAAATATTCAGAGGTGATCAAACATGGAATGCTTTTGCTTGGGCAGAGCTTTTTCAAATAAGAAATTAAAACAGGAAATAAAAGGGGACTAGGGAACTTGGCAGGAACCTTGGGAAGAATTACCTGCTGAGCCCTGGTAAGTTTGTGGGGTTTCTTGTTTAATTACAAATTCACCTTTTTTGTTCTTTTTTTAGCAGCCATATAAGGGGTTTCTCCTTCCCCTTTCTTCTAAAGTTTGCCCTCAGCACAGGTTTGGAGGGGGTGGAGCTTTCTGCTGCAGCCCCCCTGCTGGCTAATCCCTGGTAGCTGGGAGCAAGCAGCTCACTCTTCCTTGTGGGGCAGAAAGGCAAGCTGCTTTTGCTTTTGCTTGGGCAGAGCTTTTTCAAATAAGAAATTAAAACAGGAAATAAAAGGGGACTAGGGAACTTGGCAGGAACCTTGGGAAGAATTACCTGCTGAGCCCTGGTAAGTTTGTGGGGTTTCTTGTTTAATTACAAATTCACCTTTTTTGTTCTTTTTTTAGCAGCCATATAAGGGGTTTCTCCTTCCCCTTTCTTCTAAAGTTTGCCCTCAGCACAGGTTTGGAGGGGGTGGAGCTTTCTGCTGCAGCCCCCCTGCTGGCTAATCCCTGGTAGCTGGGAGCAAGCAGCTCACTCTTCCTTGTGGGGCAGAAAGGCAAGCTGCTTTTGCTTTTGCTTGGGCAGAGCTTTTTCAAATAAGAAATTAAAACAGGAAATAAAAGGGGACTAGGGAACTTGGCAGGAACCTTGGGAAGAATTACCTGCTGAGCCCTGGTACGTTTGTGGGGTTTCTTGTTTAATTACAAATTCACCTTTTTTTTAGCAGCCATCGCGCCCCTGACGGCGCGCGATAAAATCCTAAAACAAGTAAGAAAAAAAATCCAAAAAGTAAACTGAGACCAAAACAAAAAATTTGAACAACCCAAAAAAGCTGTGTTTTTTTTTTAAAATAATAACTAGTATAATAATAACAGCAAACATATAATAACAAGAAATGGAGATAGATAGCCAGCAGACGGAGGGGAGCTTCCCAGTGTTTTGTATTGAGTGTCACATGTATGACTATCTGTCTGCTGGACAGAAGTCTTGGGTGTGTGATCGGTGCAATGAGCTCCTGGCTCTCAGGGAACAGGTTCTTTCCCTTGAAGCCAAGGTAGCAGACCTGGAGAAGCAGAGAGAGATAGCGAGGCAGGAGAAGATCTTCAGGGATGCAGCAGGAGCATCCCACTCCATGCTGAGCAGCTCTCCAGCTGCTTTGGAGAATGGAGATCTTGGGCAGGGAGGACATCAATCTGTGGAAGAGGGACAGGCTCCCTTAGTTGAGACCCCTTCCCTGGAGGATGTGCCCATATCCTCTTGCACCGAGGATACTTCTCCGCGGGTGGTGGGAGGGGGGCTTCTTGTAGTGGGTGATTCAATTGTTAGAAATATAGAGAGACGGGTTTGTGATGGAAGCGTTGACCGCATGGTAAACTGCCTGCCGGGTGCAAAGGTTGCGGACATCACGAGGCATCTAGACAGGCTGATAGACAGTGCTGGGGTGGAGCCAACTGTTGTGGTACATGTCGGTACCAATGACATTGGAAAAGCTAAGCGGAAGGTCCTGGAAGCCAAATTTAGGTTGCTAGGTAGAAGATTAAAGTCCAGGACCCCCAAGGTTGCATTCTCAGAAATGCTACCTGTTCC
Source organism: Bothrops alternatus (assembly GCA_034064705.1). Classification (NCBI taxonomy): domain Eukaryota; kingdom Metazoa; phylum Chordata; class Lepidosauria; order Squamata; family Viperidae; genus Bothrops; species Bothrops alternatus. Next base: position 19,687,489 of record JARGCV010000006.1, read on the forward strand.
ACGTGCAGGGCCAGCTAGACAGGCAGAGCTCAGGAGCTTCAATGCGTGGATGAGGCAGTGGTGCCGGGAGGAAGGGTTTAGATTCATTAGGAACTGGGAAACATTTTGGGACAAGCCACACCTGTACAGAAGGGACGGGTTACATTTGAACCATAATGGAACCAGACTGTTGGCGATTAATATTAAAAAGGTTTCAGAGCAGCTTTTAAACTGATTCATAGGGGCAAGTCGACAGGAGCTGGGCAGCTTCCGGTTCGAGAAGGCGCACTGCCTAATATGGAGTGTGGAAGTTATGCACACATTGGTGAGTCAACAGGAAAACTAAATTGTAATAGTCAAGCAGAAGGACATGGTAGACCATCTACAAATTCTACAACCAAATTCTACAGTCAAAATCCACAGTCAAAGTTGAAAGTGCACCAGAAAATTACATATAAAGGTCTGTACACAAATGCTAGAAGCATTCGAGCAAAAATAGGGGAATTGGAATGCTTGGTGAAGGAAAATAATATTGATATTATCGGCATAACAGAAACCTGGTGGACAGATGAAAACCAATGGGACACAAGGATTCCAGGTTACAAATTGTATAGGATGGACAGGAGAGGGAGAAATGGTGGTGGCGTGGCCTTGTACATAAATGAGGAGTTAGAATCTCATGAACTCGAAATTCAAGAAAATTCAAACTCACCCACAGAAACATTGTGGATAAAAATCCCAGGACAGGAAACTAATCTGACGTTAGGGATCTGCTATCGCCCTCCCAACCAAACTCCAGAGGCAGATTGCTATTTGGAAAATGAATTTAAGGAGGCCTCAAAAAGAAATAGGGTAGTCATAATGGGGGACTTCAACTATCCCCAAATAGATTGGGTAAATTCTTGTTCTACACATGATAGAGAGACAAGGTTCCTCGACATGTTAGCCGATTATTCCCTTGAGCAGATGGTCATGGAACCTACCAGGGGAAAGAGGATCCTGGACTTGGTTCTAACTAACACACAGGATTTGGTTCATGATGTCCTCGTAACCGAGCCCATAGGAACCAGCGATCACAACACAATAACCTTCAACTTAACCATGGATAGCAAATTGTCAGTGAAAACTAACACAGAGACCTTAAACTTTCACAGAGGGAATTTTGACAAAATGAGGAAAATAGTAAAGAAGAAACTAAAAGGAACAGTAAAAAAAGTCAAATCCCTCCAAAATGCTTGGAAACTGTTTAAAAATACGTTACAGCAGGCTCAAATAAAATGCATTCCTAAAAGAAGAAAGAGGATTGGAAAGTCCAAGAGGATGCCAGTATGGCTTACGAATGAGGTAAAGGAGGTTATTGGACAGAAGAAAAACTCATTTAAGAAATGGAAGGCTCTTCCTACCGAGGAGAACAGGAGGGATCACAAACTCTGGCAGACCAAATGCAAGGCGATAGTCATGAAAGCCAAGAGAGACTTTGAGGAGCATATAGCCAAGAATATTAAAAATAATAACAAAACCTTTTTTAAGTACATCAAAAGCAGGAACCCAACCAGAAAATCAGTTGGGCCACTTGATAACAATGGTCAGAAGGGGATAATCAGAGAAGACAAGGAGATTGCTGAGAGGCTAAATGACTTCTTTGCTTCCGTTTTCACCGAGGAGGATAGAGAACATTTGCCTGCCACTGAATTAGTTTTCCCAGGGAGGGAAATAGAAGAATTAAACCTGATAGAGATAAACAAGGAAGATGTTCTTGCATGCCTTTCTAAACTAAACGTCAACAAATCGCCGGGTCCAGATGGCATCCACCCTAGAATTCTCAAGGAACTCAAGTGTGAAATTGCTGAACTTCTAGCTAAAATATACAATCTTTCTCTAAGATCAGGCACTGTACCGGAGGATTGGAGGGAAGCAAATATAACCCCGATCTTCAAGAAAGGATCCAGAGGTGATCCAGGAAACTATAGACCAGTCAGTCTAACCTCAGTTCCAGGCAAACTGATGGAAACCATTATTAAAGATAAAATTACAGGGCACATAGAAAAACAGGCATTGCTGAAAGAAAATCAACATGGTTTCTGCAAAGGCAAATCATGTCTTACTAACTTGTTAGAATTCTTTGAGGGTGTAAATAAATACATAGATAAAGGGGCCCCAGTTGATATTGTATATCTTGACTTTCAAAAGGCTTTTGACAAAGTCCCTCACCAAAGGCTCATAAAAAAGCTCTCCAGCCACGGAATTAGAGGACAGGTCTTGTCCTGGATTGGTAACTGGCTAAATTGTAGGAAGCAAAGGGTGGCAATAAATGGACAATTCTCCGGATGGAAAGAAGTGAGAAGTGGTGTACCCCAAGGTTCAGTTTTGGGGCCTTTACTTTTTAATTTATTCATCAATGATCTGGATGTAGAAGTTAATAGTGAGGTAGCCAAGTTTGCTGATGACACTAAATTGTTCCGGGTTGTGAAAAGTGAAACTGATTGTCGGGAGCTCCAGAAGGATCTCTCGAAATTGTGTGAGTGGGCAACAAAGTGGCAAATGCATTTTAACCTAAACAAGTGCAAAGTTATGCACATCGGGGCAAAGAACCCCAATTATACTTACCAACTGATGGGGACCAAACTTTCTGAGACAACCCAAGAAAGGGATCTTGGGGTTTTGGTGGACAGCTCTATGAAGATGTCAACCCAATGCGCAGCAGCAGTAAAAAAAGCAAATTCCATGCTTGGCATGATTAGGAAGGGAATCGAAAATAAGTCAGCAAGTGTTGTATTGCCTCTGTACAAATCGATGGTGAGACCACACTTGGAGTACTGTGTACAGTTCTGGTCACCGCACCTCAAGAAGGATATAATGGAACTGGAAAAGGTGCAAAAAAGGGCAACAAGAATGATCAAGGAAATGGAGCGCCTCCCTTATGAAACCAGATTGCAACGCCTTGGTCTCTTCAGCCTTGAAAGACGGCGTTTAAGGGGTGACTTGATCGAAGTGTATAAAATCATGCATGGGATAGAAAAGGTGGATAGAGAAAAATTATTTTCTCTATCACACAATACCAGGACAAGGGGGCACTCCCTAAAGCTCATAGCTAAGAAAGTGAGGACAAATAAAGGGAAATATTTCTTCACCCAGAGAGTCGTTGATTTATGGAATTCACTTCCTGAAGGGGTCGTGACAGCTGTCAGCCTTGACAGCTTCAAGGCAGGGCTAGATAGATTCATGGATGCAAAGTGTATCGGTGGTTATTAAAACGGATGTCCATGTGCCGCCTCTATGTTGGTTGAGGCAGGCAGGATTCCCTTGAGTACCATTTGTTTGGGGGTCAAGGGAAAGGGAGGGTTTTGCCTTCTCTTTCTGCTCAAGATCCCCATGTACATTTGGTGGGCCACTGTGTGACACAGAATGCTGGACTCGATGGGCTTTGGCCTGATTCAGCATGGCTCTTCTTATGTTCTTATGAATGGTTGTCTAGTTCTCACAATTCTGATAATTATTCAGTTCAATTATTTATGTCAAAAAAAAAGACTTACCCCAAAATGGAAGATTTAGAAATCCATTTCTCAGAATTTTCACATACTTCTTTGCATCTATGTGTCTCTTCAAGAACAGGAAACATGCATCCTATTCATCACTATATAGACTTATTTGTGCAATTTCTCCAATTATTCTCACCTGATTGCATATTTTTTGCATCATAAAAAATGGTACAATATTCTGAAAATGACATGTTTGGGTATGCATTGCAAGTCAGTGAATTTATTTAGCAGGACCAAAATTAGAATTTTCATAATTAAGTTCAACAGTGACAAATGCTTTGAATCTACCTTGTTGCCCATATTTTCCCTCCCTATTTGCATTGTAACATTTTAGAGATAAAGACTTTCAGGAAGATAGAAGACTGACATTGGTTCCAAAATACCAATACTTTCTTGCCAATTTATGATACTTGGCTCTTAGGTAGCTAGAATACTCAATGGAGAAGTTTAATGGCTATCATTGTTGGCTGCCATGAACCCCCTCCATTTCCACTGCAAAATTAATCATCAAAGACCATAGCTTCATCTCAGCAATTGGACCATGTTTTATAAAGATAGAATACAGGCTGCAATTCCTTTTGCGAGATAAAACATAAGTCAGTTTTGCATCAGTGATGGAAGTGACCCTCGGAATCTGTTTGGTGATTTGATCCAGATGATAAAAGAAAGAATATCTAAGACATCACTTCCCTATGTCCTTCTAATTCTTCAGAAAGTATTGTGGTTTGCAGAAATTTACCAAGAGGTCAAATATAAAGCAGAAGAGGAGGGGGAAACAATAATTTAAATGATTACACCTCCCAATGAGACAGGAATCAAATTATTTTTGAGGAGATAATATCAAAGTCTTATAAATCAAGACAAATGTGCCAGTTCTCTAGAGGAAATAGAATATACCTTCCAGAGCACCAGCTAAAGAGAGGTGCAAAGGTAGTTTAAATTTTTTTTCCTGGTGTTCGTGTTTGTTTGTTTTTATAATATATATAGGTCTTTGGTTATTCGGGTTTTCTCCCGCGTAAAATTGGAAGTGTCTTGGTGATGTTTTGACGAAGTCTCATTCGTCATCCTCAGGCTGGTGTTTTCAGCTTCACGCTTCTAAGAGCAATGTGTGATCATAGCTATTTCTTCCTTTTAACTGCCAGTGGGGGTATGAACTGATTGGGTGGGAACTTAGCTGTGTTCTGATTGGGTGGATGTGTGTTCTGATTGGTTAGGGGCTTGGCTGTGCTCTGATTGGCTGGGGGGTTGGCTGTGCTCTGATTGGCTGGGGGAGTGTTCTGTTTGGGTGGGGGCTTTGTTGTGCTCAGGTTAGTCTGAATTGCAGGGGGATTTGAGATGGTGAGCTGCATTGCTGTTGTTTGGCTTCACGTTTGTGATTGTGTCTCATCTTCATGGTGGGTGTCAGTTTGCTTCATGTATGGATTGGAGGGGTTTAAAGTGGCTAATGATGCAGCTGTGGTCTGGCTTCTGGTTTGTGGTCATGCCTCATCATCGGTGTGGGTTTGGGTTTGCTTTTTGCATGGATGTGTGGTGGTGACATCTTGTGTGGTTTTCGTGAGTGTGGGTCTGGTGTCATTCTTTGTGTTAGGGACTCGTTTGTCAATAAGGGTGGGTTTCCACATGACTGGTAGGCGGGAGGTATCATCTCGTTTATTCATGCTGTGTGGGCATTTTTCTATCTCGATGGCTTCTCTGATTATTCTGTTATTAAAGTGTTCAGTTTTGGTGATAGTTCTGATCTTTTTAAAGTCATTTTCATGTCTTGTGGCTCTAAGGTGTTGGACCAGGGAAGAAGTTGGTTCTTTTTTGACTTTTGACTTTTTGTGTTCTTCAATGCGTGCACTTATTCTTCTGTTGGTTTGTCCGATGTATGTGGTGGGGCAAGTGGTGCATGGGATTTCATATACTCCTTGATTTTCTAACTCAATTTTGTCTTTGGGGTTTCTTAGGATGGTGGATATTTTTCTGTTTGTGCAGAATGCTGTCTTGATGTTGTGTTTGTGGAGGATTTTGCTGATTCTGTCTGTGGTGCCTTTTATGTATGGGAGGAGGGCTTTGCTGTTTTCTTGTTCTCTGTCTTGGATTTTAGTGGGGGTTTCTTTTTGGATTAGGTTATATATATATATATATATATATATATATATATATATATATATATATATATATATATATATATATATATATATATATATGTGTGTGTGTGTGTGTGTGTGTGTGTGTGTGTGTGTGTGTGTGTGTGTGTGTGTGTGTGTGTGTGTGTGTGTGTGTGTGTGTGTGTAGGTCTTTGGTTATTCAGGTTTTCTCCCGCGTAAAATTGGAAGTGTCTTGGCAACATTTTGACAAAGTCCCATTTGTCATCTTCAGGCTGGTGTTTTTGGCTTTGTGCTTCTAGGAGCAATGTGTGATCATAGCTGTTTCTTTCTTTTAACTGCCAGTGGGGGTATGAACAGACAAAAGCAAAGCCCGAGGCCATAAGACAAGGTTCTTAGCTTAAATGAAAGTTAATTCCTGTTCTTTTGTGTGGCTTTTAAAGCGCCAAGTCTTTAATCATTGCAGCTTGGCTCCTCCACATCGAGCCCTTCTGGGCATTCTTCCTGCTACTTTCACTCGCCACTGTCTTTCCACCCCTTCAGCTTCTCTCTTTCCAGGCTTCCCCTTTCCGTTTTCTCTTTGATGCATCTACCATAAACTGCTCACAAAGTTTTGGGAAAAGTCAATTTAGTCAAATCCAATTTACGGTCATTCTGCTATTTCCTCGCTTACTCTGTCCAACTGTCAGCTTCAGCGGCCATTTACTTACCTGGGAGGGGAAACACCTTGATCACCCTGACTACTCTTTAGAAGGTCAGATCCTGAAGTTGAAACTCAAGTACTTTGGTCACCTAATGAGAAGGAAGGACTCACTGGAGAAGAGCCTAATGCTGGGAAAGATTGAGGGCAATAGAAGAAGGGGATGACAGAGAATGAGTGGTTGGATGGAATCACTGAAGCAGTAGGCATGAGCTTAAATGGACTCCAGAAGATGGTAGAGGACAGGAAGGTTTGGAGGAACATTGTCCATGGGTTCGCGATGGGTCAGACATGACTTTGCAGCTAACAACAACAATATAGATACAACATTACAGGCAATCATTGGTAAAGATCCTTCAAGGCTTTGAAAGGGCTTCATTTTACAAAAGCACCCCTTCAATCTGCCTTCCTCCCTAACTGTAAAAGCAAAGTTAAGCAGCTGTTCATCCATCTTTCCCACCCAAAACCTTGTCCCAACAGTACCTCTAATTAGAAGACCTCAAAAAAGTCAATATAAGCTTAACATTCTATAAGTTATTCTTATAGAATATTGGTTAAATTATTGGCATAACGTGATGGCTTCAATATTACCAAACAATATAAATTTTGCTGGTCAATTACCAAAATGAAGAACTATAATTCCATTCATTCTATGACTGATGTCAATTGAAAACCTTTAGAATTGACTTTCCCTGTTACACTTTGTTGCACATGAATGTTGCAGAGGATCAGCTTTCATTATCTTGACAAGCCAGTTTGAATAGTATCTGGATCCTTCCTCCCACAGTCCTAGGAAAAATGCAGAGCGGAGTGACAAAAGTAGTGAAGGACTAAATCCTATGAAAAAAGGTTAAAAGAATTAGTTATGTTTAGCCTAAAGAAGAGAAAGCCAAAGAGTGACAGGAGACTACTCTTCTAATACTTGAAGGATTATCACAGAAGGAATAATTTATATCACCACAACAATAGAGTGTATAATAAGAACCCCTGGTAGAAGTTTTTCAGAATTTGAAACAAGGAGGAATTTCCTGTCCACGAGAAGTACTAAGCAATGAAAAAGGCTGTCTCCTGAAGCTGTGGGTTCTGCATCACTGGAGGTTTTTAAGCAAAACTAGATAGTTATTGTTTGAGTTTGTGTGGAGATTCCTGCCCTAGGCAGGGGAGTGAAGTAGAAGATCACTAAGATCCCTTCCAATCCTATGATTCATACAGATAAAGAAAAATGTAGAAAATGAGGATTTCTTTCAGAATAATTGCTTTACAGTTTAAGAAAAATGTGAAAATAAAATAAATCTTTTGTGCCCCCGTCATTTAAGTCCAATGGTATTGCCTTCCCCATCTCATTCCAGATGCTATGGAGAAACATGAACTCTTGTTAGATTTGCCTTGTGGTTATAGTTTGCCCTGGCATAGATTCACCAGGAATAAAATGCCTACATTTGAATTTGTGACAGAATTATAATAAGTATTTTGAATCCACAGAAAATGTTTAAGGGGAATGGAGCTAGATACAAAATCCTTTGAATTCAATAAATAGGTATACATTCTAAATCAAGTGATTCTGAAGATGGATGCCTAGTTTTCTGAATGGATATGTCTCATTGTCATTTTTAAATATTTTAAAAAGGGAATCTTTAGGGTGGCAGTAATGGCAGTGAGAAAAAACAGCAAATCATTGGTTTTATTGATGCCTTGCTAGGCAAATTAATTGATGATATCAATATAATGAAGTACATGTGTGTATATGTATATGTATGTAATGTTCTACAGAAATTTCTACAGAAATTTGTGATTATGTGGAAATAGCTAATAGATATTCAGATAGGAGCTATCTGATAATTGCTCAGCTGGAGAGAAATGCCCAACTGTTGCTGTCTACAGAGATAATCACAGACTACCTCATTCCAGGCAAGGCTTTGATCTCCAGATTTCTTATATTTTTATATTCATGTAGCATTTATCTCCATGGCTAACCTTGTTTTATAGCATTCATGAGATCAGTTTGAATACTTCTGCTGAACACAAAGCATGATTGTCACCTGGCTTTGTTTGCCTAGAGGATACATTAGTGCCTCAGTAAGTCTCTGTCTCTGCTGTTTAGAATCCATTTCTTGTTTTATTTCTTTATTTCTCCAGAGATTTACAAGACTGCCTTTCACCAGTAATCCAGTAATCCTGCAGAAAATGTCATATCACATTGCCATTTTCAAAAGATACCCTTGGAGTAAGGAATCAAATAGAAATAGAACCAATTAAACAGGTAGGTTATTCGAAACATTATGGACAGAGATTCAAACAAGTGCCTTCTGTGGGAAAAATCTTCCACATCAAGCTTTGCCTTGCTTGTCCCATGGAATCAGACAGAACTAGTTTATTATGTAGCTAGGGCAATAAGAAACAGGAATTTGGCAAACATCTGTTGGCAGAGCAAGAAGATTATTCACCTCCCACACAAATGTAAACGTTGCTAATGATAAATGAACTTGAGAAATTGTTTGTATGGTGGGCAATATGTCACTTTCTGCTTAGCCCAGGGGTCAGCAACTCTGGTCTGAAGTCATAGCCAGTCTTTGGTCTAATTTTAACAGCTCATTTTCCCCATGCAAATAATTGAGAACTCTGTCATGGCTCTTTGAGTTTTAGCTTTTTCCTTAAGGAGAAGGAGAAGATGAGAAATTTTAATAAGGAAAAGAAAGAAAAATTAAAATGTCACAAACAGAAAGAGAAAATGAATGGTTTTGATCCCTTTTTATTATTGTTGCTTAAGTCCTATCTGCAACTTCTCTCCTATTTAGTTACTTTGCAGAGAAGTTATCTTTATCAGAAAAAAATGTTCTCATTCTTGACTTAGATGCAGTAACCTATGCTAAGTACTTCTTACAACCACTTGTTACAACCAACCTTTACTGTTTAAGGAAGGATATAATGTTCTATGTAGTATATATTTATTTATTTATTTATTTATTTATTTATTTATTTATTTATTTATTTATTTATTTATTTATTTATTTATTTATTTATTTTATTTGGGTTTGTATGCCGCTCCTCTCCAGGGGACTCGGAGCGGCTAACAACATATACATAACAAAAAATACAATATAAAAAACCCAAACAGAATATCTAAAAACCAATAAACACACATTCAATACATCAATCAACCACAATCATCTCCAGGCTTTCCGGCAAAGATGAGTCGTTAGGTATTTCCGGAAGGCCGGGAGAGTTGGAGAAACGCGGACTTCAGGAGGCAGTTGGTTCCAGAGGGTGGGCGCCACAACAGAGAAAGCCCTCCCCCTAGGGCCCGCCAGATGACATTGTTTCGCTGACAGGACCCGGAGGAGGCCGATCCTGTGCGCTCTCACCGGTCATAGAGAAGTATGTGGCAGAAGGCGGTCCCGTAATTATCCTGGTCCCAAGCCATGAAGGGCTTTATAGGTAATAACCAACACCTTGAATTGGGCTCAGAGACCAATAGGCAACCAATGCAGCATGCGGAGAGTTGATGAAATGTGGGCACAGTGAGGAAGGCCCACAACTGCTCGCGCAGCTGCATTTTGTACTAATTGTAGTCTCCGAACATTCTTCAAGGGTAGCCCTATGTAGAGAGCGTTGCAGTAGTCGATCCTCAAGGTGACAAGGGCATGTGTGCCTGTGAGGAGTGACTCCCAATCCAAGTAAGGATGCAACTGGTGCACCAGGCGAACCTGGGCAAATGCCCCCCTCGCCACTGCCGACAAATGATGATCCAATGTCAGCTGTGGATCAAGGACACCCAAGTTGCGAACCTTCTCTGAGGGGTTTATAGATTCACCCCCCAGGGTAATGGAAGGACAGATAGAAGTGTCCTTGGGAGGCATCACTCACAGCCACTCTGTCTTATCGGGGTTGAGCCTTAATCTGTTAACACCCATCCAAACCCTCACAGCCTCCAGACACCGGCACATCACCTCAACCGCTACACTGACATGGCCAGGAGAGGAAATGTACAGCTGAGTATCATCAGCATACAGATGGTATCTCACTCTGTGGCGGTGGATGATCTCACCCAGTGGCTTCATGTAAATGTTAAAAAGTAGGGGGCAGAGAACCGACCCCTGAGGCACCCCACATGGGAGTAACCTAAAGGTGGACCTCTGGCCCCCCACAAACACTGACTGCGACCGACCAGTGAGATAGGAGGAGAACCACCGCAATACGGTGCCCCCCACTCCCAATCCCTCCAGCTGGCGCAGAAGGATATCATGGTCAATGGTATCAAACGCCGCTGAGAGGTCAAGAAGCACCAGGATAGAGGACTGGCCTCCATCCCGGACCCGCCAGAGATCATCCATCAGAGCGACCAGAGCAGTTTCGGTGCTGTAGCCGGCCTGAACCCCAACTGCAGAGGGCCCAGATAATCGGCTTCCTCCAGAGACCGCTGGAGCTGATGTGCCACCACCTTCTGAACAACCTTCCCCACAAAGGGAAGGTTGGAGACCGGACGATAGTTGGTCAAAATTACTGGATCCAGGGAAGGCTTCTTGAGGAGGGGACACACAAGTGCCTCCTTTAAGGGAGCTGGAAAGGACCCCTCCCTCAAAGAAGTGTTGACAATCTCCTCGATCCAGATACGTGTCACCTCCCTACTGGCTGAAACCAGCCAGGAGGGACACGGTCCAATAAACAGGTGGCAGAACTTACAGCTCCAATGGCCCTGTCCACTTTCTCAGGTGTAACAGCCTCAAACTCACCCCAGATAACTGGACAAGAACATGCCCCTGTCCCCTCAACTGAATCATTATCAGTCGACTCTGCTCCACAATTGGAATCTATGTTGGCCCGGATCTGAGCCACTTTGTCTGCGAAACAGTTATTAAAGTCCTCGGCACTACCCTGCAAGGGTGGGCCCGGACCCCTTGGGTTAATGAGGGATTGGGTCACCCTGAACAGGGCGGCTGGACGAGATTCCGCAGACGCGATCAAAGCAGAAAGATACGAAGATCTTGCCACCTTAATCGCCTTCAGATAGGCTTTAATAAATAAGCTCAATCTGGTTCGGTCAGATCTGGACTTACTTCGTCTCCATCGCTTCTCTAGACATCTCTTATGGCGCTTCATCCCCCCTGAGTTCCTCAGTAAACCAAGGAGACCTCCTGGGGCCAGCACCACGGAGAGGTCGCAAAGGCGCAATCCGGTCAATAGCCCCCTTCACGGCCGTATTCCATGCTGCTACCAGGGACTCCGCCGGACTGTGGATGAGGGAGCTCGGTAATTCCCCAAGCGCCGTCTGAAAACCAATTGGATCCATCAGGCGTCTGGGGTGGCACCACCTAATCGGTTCCGCCTCCCTGCGGGGAAGGATTGGGGCCGTAAAATTCAGTCAAAGCAGGAAATGATCGGTCCATGACAAAGGCAAGATATCTAAGCCCCTTAAAACCAAATCATTACCCAACTGCTCTGAAAGGAAAATCATATCTGGGGCGTGTCCACCCTCATGCATCGGACCCTGCACTACTTGGGTCAGGTCCATGGTTGTCATGGCGGCCATAAACTCCTGTGTCAATCCCGAGGACTCGCCAAGCGATGGCAGATTGAAGTCCCCCAAAACCATAAGCCTGGGGAACTCCACTGCCAGCCCAGCAACCTCCTCAAGTAGCACAGGCAGGGCTGACGCCACGCAGCTGGGAGGCAATAAGCAGCTGGTAAGCAATAAGCCCACCTGTACCCCTAGGTCCAGCGACATGAGGATGGACTTGCAACCCGGAATTTCGGAAACAGTGAGCCTACGTAGACTGAGGTTCTCCCGAGCCAAAATAGCCACTCCTCCCCCCCTTCCCTGGGGTCATGGCTGATGCCATACCTGATAACCTGATGGGCATATACCCATGAGGGGAACTCCCCCCTGAGGGCCCAACCAGGTCTCAGTCACACACGCCAAGTCGGTCTCCTCATCCATGAAAAGATCATGAATGAGGGGGGCCTTATTGTTAACCGACCTGGCATTAAGCAGCAACAACCTGAGCCCAGGGCCCGAGCTACACCCATCACCAGGATCATGGGGAGAGCAAGATTTTTCAGAAGGGCCAGAACAAGGAACTGCTACGAGACAGCAGGACCGAGTTCCCTGAGTGCGGCCTACCCTCCTGCTCCCGCCATACCTGCCTCTTCCCTGAATGACCGGTATACTCCAGCCCTCATTGACTCCCGAGTCCGCATCCCCCCATCCCCCGGCCTCCCTCAAGCTCGGCAAGCCTGTCCATTCATCTATGACACATTCTTCAGACATAACTCCATCTCATGCATACATCACCCACCCCCCAATTTAATAAAGATCTTAATAAAGATCTCCCACCCACCCAATTTAAACAGCTAAAAACCCCAATATATAAAACCCCCCAATATATAAAACTATCAAAGTAATTATGGAAACCAACGTCCCAAAGATAAGGCCTTCGAAAAAGTCCAACATAATGGCGGCAGCAACAAAGGCCTCACCCACAGGTTTTAAAAATTTAGCGGGAGGCACCCAGCCGACGGAGCAGGCCCGCTAGCCACGATAACCGCTTCCACAATTGCAGTCCTTTCCAACAGTCTAGGGTCAAGGCCAGCAAAAGTCTCCTCCAAATTTCCCTCAGTTCTAGTCGCCGGGAGAAGGAGGAGAAAAGCGCCGTCAAAGCCGAAGCTGGCCTATTCCAAGATCTCTGGCAGCCTGCCTCGAAAGGGGAGGCGGCAAGCCAGTACGATGGAAATGAAGGACAAGCCAGCATTGGGACCAAAACACGGCAAAGTAGAGGCCGAGAAACAATTGATGGCAAAAAGCAGGGAAACCAAAAAGCTCTCCTGTTTGAAAATCCCCCAAAAGCCACATAAAGCCAGACAGCAATGGCAGAAGCGGGGCGAGCCAGCGAAGGACAAGATGGACACCTCGGACAGGCGAGCCGGCTCCAAGCCCCCCTGGACTTGCTGGTCGCCAGTCGCTGGTCACTGGCCGCTGGTCACCGGTTGCTGGCCGCAGGCTGCCGGTTGCATGTTGCAGACTGCTGGTTGCTGGCTGTTAGTTTACTGGATGCTGGTTTACTGGATGCTGGTTCACCGGTCCGGCTGCTGCTTTTCTTGCATAACATCAGGGTCAGTGATCAAACTATGATTTTAAATTTAGATCTGGTTGGATGGCTCATAAAGGCTCCTATACACTAAGCCCCTAAACTCAATGGCTCAGTATTTAAAGATGTTGAGAGCCCGGGTTCTAAACCTGAGCACCATGCAACAGAGTGAGCTGTGGTTTCTTGCCCCAGGTTCTGCCCATTTAGCATTTCAAAAGCATGCAAATGTGAGTACATTAATAGGTACCACTCAGATGGAAAGCTAATAGCACTTTATGCACCTTTGGCATATAGCCATACTGGCTACATGATCCTAGAGTCAGACATGACTGGACAGGGAAACTTTACCTTTACCTAAACACTGAAATATGTGTGTGTGTTTGGTTTGGGTGTATGTGCATGCATGTGCGTGTATGCACACCTTTGAATCAGTGTTGACTCCTTACAACAATTCCCCGCAGTTTCCTTCACATGATTTTGGGTTGGTTTGCTATGGCTTCCTTTCTAAGGGCTGAGAGAGAATGACTGGTCTAAGGTCACTCAGTGGACTTTGTCCCAGAGGTTGGATTAGAATTCACAGTCTCTCCCACTGACAAGATTCAGGAGAAGAGTTTTCTCTTCTGTAGCACCAGCCCTTTGGAGCATCATCTTCCCCCTCCTATTCTTCTCCAAGGGCCTGAATACCTGCCTCTGCCTTTGAGTCCTTTACTGCAGACACAGTGAGTGCAGACACTCATTGGAGATGGTTGCTAGACTAACTTGCTGATCCCACCTTTTCCTTTCGTTTCCTACCCCTCTTCTGTTCAACTTTTTAATTTCATATTCTTGTATTTCCACTGTTCAATTTTATTGTCTCATTCCTTCACTATTTTTTTTAATAATTATATATAATAATTATATTATATTATAATAAATATAATAAATAAATATTATAATAAATATAATAAATATAATAATTATATATGCACATAGTTACTTACTATACATATATAATAAATATAATACACTGTAGCAAGATTCTGCCCTATAATAGGCATTTTGCTTATAAGGAGATTGTAGTGAGATGAGACTAGTGAGCCATAATTGTTACAATAGAAGAGTTTGCCTTAAAGGATCATTAAAGCAGCTATGTTTGTTTAAGATAATAATATTACTAACAAATATCTGAAAAAAAAAGATTAGATCTTCCTGTTGTTTTTGCACACTATTAATGCAAATCTTAAGGCAACACTATAATATCTGCTTCAAACAATTTGGCTTTATGGACAGAGATTCAATCTAATTTGGGTCATTTTCTAAATTAATCAGTATTTGCAATGTTGTTTTCATTAAATTGTAAGCAAGCTATTTACTTCTAATTAGCTTGATATTATATGCAAAGAAATAATACCAATTTTGTAAATTGTTTTGCTTCTAACTGGATTCTACTTTATACAAGTAGAGTGGTCCTTAGATCATTCTAGGAGCTAAGAAAAAATATGGAAAAAAATCTGAAATTTAAACGTAACTAAAAAGTATATTACTTATTTTGTTGGTTATGTGCAATTACTTTCTGCTATCTCAATAATATTTTTGTACACAATTTGAAGAATTTTTAAAATTAATTCTGGATTTTCTGCATCTGGGTAGAACAAGTGAAATATCTGGGTATCAGTTTGGGAAGGTCAAGGCACTCTTGATTATATTATTAAAAGTACTGAATATAGATAATGGAATGAAATGGCTTTATTTGAACTTCTGATTACTGTGCCCTGTTCTGGACGCCACACTTTAAGTGGACATGAAAAACTGAAGAGGTTTCAAAGGCCATATTGTGTGGAAGCTAAGCCCCAATAATTAAAGGATCTGGGCATAGAGAGGACTTATAAGAAATGACATTGATCTACAAATGTCTAAAAGGCTGTCACATGCAAGAGGAAGTGGATTTGTTCTCTCTTGAAATGAAAGCCAGGATAAGGACTCATGAATTGAATCTAAAATAAAGCAGATGAAAGGAGATTAGAAGGATTTTCCAGACCATAATCTAGAACAGTGGAATAGTTTGAGTAGAATACAGGTGAATTCCTCCTCACTGAAGGTTTTCAAATGGGATCTCAAAGTCATTTATCAGGAATATTTCAGTAACTTCCTCTACTGAGTTGGATGAGCTGACGGAATGGAATGGAATGGAATGGAATGGAATGGAATGGAATAGAATAGAATAGAATAGAATAGAATAGAATAGAATAGAATAGAATAGAATAGAATAACAAAGTTGGAAGGGACCTTGGAGGTCTTCTAGTCCAACCCCTGCTCAGGCAGGAAATCCTATACCATTGCAGACAAATGGTTGTCCAAACTCTTCTTAAAAACTTCTAGTATTGGAGCATTCACAACTTCTGGAGGCAAGTTGTTCCACTGATTAATTGTTTTAACTGTCTGGAAATTTCTTCTTAGTTCTAGGTTGCTTCTCTCCTTGATTAGTTTCCATCCATTGCTTCTTGTCCTGCCCTCAGGTGCTTTGGAGAATAGCTTCTTCTTTGTGGCAGCCCCTGAGATACTGTAACATTGCTATTGTGTCACCCCTTATTCTTCTTTTCATTAAACTAGATATACCTAATTCCAGCAACCGTTCTTTATATGTTTTAGCCTCTAGTCCCCTGATCATGTTTTCTGCTCTTCTCTGCATTCTTTCTAAGTCTCAACATCTTAACATTTCAACATCTCTAAAATCCTTATAACTCATACATTCTATGATTTTGTAGGTAACCATTTTGATAGTGAATTTTGTCCTAAGTCAGTTGATAGAAGTGCATTCTTTATACCCACACACATATACCCCCATTGCCAAAATGTGTGTGAAGGAATATGAGGAATAGAAAAAATTACACTGATTCTGATTTTTATTCAATATCTTAACATTGATCATACTGATTACAATAAATTCCTTTTGGAATCCTGGTGGATAAAACCTGGTGATTCCTCTTCAGGAGATCCCACATTGGTTAAATGCTAACCAAACAGAATTTGTCAAAAGTTAAGTGTGGTTGCACTTATTTTACAGGCTTTATAAAGTAATCAACTTTTTTCCTTCTACTTATCCTTTTTATCATTTAAAACATTTGACACACTTTTTGTAATGCCAGCCTCTTTGAAAAGTAAACTTCCTTTTCCTAAAGTGCTCTACAAACACATTGTTGTGTTCTTGTACAGTATTTGCAATGTGAAGAAAGTGCACAATAAGCCAAAAGAATTAGAAGTTGTGCAATCTATTCATGCCCAGTCTCCCATAAAAAATATGTCAAATAAAAACAATGGACGTTTCTTGTTCATACAAACAATGGAATCATACAAACAATGGAAGTTTCCTGAGCAGAGCTAATGCACTCTGGGTTTGTCTGATTAAACTAAAACAGGACCCCGGAAGGACACTTTCTCAGTAGCAGTTCCCAGCCTCTGGAATGGGGTTCCTCCTGAGATTCAATGCCTCTAACTTGCTGTTATTTAGAAGAGCCACGAAGAACTGGCTCTGCCCCAAGGCCTTTGGTAAGGAAGAATGAGAACCTTTTTTTATTATGCTTGCCTTCTTTTATCTTTTTATTTATTTATTTATTTATTTGTTTGTTTGTTTGTTTGTTTGTTTGTTTGTTTGTTTGTTTGTTTGTTTGTTTGTTTGTTTATTTAATCGACTTGTATGCCGCTCCTCTCCGGAGACTCGGAGCGGCTTACAACATATACAAAACATCCAAGAATCTAAGTCCAATCAAAATAGTAAAAAATAGACACCCAACACACGTACAACTTTCGAACAACAACCCACAATCATCCCCAGGCCTGCCGGCAAAGATAAGTTTTAAGGTTCTTTCGGAAGGCCGGGAGAGTGGGAAAAACACGGACTTCAAGGGGCAGTTGGTTCCAGAGGGTGGGCGCCACAACAGAGAAGGCCCTCCCCCTAGGACCCGCCAAATGACATTGTTTCGCTGACAGGACCCGGAGGAGGCTGACCCTGTGCGCTCTCACCAGTCGTAGGGAAGTATGTGGCAGAAGACGGTCCCGTAAGTATCCTGGTCCAGAGCCATATAGGGCTTTATAGGTAATGACCAGCAATTGAAATCTCTTTGAGTGGTTGTGAGCCAGCAAAAGTTGGGTGGCATACAAGTCTAATTATCATCATCACCATGATTATGATGATCCCTAATTTTATAAATAAGAACAAAGCATATCAAAAGGCTTTTCTAATAACAGTGATATTTCTAATATTGGTGCTATTTCTTCTTTGGAATGCTGTCTTCAAAGATAATTAGATGTTTCTAATAGGATTGTTCTAATGATGATGAAGATCTTTTTATTTTTCCCTCTTGGAAAATATTTTTAGAGTTTTGATGCCGGCTATTTTGATGATGAAGATAATTGCTTTATTATGCTTTTATATCATGTGATTTTAAAAGAGCTGAAGAGGTCCACAGAAACTAATTGCTGATGAGTTTAGAATTGGAACAAATCAATCATGAAAGAATTTCCAGAAAGGAATTTCCAGAAGAAATCTAGAATCTGAGAAAGTAAGGAGACCTGGTAACAAAAATGTTGTGCACACAGTTTTTTTTTTTACCTTTAATGGCCCTACCCTTGAGGATTCAACAAGCTGATCCTTTAAAAGGGACTCAGATGGGCAGGAGGTATGGTGGCACTGAGGTGAAAAATAAGGGCTATGTGGATAACAGCAAAGGAAAGTGAGAGACACAAGAAAAATAAAAAGTCTGGATTCCCAGGAAGGTACTAGAAGATATTGAAGGAAAGGAAGTGTTATGTTGGAAACAGCAGGGTAGCAGTGATTAAGAAGAAGGGAAAGAACCAGAATAGAACTGGAAGTAACCTTGGAGGTTCCTATTACCAGCCCCCTGCTCAAGCAGGAGACCCAATATCATTTCAGACAAGTGGCTGTCCAGTCCCTTTTTAAAAACCTTGAGTGATGAAGCACCCACAACGTCTGAAGACAAGCTGTTCCACTGGTTAATTGTTTTTGCTGTTAGGAAGTTTCTCCTTAATTCCAGGTGGCTTCTCTCCTGGATTAGTTTCCATCCATTGTTTCTTGTCTTGCCTTCTGGTGCTTTGGGAAATAAATTGACCACCTCCTCCTTGTGGCAGTGTCTCAAATACTGGAATACTGCTATCATGTCTCCCCTAGTCCTTCTTTTCTCTAGACTGGCCAGTCCCAAATCCTGCAACCATTCTTCATATGTTTTTTGTCTCCAGGCCTTTAATCATCTTAGTTGCTCTTCTTTGTACTGTTTCCAAAGTTTCAACATCTTTTTTGTAATGTGGGGACCAAAACTGGAGGCAGTATTCCATTCCAGGTGTGGTCTTACTAAGACTTTATAAAGCAGTACTAATACTTCACATGATTTTGATTCTATGCTTCTGTTTATACAACCAAGGATTGTATTAGCTTTTTTGGCTGCTGCCACACACTGCTGGCTCATGTTTAGGTGATTGTCCCTGATAGTAAGACACCCCCAATTGTATGACGTATTGGGGGTGTCAGGGGGGTCGGCTAATGTAAGCCGTACCCCGAACGTAAGACGTACATCTTACTTTCGGGGAAACATGGCCCAGCGCGATGGGAAGCGGCGGGGTGAAGTAGCGGGCGTCGCTGCCGCGGGGGAAGGAGCCGGTGGAGGCGATGGGGCTGGCGTGGTGGGGGGGAGCGGAATCCAGAGCTTTGCGCCGCTCGCCTCCCCGCCCTTCCCCGCCCCGCCGCCGCCGCCGCCGCCGCTCACTCACTCACCCCGCCGCAGGGGGACAAGGGGAGGCGCACCGGGAACCTCTCCTTGGCGCAGGGAGCTTCCTTCTGGCTGGTCGCCTCCCCGCCCTTCCCCGCCCCGCCGCCGCCGCCGCCGCTCACTCACTCACTCACCCCGCCGCAGGGGGACAAGGGGAGGCGCACCGGGAACCTCTCCTTGACGCAGGGAGCTTCCTTCTGGCTGGGAGAGGTTCACGGTGCGCCTCCCCTCGTCCCCCTGCGGCGGGGTGAGTGAGTGAGCGGCGGTGGCGGCGGCGGGGAAGGGCGGGGAGGCGAGCGGCGCAAAGCTCTGGATTCTGCTCCCCCCTGCCACGCCATCCCCATCGCCTCACTTATCCGCCGCTTCGCTCGCGCTCCCAAGAAAGGGAGGTTGGTCACCGGAAAAGGGAGCACGAGCGAAGCGGCGGGTGAGTGAGGCGATGGGGCTGGCGTGGCGGGGGGGAACGGAATCCAGAGCTTTGCGCCGCTCCCCTCCCTTCCCCGCCACCGCCGCCGCCTCCGCTCACTCACTCACCCCGCCGCAGGGGGACGAGGGGAGGCGCACCGGGAACCTCTCCCAGCCAGAAGGAAGCTCCCTGCGCCAAGGAGAGGTTCCCGGTGCACCTCCCCTCGTCCCCCGGGCCATCCGCATCTCGCCGCCGTCCCCGCGGACCAGTCCGGGCAGCAGAGCGTGCGGGACCGGCGCGGGTCTGGGGCGGCGCGCAGGCCTGCTCTGGGCTGGCGGCGGCGGCAGCGGGGCGGGGCGGGGAAGGGAGGGGAGGGGAGGGGAGCACCGGCCGCCCCTGCCACACAGGCAAAGCTTCGTGGCGCCCGCCGCCCCCGCCTTCGAAGCGTACGTAGAAAAGGTGCGGGTGAAATCTTTCCATTCCTGGGGGGGGAAGCCACCGCCGCCACCGTCACCACAGCTCGACGCCCCCATGTGAGAAGCAGGGAAGAACTGGAGGGGAAGCAGAGGCGCAAGGAGGGGGGGAGAGAGAGAAAACAACGCACTTACGCGTCTCGCCAGGGATCCATTTGGGAAGATCTACCTTCCCAAACCGCAGCCCAAGACGCCGTAATCGCACTAACTGCCTTGGTCCCTCTGTCCCGGTGTTAAACAGCTCTAGCAGCTGCGTTGGTAGACAGTTAAGATTATATATGATGTAAATATATTGTGGGTATGTCAGCTCCCCCAAACCATAAAACTTAGTTTAATGACACCACGTGCTCCGCGAGAGCCATTCAGGGCTTTTGCTTTGGGCAATCCACATAAATAACCTTCAAAAGTTTTAAACTGCTAAATTCAGTCAGAAGCCAGGGGTATTTTTGCTATAATGTTCTCAGGGAAAGTAAAAGCTTTGGCTGAACTTGATGTCTGTCATTCCCCCCTCCCTTTCTTGTTTGGAGGTTTTTTTAAAAGTTCCCACTGTGTTGACATGGATGGCTATGAAAGGTAAGCGATGTTTCATTTCCTTCTCGGCTTTTGAAAAATTCTTTAGGCAGTGTATCTCCGGCTGGTTCGCCTTTACGGTAATTGAAAAGTTGGGAGCTGGTGCTGTGGGCTTACAAATTCTCCCTCTTCCTCCCCACCACTCTCCTTACGATAAAACAAAAGTACATCTGATTTTGTTAACCCTAACTTGTCAAGTTCAGTTATTCCTTGGCACATTTCCGACCAAATGAGAAGGAGGTGCCTTGGTTTGTGGAGTTGAGGGGATGTTGTAATGCACCCCACTTGAACTGGCCGTAAGCATTTTGTGAGTGAAAAAGTGGAGAGTGGAATGGCTAAAAAGCACAAGATTGGATGTGGTCGGCAACCCATGAGAAATATGGGCCAATGATTCGGTGAATACAATACTGTTCAGGTTGTTAGGTAATAAATGTTCGACAATTTATTTCCAATATAAGCCGTACCCGAAAGTAAAACGTAGTGGGGGTTTTGGGGATAAAAAGAAAGTAAGACGCTGTCTTACTTTCGGGGAAACACGGGTAGGACTCCAAGGTCCCTATCATCATATTGATCATGAAACATGATCAATAGTGAAATTAAAAATCCAAAGCTCCATAAGCAGTCATTTCAACCAAGCCCAGAGCTCTCTCAATAGGACAAACTCCAAGGTGCTAATAATATGGAAAGTCCATGCAATGGTATCTCTGCATTGGAAACACTGTAGAAGAGCATGGAATGTTGGTTGCAACAAGGGCCCAGAATGTTGACAAAAGTATTAGAAAGGCCCAAAGTATTGGCAAATATACCAGGAGGCTCAAGTATGTTAAAACCTGGAGATTGTTCAATAAGAACAGAACTAGACTAGAAGCAGCTAAAAGGGAGTGGTGAAACTCTTAATATTCTCCCTTAAGAGCCCTAACAAATGTGGATGCCAATGGTGTGAGTAGTAAAGCAGAGAATCTAACAGTAGAATAAGGGAGATTATGCCCTGGGAGAGATAGAAAATAATAGAGAATAAGGTAGAAAATGAGAGTGAATCTTAAAGTAAAAAATGGAACTATAGGTTAGAAGGTATAATGTTACAGATTTAAGCATTGAGTAAGATAAGAGACAGGGAACGAGTAAGGCTGGATCCTGAGCTCTGAAATCAATTCTTCATTTTGCAAAACTTTTAAAATAAAAATTCCAAGGTGCAGGAGCTGTTGCAGTTCTTGCCTGAGTATATCAGTGTTAAATACTTCGTTCGCGTGCGAATGATGAAGACACACGGCGATGATGAACAAACACTTTATTCTCCTTCTACAACAACCAAGCAAAAGCAAAAGGCACGCAGGCCTTTTTATATAGCCAGAAGCCCAGACAGTGTCAACCAATAGGAACAGAGCGTTTTCGTGCCTTGCACATGTGCACAAGGCTAGTGCCGCTCTGTCTGGTCCCAGGCAGCTTTTGGAATGCCCGGAACCAATGCAACATCCTGGGCCTCCTTTTGCAGGCTTGGGACACAACACCCCTCCCCCCTAGATGGAACATACTTCGCGTACACACAGGTACGTCATGCACTGGGAAGGGTGACATACAGTTGCATTATTCAAATGCAAAAAGTGTGGAATACTCGAGTCTGCGCACAGGCAAACCCCTTCAATCTTTATTAACACAAATAAATGTATCCGAAATCAAAATAATGCAAAATAATCTAACCCCAAATCAGGGGCCTCATAAGAAGGTCCCTCATGATTTGACAGCAACCTCACAAAGTCTCTCAGATGTTCGGGTGGGCACTTCGCCCGCTGCAACCTTCTAAGGCCCGGAGAAATTGCCTGGCCCACCTGCTCACCTACCAGGCTAGGCGGGCCAGGATGTTGCTGCCCTAAATATCCAGGTGACCCTGGTGAGGGTGCCTGGCCTACCTGCTCACCTACCAGGCTAGGCAGGACAGAACTTTGCTGCCACAAGTACCCGGTTGACCCACCCAGCTGCTGACTGACTGGACCCTCTGAGTTCAAGCCAGCATACCTTGGAGGGGTGGAAGTCCCCAAGTCCACAATGGACCCCACTTGGAAACACTATCCCTCGAGCCCAAGGCCAGCATATGGAGAGGCCTGGTAGCGGAAATGTTGCCCCTAAGCATGTGCCAGAGGTGCCAGAGTCAGGAGCTGCCTCCATGGCAATCCCCTTTATTGGTGACTTCCTCTTGGGAGCAATTGCTGAATTATGCAAGCGCCCTTGATGGAATTACTTTTCTCTTACTGTTTGTGATTTATGTGGATACACCCGGTCAGTCTCCCTGTCTGGAGCACTATCTGTCATATGTGAGTACTGTGGATACCCTCGGTGTGACTCCCTGTCTGGAGTAATTGTGGATATGTGGGATGACCCCCTATCCATTGAATTCCTGTTTGGAGCACTTGCGGAACCTTGGGATGAATCCCAAACAGCCTCAGCAGCAGCTAGTGAGGCCCTGTTAGGCCTGGGAACTAGTAACCCAGAATGCATATTATGGTCCTCCTCCACCCCCCAGAGCAGAACCAGGAGCGGAAGGGTGGCAGTCCAGTCTCCAACGCAGTTGGTCTATGTGTCTGCGAAGAATGCAGCTGTCACCCAAGTCAACTTCGTATGACAATGGTCCAGAGACCTTCCAGACCACACAGGGATGTCCAGGCCCATATTTTCTTGCCCAAACCAGATTGCCCACCTGGAGTCTCCTAGGTGCCCGCGGTTGTGACACCTGTGAAGCCACCCGGTCAGGGTGCAACCTGTCCAGTTTAGTGATGAGGCGGCGACCCCAGCGGAGTTCAGCAGGGCTCTTCCCTGTGGATGTACATGGTGTGGTGCAGTGTGCAAGAAAGAAATCTGCTAACCTGTGATGCCAGTTACCGTAAGTCAGTTTCTTGAGAACATCTTTGGTGGTGTGCACCATTCTCTCTGCCAAGCCGTTGGAGGATAGATGGAAGGGAGACGACATTGCATGCCAGATCAGGTTGGCCTGAAGGAAAGCCTGGAACTCAAAAGATGTAAATTGAGGGCCATTATCAGAAACCGGGACATCTGGAAGTCCGTGCGATGCAAAAATGCCTCTCAACACTTAGATGGTCCTGGCAGTAGTGGTGGAGGAAACAGGAACAACCTCTAGCCACTTGGAATGGCTATCAACAACAACCAGGAAGAATTGCCCATGAAAGGGCCCAGCATAATCTATATGCACCCTAGTCCATGGGGTTTGAGTTTCCTCCCACCTATGTACTGGGGCATGAGGCATTTCAGGCCAAGACTGTTGGCACACTTGGCATCCATGCACCTTGGCTTTATTGAGCCCAGGCCACCAAAGATGGCTGCGCGCAAGCGCTTTCATCCTGACAATTCCAGGATGTCCCTCATGCAGAGAGATCAAGATTCTAGACCTCAATGTGGCCTGGATCACTACCCTGCTACCCCATAACAGGCAACCCTTGAAATTGGAAAACTCATGCTTCTTGTGCCAGAAGCTTTGGAACTCAGTATCTGGGCACTTGTCAGGCCATCCTGACAACACCCATGTCAGCACGCGTGTAAGCGTGTGATCAGTGGTGGTTTCTGCAGCCATGTCCCTAGCACTGAGGGGAGATTCAGGCAACTCCTGAATGGAGAGAATATTGATGACAGGAGCTTCTACCTGTTTTAGAGGTAATCTGCTTAGGCCATCTGCATGGCCCATTTCTTTTCCAGGTTTGTGAACTAAAGTGTAGTCATATGCTGACAGGAAAATGGACCATCTCAGCATACGAGGAGAAATGATCTGTGGTGTCTGTTTGTTGGTTGTAAACAAACCCAGCAGAGGTTTATGGTCTGTATAAACCGTGAAGTGGTGGCCATATAAGAAATCATGGACTTTCTTTATGCCAGCCACTATGGCCAAGGCTTCTTTGTCAATCTGAGCATAATTCTGCTCTGCAGATGACAGAGTCCTTGAGTAATAGGCCACAGGACTTGTGTCCCATCAGCCTTCAGATGGCTAAGTACAGCTCCCACCCCATAAGGAGATGCATCGCATGCAATGCATACAGGCAATTTCTCTTTGAAATGTGCTAAAACAGCATTTGAAGTGAGCAAGGCCTTAACCTCATTAAAACTCCTATCATGGACTTTAGTCCACTGCCATGGAATCTGCTTGTCTAAGAGCTTATGTAATGGCTCTGCCACTGCAGCCTTATGTGGGAGAAATGCATGGTAAAAATTTAAGAGCCCCAAGACGGCTTGCAGCTAACTCTTGGACTTGGGGCCTGTTGAATAGCTTGTAGTTTAGCTTCAGCAGGGTGAATGTCTTGGGCATCAATCCTGAACCGTAGGAAGTCAGTGGAAGTGACTCCTATCTTGCATTTATCCTGCTTCAATTTAAGGCCTGCTTTGTGAAAACGAAGCAAGACAGCCCTTAACCTTTCTGCTAAATTTTGGGATGACTCCCCAGCAATGAGGACATCATCAAAGTAGGGACAGACCCTACCTCGAAGTATGCTCTCCATGACACTTTGGAATATGCCAGGGGCTATATTTACCCAAATTGCAGTCTTTTGACCTTGAAGGCTCCCCTGTGAGTTACAATAGTCTGGGCCTCTGCAGCTGCCTCATCAACAGGTAGCTGTTGATAAGCCTGTGCCAGGTCAAGCTTCGAAAAAATGCGCCCCCCGCCTTGAGGGAAACCAGGATGTGGCTTACAACAGGGACTGGATAAGCGTGCTGTTGCAATGTCTTATTAAGCGTACACTTGTAGTCTGCACATATACGTATTTCCCCATTAGCCTTTAAAGGTGTTACTATGGGGGTTTCCCATGGACTAGAATCCACAGGTTCTAAAATGCCTTGCTGGAGCAATTTGTCCAGCTCAGCATCTATTTTACCTTTGAGGGCAAAAGGTACCCTCCTAGGCTTGATCCTAATGGGCGTGATAGTTGGGTCTAACCGTAGCACAATGGGGGGCCCCTTGGAGGATCCTAGCTCTGAACTAAACACATCTGCAAACTTCTGCAAGGCTCAACGTTTGCAAATGGCGCAGCCCAGTTACCTGGATTCCCAGAGCCTCGAACCAATTGAGTCCAATAAGACTCATACATTCACTCCCAACTACCACCACATCTAGGGGACCTTCAAAATCCTTATGCTGTACTCTAAGGGTGGCCTCCCCCTTAACACACACCACAGAATTCTGAAAATCAGTGAGTATTAGATTCGATAGCCTAACTCGAAGGCGACTGCTGCTACATATCCTTTTGAATGTGTTAATTGAAATAATTGAGAGAGCGGACCCTGTGTCCAACTCCATTGATAAGCGAATCCCTTGCAACCTTACATTAACGGAAAGTTTCTTCTTAAGGGGCTTGTGTGTTCCTGTCCTCAGAATACTCCTGCATGATGCGCAGAAACCCACCCTATGTTGGCTGGGGACCCTGGTACCTTTCAGACACAATTCTTCACAAGGTTGGATCTTCTGGCGACCCAAACAGACGGATGTGATGTGGCCTTGCCTGCCACACGCCCTGCAAATGGCGGAGTGGAACCTACAGTCAGCTCACTTGTGACGTCCTCTGAACCCAAAGCATTGAAGAGATGCTGGGGCCTTGCCCGGACATCCCTTCTGCCTCCTTTCAGCTGGCTGGTGAAGTCTGTCCACCTCCTCTTCAGGATCCACTTCCGATCCTTCTCAAGCGTCCTCTTGATGGACGGTAGCTGTGTCTGGAGGGTTCCTGGAGAGCTGTAAGGCCTTCACAACCCTGCCTGCTGCTTCCTCAGTTGCCACCTCTCGTAGTGCGTCTTGGAAGGAGACATCTTCTTTTGCAAAAATCTTCTGTTGTAAGTCTCTACTCCTCAAACTACTCACGAAGCAATCTCGCAGCCTCTCTTCCAGATCCTTGAACTCACAAGGCCTGGCTGCTTGCCTTAAGGCCGCAATAAAGTCAGCAGCAGATTCACCCAGCCTCTGGTTTCTCTGCTCGAATGCATGCCTCCAAGCAATGACAGATAACTTCGGCTGGAAGTGTTCCTTCCACATTTTCTTCAAGTCAGTATATGTTACTGACTCCAGGGGTGCAGGGGCCACCAGATTTTCTGCGATGTCAAAAGCTTCTTGTCCACAGGCACACAAAAGAGTTGCTGCCTTCAGGCCATCTTCTCTTATCTGATTTACTCTGAAGTAGTTCTCCACCCGTGCTATGTAGGAATTCCATCTCTCTGGGTGGGAGACATCGAAATCAGACAAGCAGCCAATCTTCGACATCGTAAAGTTTTCGATCTTCGTCAATCGCTTCCTCTGCAAGATGCTGTTTGGCAAAAGGGTCCTTTAGCAAAGCTCACCCTCCAGCGATGCTGTACTGGCAGGCTGGGACGCTGATTCAGACACCGTCTTCCCCTCTTCAGGATTTCCTGGGTAAGTCCTTAAATCTTTTGTTTCAGCTTGCAAAGGATCCCACCTTCGTTGCCAGTGTTAAATACTTTGTTTGCGTGAGAATGATGAAGACACATGGTGATGATGAACAAACACTTTATTCTCCTTCTACAACAACCAAGCAAAAGCAAAAGGCACACAGGCCTTTTTATATGGCCAGAAGCCCGCACAGTGTCAACCAATAGGATCAGAGCGTTTTCACGACTTGCGCATGCGCACAAGGCTAGCGCCGCTCTGTCTAGTCCCGGGCAGCTTTTGGAATGCGCGGGACCAATGCAACGTTCCGAGCCTGCTTTTGCAGGCTCAGGACACAACAATCAGCATCTTCAAACCAAACCTATCACAGAAGTGATATCACTAAAGAGTACCCATAAAATTAAGAGTATGAGCATGCACAAAGGGATAGGACTTGACCTGGAGCTTTCTAAAGAATCTCTCACTGAAAAGGTTACAGTTGTAACACCAGGCTGAACAAACAGTGTATCTTCTTAGCAGGATAACTTACAAGAATTGTTTTACTGTGTGTGTGTGTGTGTGTATGTGTGTTTAAGAAAACTGGAGTGATTCAGTTCCTTCAACATAACAGCTGATCTATGAGAGTTAAATATGAAATTTGATCAGAAGGCAATGAGATTTTATCTCATCCTCCTTTATCAGTATCAATATTAAATACAATGCTTTGGGAAGTTTCTCTGTTGAGTAATTTTATTCCATGAGGACAAGAAATTTCCTGACAGGGAGAGAGACAAATATCAGTGGAACAGCTTGCCTTCAGAAATTGTGGGTCCTCCATAACAGAGGTTTTTAAGGACAGCCATTTATCCAGAATGGTATTGTTCTTGCCTGGACAGGAAGTTGAATTAGAAGACCCCCAAGGTCCATTCCAACTTTATTCTGTTTTGTTCTGTTCTAAACATTGAAGCATCAATGTAAAATCTTTCTTTTTTCATCTTAAAATATTTTTAAGAAAAATCAATAATTAGTGAGGCATTTATAGGCATTTATAGTCATGACAGGGAATGGCTGATAAGGGGCAACAAGCAGCAAAGCTTTATAAGTCATAAATGTTATGACACCCCAATCCGATTATCTAACATACTTACTTTTAGCATTCTGGATATGATTGTTAATTAACAAAAATGTAATTAATACAAATTAACATATTGGAATCCAGACCATGATCTAGTGCTAAACTGAGATATTATTTTTCTTCTCATTTCTGTAGTTCTGTATTGTTTTTAACCTGTCATATTCTATGAAGATGGTATATGCTCTTATTTCCTGTATCATTAAGGGTGTGTTATAGATCTGGATGAAGCTTGAATTACAAAACAGGCTAGATGATTTGAAATATATTTTTATTTGATTCTAAACATTCCATGAATTTCTGAAGTTCATCTCTTATTCTAAGGCAGACATGTCAAACTCGCGACGTCATGTGATGTCACGCAACATATCGGGCTGGTTTTGCCATTGCTGGCAATGGGTGGGCGCAGCTTCAGTATGATGAAACCGGCCCAGGGGACGGCAGTTTGACACCCCTGTTCTAAGGCTCTGGCATACTGCAAATTGTGATCCCTGACAGCAGTGCAAAAAAGAGAAGCAAACGTTTTTATTATCTATGTGAAGCATATAAACAGGGAAGGAAGATGTACAGTATTATGTACTAAGTGATTAGAGTAGAGTAGAATAGAATAGAATAGAATAGAATAGAATAGAATAGAATAGAATAGAATAGAATAGAATAGAATAGAATAGAAATGTTATTGTCATTTTAAATGTACACTAATCAGCATCCATTAAAATGAAACTTCATTGCATTCAGCTCTCAAAAAATACCATTATGCATATACCCCCCCACACACATATATGACACAGAGAAACATCACAGTCTAATTTGAATGTATACATATACAAGTCTTTGATTGTCTTTCCTCAAATCAGCATCATCTTGGTTATTGGACAACCCCTGATTGTCTTAATAAGGATGGCTGGGTGATCAAGGGAAATACATTTCTAGTTTTTTTTCCTATTATTCTGTCTCAATATTGCAAAAAGGTGTTTTTTTTAGCAGTGTTTGTGCAGCTTTACTTAGCCAAATGGCTAAATGTTTCAGATGTTTGCCTGAACAAATAACGGCATGAATAATGAATGAATGAATAAAGACCATGAAGATTCAATATGTTTAGCTAGAAAGTTTGAAGGGGAGCTAAGACTTCAGAATGAATAAAATACTCTGCTTCACACCTCCCATCGTAACATAATATTGTCAAGTCAGGGATAGTCTGAGCTGAGGATAGCTTCTGTGTCTGCTTTTCTGTTTCCTACTCAGTTTAAGGTTTTCATACACTTAGTAAACATTTAAAAAGGCCTTTCTGTATTAAATTTCTGTTCTGTAACCTCTGAAAACCCAGCTTTATCACATTTTGAAAGGAGTATTGGCTCAATAGCTGTTTTTTAATGAAAAAAAAAACAATGCACAGGTACAGAATAGGTGATACTTGGCTCAATAGCAGTAACTGCAAGAGGAATCTTGGAGTCCTAGCAGAAAATCACTAAATATTAGCCAGCAGTGCCAAAAAAAAAAAAAAAGCCAACACAGTTATAGGCTGCATTAACAGAGGGATAGAATCAAGATCACATGAAGTGTTAATACCATTTTATAATGCCTTGGTATGATCACACTTGGAATACTGCATCCAGTTTTGCTTGTCATAATCAAAAAAGATGTTGACTGCAGAGAAAGAGCAACAAAAGGACTAGAGATTACAACATATGAAGAACGGTTGCAGGAATTGAGTATGTTTAGTTTAATTAAAATAATGACTAGGGGATGGCAAGATAGCAGTGTTCCAATATCTAAAGGGCTGCCATAAAGAAGAGGAAGTCAACTTATTCTCCCAAGCACCTGAAGGCAGGACAAGAAGCAATGGAGGAGAAATCCAACCTAGAACTAAGCAGAAATTTCCTGACAGTTAGAACAATTAATCAATGGAATGGTTTGCCTTCAGAAGTTTTCAGTGGATCACTATTACTGTTTGTAATATGGCAGCACACAAAGTAATGGGGGGACCCCTATGTTTGCCCATGTAGCATCTCTATGGGCTGCTCTGGCTTTATCGACACAATGATATTGATAGACTCTTTTTACTATGAAATGTTGCAAGTACACCAGATAGTTGAAGAAGAAAAAGGGACATTGGAAAAATATCTGAAGGCAGTGAAGAAGATGCACTGAAGCTCAGTATACCATGAAGAGACAAATTGGCCTACAGGAAAGATCAAATGAAGAATAGAAAAGAGACATGGCAAGGCACAGTATTACATGGCCAGTATAAAACAAACAAACAAAAAAAGAGGCAGGCAAAGCAGGTAACAACAGGACCTGGCAATGGCTAAGTGCAAGAAAGTTGAAGAAAGAGATAAAAGCTAATTCTGGCAGGACAATATCAAGCCTTGAGAACAAATACATACAAATCAGAATTGAGAAGACAGCAATAGACAATAAATGCCCCCTCTGAAAAGAAGCTGAAGAATTAGTGGGTTACCTAGTTGGCTACTGCAAGATCACACAGACTGACTACAAGCAGCAGCATGACAAAATAGCAATAATGGTGCATTGGAAAAGCTGCAAGAAATACCATTTTCCTGCAGTCAAAAACTGGTGGGAACCACAAAATAGACAAAGTAATAGAAAATTAGGAAACTAAAGTGCTTTGGAACTTTCGTATTCAAAAGACAAACACCTTTCAAATGTTACCAATACTTAAAAAGGATGGAAATCTCGATGAATGGCAGAAAGGTATAAACAAATTCATTTGGGATGGCAAGAAACCAAGGGTTAAATTTAAAATTATTCAAGACACAAGAGAGAGAGGTGGTTTGAAAGTGCCTAATTTTAAATTATATTATTATGCAGCAGTTCTAGTGGTTATAAGTGATTGGATTAACTTAACAAATGAAAGAATATTAAATATAGAAGGATATGGGTTAGTATATGGGTTCCACGCGTATTTAGTTTATGACAAAAAATTGGATAGGAGTTTTAAAGAACATATAATAAGAAACTCTGTCTTGCGAGTCTGGAAAAAGTATTATTATAAGTTAAATGGTAAAATTCCTTTATGGACAGTTCCCAGACACGCAATACAGAGTATAGGTATACAACAAATTCAAGACGTGGTGCCCTATGATAAACTTTTAAATAAAGAAGGGAATAGCATAGAACTGAAATCATTAGATAAATTAAGGGAGGAAGGTATAGCTCATAATTGGTTTTATCATGCACAACTTCAAGCCAGATGGCAAAAAGATGTCAAGATGGGTTTTTCTTTAAAGGATGATGAAAAATTAATTATACAAATTAGAGATCAAAGAAAGATGCATATTAAAAGAATATATAATGCTTTAATTGAAATTGATTCTGGAACTGAATTAATTAAAGACTGTATGATTAAATGGGAAGGTAACTTCGGCCACCCAATTATGATGGAAACTTGGAAAAGAATATGGGTGAAAAATGTTAAATTTACACAAGCTCAGCATCTAAGAGAAAATTTTTATAAAATGTTTTACAGATGGCATTTAGATCCCAAAAAATTATCGTCTATGTATCCAAATTTGCAACCCAAATGTTGGCGATGTGACTCTATGGACGCTACTTACTTTCACATTTGGTGGTCTTGCAAAAAAATTAAGGCTTTTTGGATAAAAATATGGTGGATTCTTCAAAATATTTTGAAAAAGCGTATTGAGTTTGTACCACAGTTGTTTTTGTTGGGTATTACAAAGGATTGTTCCACCACAGAGACTAAGTTGATTTTGAACTTGATTACTGCTGCAAGACTGTTGGTGGGACAATATTGGAAGTCATCTGAAATACCATCTATTGAAGAATGGACATTAAAAGTTACCCATCTTGTGGAGATGGCTAAGATTTCGGCATACCTGAAGAACCACTCAAATGAAACGTTTTTGATGGACTGGAAGAAATGGATTGATTATATGCAAAAGAAATATCAGTTGAAAGAATTAGATTTGATATATAGTTAAATAGTTTAATATAGTAGTTTAGTGAGGTTTCTTGTGTTTTTACCCTGTATTCATTCTGGGAAGTCGGGGGGGGGAGGGGGGAGGGAGATAATATATGTTAGCTTATG
Source organism: Bothrops alternatus (assembly GCA_034064705.1). Classification (NCBI taxonomy): domain Eukaryota; kingdom Metazoa; phylum Chordata; class Lepidosauria; order Squamata; family Viperidae; genus Bothrops; species Bothrops alternatus. The sequence continues at coordinate 19,719,658 of JARGCV010000006.1, forward strand.
TTTCTCAACTGTAGTTGGGGACTTAGGGATTAGATAATTTTTGTAGGATGCTCGGTAGAATTGTAGCTAGTGTTTTGGATGGCGAGGAGGAGGAGCGAAAATACAAGAGGAGTGGGCTGGTGGAGGGTGTTTTGGAGGGGGGTTCCGAGCAGTTCTTTGTATTGTTTATTTTTATTATGTAATTTGTTTGTTTTCAGTTGAGTTAATAGGTTACTATGTTATAATTGTTAAAAGTTTTTTATAAAAAATTTTAATAAAAAAATTATTAAAAAAAAAAAAAAAAAAAAAAGACAAACACCTGCCACATTATACCCAGACTTAATATTTGTCAGTAAGAAAGACAAAAAAGTCTTGATAGTAGATGTTGCACTATCCAGAGAAAGCAGAAGAAAAGAGAAAGAATTGGAAAATCACAGAATTCAAAAACTTGCAAATAGAAGTAGAATGATTGTGACCAAAAAAGCAAATCTAGTATCGACAGTAACAGACACCTTGGATGCCATCCTAAAATAATGGGAGCACTGCTTGAACATCATTGACATTGACAAAATCACCACTAATAAATTGAAAAAGGCAGCTTTACTTGGAAAAGCTTAGGGTATATCCTGTGACGATACATTTAATACCATCGAGCAACATCTGCTTATCCCAAGTCTGTGGGAGTATACAAGAATGTCAAATCCAATCTAAACATCTGGGTAATTGTGTAACCACCTATAATTAATAATTTCCTGCCTATACAGCAGTTTATCCCCCCAAAAATGCCAACAATAAAAAAATGATATTTTCACAGTTAATAGAATTGGTGTCATTTTAACTTAGTGTTTAGTTTAATAATAATAATAATAATGATGAGGATGATGATGATGATGATGATGATGATGATGGAAGGGACCTTGGAGGTCATTGAGTCCAACCCCCTGATCAGGCAGGGAACTCTACACCATTTCGGACAAATGGCCATCCAGTCTCTTCTTTAAAACTTCCAGTGTTGGAGCATTCACCGCTTCTGGAGGCAGGTTGTTCCACTGGTTAATTGTTCTAACTGTCAGGAAGTTTCTCCTTAGTTCTAGGTTGCTTCTCTCCTTGATTAGTTTCCATCCATTGCTTCTTGTCCTGCCCTCAAGTGCTTTGGAGAATAGCTTGACTCCCTCTTACTAGCTTGCCATTTTATCAGTTCTGAATCTGGTGCCAATAAATGTTCTACCAGTAAACCACCCTTCTCAAACCTGAATAATACAAAAGAAAAAGTAGTAGTTAAGCAACAATAAATAACTGAGTCAGATTCATAAGTGTATGGTGTAATCACCAGGTGCCTTAGCAAAATTAAGTGTCAAAGTTAGATGCCAGCAAGAGGAATTCAGATTCTGGCATAAACCTCCATGATGTGCTGGTAATTTGTAACACTGGTAATAAAGGCTTTAGGATAAACATGCTTGGAAGTTCTTTGAAGTGTTTCATTAGTCGGAACCACGACATCAAGTTTATATCTCAATGTTAAGAAACTCAAGTTTGAAGTTCATAGTATATTTCCTTCCTGAAAAATCAATATTACATTACCCAAAGGCACTCATGAATACTTTACATCTGGTTGAGCTAGGTAAAACTTGATTTCACAAGGCAACATCTGTGCTTATTAAGTTACCTATTTCAATTCCTGGAGCTGATAATATAACTATTCACAGCAGTCAAATACTGAAAAGAGTCCTCTGAGATGAGACATAGAATGAAATGCAAAGATGAGCAAAAATGCATTCTCTGAATTATAGTAAGATGGTCTGCAAGTCTCTCAGGGCATAAAGAAACTCAGGAACTGAATAAGATGTCTTTTCCACACTTCTGTCTCAAAAAAACATTTAATAGACTAGCTGCAGGCAGCTAACGTCTAGCCCAGATGCTTAGAACTCAAGGCCTTTGGTATTCACACCCGTCTCACACATGTTTCCCTTTCTAGGAGGTGGATGGAGTAAGTCCATGTTTTCCCTGATTTTATAGTTTGAAATCTGAGAGGATTTCATCTATTAAAATTTCAATAGCTAAAAATCTACCTTGATTATCTGATTCTATTAATTTAGCTCTTATATGATTTTTAACATAAATAACAATTCCATTTTTTTTCTCTAAAGATGCTGCCACAAAATGTGTACCCAACCTATTATTTATCAAGTATTTCTGAGCAGAGATTCTTATATGTGTTTCTTGTAAACAAATTACATCATTTTTACATTGCTTCAAATAGTGAAATATCTTCCTCCTTTTCTGTGGCGAATTTAAACCATTCACATTCCATGTCAAATATTTATTTGACATGAGCTATTTGTGAAAGCTTCTGTAAGGCCAAGTCCACTTCTTGCTTCTTCTTAGGCCTTGCTCCCATGGCTTCCAATGATGTCGATGCAACTTGCTTTGTATAAGTTGGCTGTACTTTTTCTCTTTGATCCGTATACTTAATAGCTTCACGTGCATGCCTTTGTTCTTTGGGTTTCTCTACTTCCAAACAACAACAACAATAACAATAACAATAACAACAACAACAACAACAACAACAACAACAACAATAATAATAATAATAATAATAATAATAATAATAATAATAATAATAATAATAATAATAATAATAAAGTTGGAAGGGACCTTGGAGGTCCAACCGCCTGCTCAGGCAGGAAACCCTATACCATTTCAGACAAAAGGCTGTCCTTAGTTGTAGGTTGCTTCTCTCTTTGGTTAGTTTCCATCCATTGCTTCTTGTTCTGCCTTAAGGTGCTTTGGAGAATACCTTGACTCCCTCTTCTATGTGGCAGCCCCTGAGATATTGGGACACTGCTATCATGTCACCCCTCATGATATCACCATCTCGGATTTCAGCTGGAAAAACTACCAGACAGTTGAAGTCCAGGCATCATTATAACACTGGGTAATATCTAGTATGTATTTTTGTTAACAAGAGAGACATGCAACTTGTAACTGCTAAGAATTTGTTTTGACTCTGCCATTTCAGCAGTGATAATGGACATGAGGTTTCCCATTTTTTAACAGTGGGGAAAAACAAAGCACACACACACACACAACACACACAACACACAAATAAACAAAAAATAGTTTCAGCCTTAAAATTGGGTTTGTATATTTTTTTAAAAAAAATCTACCACTGCAGCATAATAAAGAAATAAATCTGTATAATGTTAATAATGAAGGGATAATAATTAATAGAGGAATAGAATTAAGATCACGTGAGGTTCTAGTATTGCTTTACAAAGTCTTAGTAAAACCACACTTGGAATACTGCATCCAGTCCTGGTCACCTCAATATATATAAAAAAAGATGTTGAGACTCTGGAAAGAGTTCAGAGTAAAGCAAAAAAAAAAAAATGATTAGGGGGCTGGAGGCCAGTGCGTTTTTTGTAAAAAAAAAAAAAAAAGGTGCTGGAACTCACACATGTCATACAACCCGCCTTGCCTACCCTACAAGGTTCCATCCAAAAAAGGTGCCGGAATTCCGTTCTGGGCGTTCTATGAGAAAAAAAGCCCTGCTGGAGGCTAATACATACAAAGAATGGTCACAGGAATTTCTTGTGTTTTATTTTCCATAGCATCAGGATGATGCAGGCATTTTTTTTTCATATTCCTATTTCCTCTCTGAACAGGCGAGATGTGATTTCATCTCCAACTGAGTGCTTTGGAAGTTGGAACATTTACCCAAAAGTATAGGGATATTTTGGCAAAGCAAGAATAAGTGAGGTGGGGTGGGATGCTTTGAAAAATAGTAAAACCTGATAAAAGTCTCTAAAGTCAAACCTCAACCAGAGCTGTTCTATAATAGGCACTGGTTTCCCATTGGCTAATATCACCCTGAGAGAGGGTGACACCAAGGGCGTTGCTTAACATGCCCTATGTCATGGTTCCGATAGATGAGACCAGTAAAAACAGAACTCCAAGGCAAGAGGTTTCCTTAAAGAACATATTTATTGAACTTGAACTTCCCACCCCAACACTATTAGTGACAAAATTAGTGGACCAGAGGAATGCTGTGGATATAATTTACTTGGACTTCAGTAAGGCATTTGATAAAGAAGACCACACTACTTGATAAGATAGAAAAATGTGGGTTAGACAGCATCACCACCAGATGGATCCGTAGCTGGCTGACCAGCCATACTCAGCGTGTGGTCCTCAATGGAACCACATCTACATGGAGGGAAATGTATAGTGGAGTGACCCAGGGCTCTGTTCTGGGCCCAGTGCTCTTCAACCTCTTCATCAACGATTTGGACGAGGGGATAGATGCTGAAATCATCAAATTTGCAGATGACACCAAGCTGGCAGGAATAGCCAACACTCCAGAAGACAGGCTTAAGATACACGAGGATCTGGACAGACTTGAACACTGGGCGCTATCTAACAAAATGAAATTCAATGGTGGAAAAAAGCAAGGTTCTACATTTAGGCAAGAAAAACCAAATGCACAGGTATAGTATAGGGGGTACATTGTTCAATATAGTAACTGTGAGAGGGACCTTGGAGTCCTAGTGGACAATCACTTAAATGACCCAGAAGTGTGCTGCAGCTGCCAAAAAGGCCAACACAGTGCTAGGCTGCATTAACAGAGGGATAGAATCAAGATCACGTGAAGTATTAATACCACTTTACAATGCCTTGGTACGGCCACACTTGGAATACTGCATCCAGTTTTGGTCACCACGATGTAAAAAAGATGCTGAGACTCTAGAGAGAGTACAGAGAAGAGCAACAAAGATGATTAGGGAACTGGAGGCTAAAGCATATAAAGAACGGCTGCTGGAATTGGATATGTCTAGTTTAATGAAGAGAAGGACGAGGGGGGACATGATAGCAGTGTTCCAGTATCTCAGGGGCTGCCACAAAGAAGAGGGAGTCAAGCTATTTTCCAAAGCACCTGAAGGTAGGACAAGAAGCAACAGATGGAAACTAATCAAGGAGAGAAGCAACCTAGAACTTAAGAGAAACTTCCTGACAGTTAGAACAATTAACCAGTGGAACAACCTGCCTCCAGAAGTGGTGAATGCTCCAACACTGGAAGTTTTTAAGAAGAGACTGGATGGCCATCTGTCTGAAATGGTATAGGATTTCCTGCCTGAGCAGGGGGTTGGACAAGATGATCTCCAAGGTCCCTTCCAACTTTTTTTTTTTATTATTATTATTATTATTATTATTATTATTATTATTATTATTATTATTATTATTATTATTATTATTATTATTATTATTATTATTATTATTATTATTATTATTATTATTATTATTATTATTATTATTATTAAATATTTTGATAATTGTGTTTGAGCATAATTGCTTTCCTTTGTAGCTTAATTTCTATCTATGCATTTTCATTTATGCATTTAGTAACAGGGTTCTGTAGGTTTCTAAAAGGAATTCATGACACAAAAAGGATTAAGGACCTCTGGTGTAAAGTCATTGTGGTAACTAATAGTGGGGACATCAAATTTTATTGTGTTATAGTTTTGTGCTGGCTGAAGGAGAGATGAACAATTTTCCAGCTGAGCTATAGAACTATATCTGGAGACATCTCTTTTGAGGGGAAAATGATGGCCTTGAATCAGAAAGAACTGTTGCATTTATCCAATACAATAAAAAAAGTTTCTTTGTGTGCTAGCACTAGCACCTAATTGTGAATAGTTGCAATTTTGTCATTCCATGAAATGTATAAATAAATAAATGATTTTGCTTTATGTGTTATAGCTTTAATTATGAGCAATACTTCAGAGGGATGGAAAATTTGTCCAGCTGTTTCTATAATAGTCCCACATGTACTTTTAGTAAATGAAATTGCTTCTGACTTTTCTTTTTTATTATTATTTGCTTTTAGTGATTCATAATTATGCTCTGCATGTAATTTTCACTTAAATCTTATGAATTAGACCTAGGAAACTATTGAAATGTTTTTGTCAATTAGTTTTAAAAAACCTAATAAATGTTTGTGGCTTTTATTGTGTGCTTTGTTGCAATTTGTTCTGTATGGTGTTTTTTTTTTTTTTTTTTTGCAATTAGCAGAACGTTTCCAATGATGGAAATGAATTATTTATTATTCTATAATATGATAAATGGAGATATCCCTCTGGGATTGTAAGGCATACTTGTGCTGCATCTTGTATTCTTTTGTATAAATGTATGTGCAACAGTACAGGACATGAGTTGTCATCTGGGAAGAATGTCTGTTCTGGAAATTGTTATAGTACAGATTATTGAAAACTTTTAACCTATTTAATTTGCATTAATGTCACTAATGAATACCATGATGCTAAAACATGGTTAAAATTCTGGCTAGTATGAAACATGAAAGAAATGGGTATGTCCATGTGATATGACAATAACAAAATATGTTTTTTTTCACGGTGGTTTCTTTTTTCTCCCTTCCTGTGTTTGTTCTACTTAACATGTGGGAATTAGACAGTAAAAACAAGTGACCAGGTCAGAAAGGTTAAAGTTGTAAGAAACCGGAGTCAGAGTTAGCTCACTTATGAATAACATTGCTCATTCTGATGAAAAGCTTTTTCACAGCGCAGTGTTGACAATGAAAATATTACCAAAATTTCCTGATGCATTAATTCCCCGGGTTAAGATTTAAAAAAAAATAGCCTCAGGTTTCTGTAATTCAACAGTTAACTACCAGTTTCTATAGCAAAATGGATGCAGCAGCCTTTAGTTGTGATTATTCTCTAATCAAAGTTGAAATACTTATGTTTAAAATGCGCTTGGAGAATATTAATTAATATTCATAAATTAGTTGAATAATTTGTTTAATTATTTTATACATTAATTTCATGTATTAAAATTTAATAAAGTACATAAAAAACTTCTATCAGAAAAAAACACGGATGCAGTAGATGGATGTAAACCTTTGTTAGAAATACATTTTAAAAACTCATAAAAATACATTTTAAAAACTCATAAAACAAAAAAGGGATTGGGCAGAATCAAAAAGCCAAAATGCTGATAATATCATGGGACATATGGATTTGTATAAAATAATTAATAAATAAACATTTCCCCATAACTCCAGTATGTAGATCAAATCAGGAAATTAATTTCATAGCAAAGAAAAATTATTTTTATTAAGGTTGGCTATAATAATCTTTCAAGTCTGATTGTTTTGTATCTCCTTCTCCTTCTTATTCTTCAGTGAATCAGGGAGATATCTCCTGAACTACTTCCATATGTTATCTTGTCATTCTGGACTTAAAAAATGTTTCACTCCCTCTGCATATTTTCCTCAAATAATCCCCATAATAAGAATTCTCATCAGAATTACATTTATTCTCTGATAATTTATAGCTACTCTCCCAAAAAGTTGAATGGGTTTATACCTGCAATTAAACTAGATTAAAAATGCACACTTAAAATCCCATTTTTCCATTTTACAACTATGCATGAGGGACTCTGAACATCGCTAAGATAAGTCTATCTTGAGTACAGCCAATGTCAGCTATACTGTATTAACTGTTAACATATAAAGGTCCTTATGCTAATTAATAACTAATTAGTTATCTTTCATTTGGACTGTTAGAAGGCTTAGCATATGAGGCTGCCTTGAAGACTACTTGGAAGACAGAATTGGTGCAGAATGTGGAAGTGCAAGTATTATGGGTTATTTCTGTTGACTATGTAATACTGTACTCTGTAAACTACATTGGTTGTCTGTGGGCTTTCAGCTGCAATCTGGGGGGTTGGTAGTAAAATATAAACCCCTAGTATATGAAGCCTGAATATTTGAGACACCATATGTCTCTGCTGATCCCACAAGATCTGACAGGGTTGACATCACCTGATAGGACTCAGAAGATGTGCTTCCTTTGTTAGTGCATTTGTTCTATGGAACAGCATACTGTAGCCCTGAACCTACTGTCTTTAAAGACCAGTTCTTTCTCCAGCCACTGGGCTCGGATGACACATCAACCTTTTTTAAATATATGAGTTTTGTGGTTTGTTCCCAGTGTGGTATACAATTTATTTATCTTTTAGTTTTGCTTTTGTGTTGTGAAGTTTTTAAACTTCTTAGTTGCTGCATGTCAATGGCATTGAGAAATAAATAATTTATTAAACTTTTAAACAGTTAAAAGACATCCCACTAATATGCACCTCACAATGAGTGATTGTTATCTCATCTCTGATATTAGGAGCTGTTCTAAAATTTTGCCACATGGTAGGCTGATGTGATCACCCTTATCTGATAAAAGAAATGAATAAGAATAAAACAGTTCAGAGGACCTGAAAATTCAACAGAATTGACTTAATACACATTGACTATCTCTATTAACAACTGCAATATAGAAACAGATGGATAAGCTTTTTAGTTCCTTCTGAATCATAAGAGCTCGACTGGGACTGCAGAGGCTAACTGAGATAAGTGGATAGCTGCTCTAATCTTTTCTAACTACTTCACTATCCTTGCAAAAATCTACCCAACTGCCTTGGGAGAAAGGTTCGGCTGCTATTTGTTTTCATTTCTTTCTCCCTTTCTTATGACACCATTATAGATCTGAACTGGAAAAACAAAAAAGAATATCATCACCTAAAATATTGCTCATTTTTTTTCCTTTTAAGGAAAAAGAAGCTCATGATAGATTAATTATTCATATAAAAAGTATCATGGATAGAATCTGCAAAACATGATCCCCACTAAAAAACTTTAAAATTCACATTGCTGGAATGAACAGGTACTCCTTATTTAGAGATCACAACTGGAACTGGCAATTTGGTCAGTAAGTGAAGTAATCGCTAAGTGAAACCACAACTGTGCTTATCATATTACTTCAGCTTTCATTGCTTTATAACTTGCAAAGCCCATAAATGCAAGGATTGGTCACAAATTTATTTTTTTCATCATGTTGTAATTGTTAATAGTCACTAAATAAGGCAGTGGGTGAGGACTTTCTGCATTTTTTAATTCTAAACCCTAATCCGTGATGTCCATGTTTTTAAAAAGTTGTCCAGCTGTAATCTTCTAAGAAAGAAGAGTTAATTTTGCTAATTCCCATGTTTTCTTTCCATCCTTTTGGGTCCTTCTAGTTTCCAAGAGTTGATTGTCCAACTTATTTTATTGGCTAAAGAGACAGAAATCCAAATGTACCTTTTAGATCTCTCATCAAGTTCTGCATTTCTAACAGCATCTTGGGCACAGTGGATCATGGGGTTGAAATATGATAATTGTTTGCAAATGCTACTTCTGTGGTTTAATACAATTATTTTAATTCATTTGCATATGTGTGTGTACATGTATTATTTTCTCCAGATGAGACCTGATTATTTTAAAATTCTAAAGGAAGAGATTTTGCTCTTTGTTGCTTCTTTTTGTGCAAAGAAATGTTGGTACAAACCACCCAATTAAAAAAGTCTCTTAATGATTATTTAAAAAATGGTTGTCTATATCCCAGAAAAGTAAAACACAAAATCACTAAAAAAAATGTCTTTAAAACTCATACAATTAAATCAATTCTTAAAAGTCTTTAAACCTTCCTTTAAATATTATATAAAGTAACCAATTGCCTTTACTAACGTCCTTTTTGTTAAAAATGGTAGGATTCCAGTTATTTGAGAGAGTGCCTGATAAGATGAGGTGCTGCAAACAGCATTTATACAACATTTATGACATCAAGGAATACTTAATGGGAAAATAATAAAATGAGAAAAGCTTTGGACTTTATATGGGGAATGAAAAAGAAAGAGAGGGGGAGAGAAAGGGAGAGAGAGAAAAATCTCAGTGGGTTAACTATGTTGATATACTACATGGGCCTGCTCCATTTTGTTTCAAAGCAGGTGTTGAACTCTTGCCTCACTCTTAAGTCCAGATCTGACTGCAAAATAAGATCTATTTCTTATTATTGATTACATCGAAGCCTCGGGTAATGTTCCTCTCTGCTTCTTCTGATTTTTGCTATTTCATTTTGTAAGAGTACAAAAGCCGTAGAGAGTAATTCAAAGAAAAAAAGCACCTTATCAATTTGTTACTGATCAGAAGAGCATTTTGTTATAATATAAGGCATTCCCAAGGAATGAGTTCATCTTTGCAATGGAGAATAACAGCTATGTGTCTTTTTCCAGAAATGAATTTGCACTTATCTAACTCAAGCAGCATGTCAAATCAAGAAGACCTTGCTTCCTTCCCCTGTGGTAATTATTTGTACAAAATTATAGGCTTGGTGTAATAAAATAAATGCAATAAAAATAAAGCAAAAATCCTGTCTCTCAGTGTGCTATGCCTTGTTAATTTACATACAGCAGAAAGCATCTTGTATGTGAGAATAATATGTAACTGTTATTTCATATGTCATTCATAGACTCTTGAGACAGTGCAGGCCATCTGAAGTAAATGTAACAAATGAAGTTCTGAAGCTAATGGCACTTCTCTTTCTCTCCTACTGAGAGATGGAAACCTTTCTGATGGAAGGTCTTCAACAGTTCTACACTGATTCATCAAACAATTGAAGCTGCTAAATTCAAATTATTGGTAGATGTGATACTATCAAGTTTGGTTGGTGTTAGGAACAGCCTATATTAACACTTGATCTTGTCTACATGTATGCATTAACTCTGCAATGCCATCCTACCTGAAGCTTCAACAGTATCCAAAGGTTTTTGCCTTTCATATGCTGTACATGTCTGCAATATCATGGCACCAATACAAATAGGTGGAACTTCCATTTGTCCCCTTGTAGATGTCTTTGCTTGTCTTGTCCTCTCTCTCTCTCTTATTAAGTGTTCATATGCTAAGCAGAGCATTCACTGAATGAAAGGGGATAGAAAAATATTCTATGGTAGTGTACAAATAGTCCTCAACTTACAACTATTTGTTTAACAACAGTTCAAACCTACAGTGGCACTGAAAAAAGAGCCTTATGATCAGTAGTCGTGCTTACGACCATCAGACCATCCCCACATCATCAAAATTCAGGCATTTGGCAGCCAGCATGTATTTACAATGGTTGTAGCATCCCCAGATCATGTGAGCATCATTTGCAACCTGCCTAGTTGACTTCCAACAAGTAAAGTCAATAGAGGAAGCCAGATTTGCTTAACTATCACATGATTCCCTTAGCAACTACAGTGATTTACTTAGCAAAAAGACTGCAAAATTGGGTTTCACTCACAGAACAATCACCTTGCTTAGCAATGGAATGTCTCCTCCCAATTGTGATCATAAATTGAGGGCTACTTGTACTGTGCTGTCAATGATACACACAAGCAGATTCTGCTACAATCTCAAGATAAGCCTTGCAGTTTAAAGCCCTTGCAACTCTTGGGCAATACAGGGTAGTCCAAGACAACTTGACATTTCAACTCATTAAACAACTTACAATAATATTACTACATTTTTAAACAAAATTGTGGAGAATAATATTTCATGCTTTGCCACACAGGAAATGGACAAACAAGAATCCCATCCCAAACATGATTGTTGTCCATTGCTAGCATTGTTTCTGGAATATGGAATATGTTTCAAGTTCTGTTACATAACATTCAGCCAACTGGAACATCCCAACATACTGTTTTAGGTCTGTATTTCTCAATCTTGGCAACTTGAAGGTGTGTGGACTTCAACTCCCAAATTCTCCAGCCAGCATGCTGGCTTGGGAATTCTGGGAATTCATCCATTCATCTTCAAGTTGCCAAGATTGAAAAACACTCATCTAGTTGGACAGCTTTGTTCTGGCTTTGAAAGAAAACATCTTTCTTGCACTGTTTAGGTTTCCAGCAATCTTGGGTTTTAGCAACGGAGAGGTATCATATCTCTTGAACTTCTACAAAATATACAATAGATGCATTTATTCCATTTTATCATTGTGCTGTAAAAGGAAACTCTGAAAACCAAACAGGAATAGTTGAGTGGTATCTGAAATTTTAAAGAGCAACTGTGTGATTTCAATTTCCATACTTACACTGTTTAAATGAGCATTTGTAGTGTCTTCCAGTTCTTTTAGACTGCAGTTTGGACTGATTTTGGATCAGTTTTGATTTGACCAGCATGGTCATGCCAGAGATAATGGCATTGGAAAGCAATAAATTGCCTTTTTCTGAAACATAGGCCATTTAACATATATAATAGAGAAATAGCTTGCTTTCCAATGCACTTTTAACAGAAACTACTGAAATGGTTACTAGAGATTTATCTGTGCATAAAAATCTTGATTCCTAAAGAATTGTAATTAAAATATAAATGTTTCAGAGAGTTGGTTACATTTCATGGTTAGTGCTCTTCCTGACCTTGGCAATTTACATGCATTTCCATAGTGGTGTTTTTCCCATTCCAATTTATTTCTGTTTCTATGACTACAGACTGAAATCCAATCAGTTCCTCAAAACTAGTTACTTTCATTGACCATATCAATCAAAATGGTTGCATAACTCAATGAAACAATTTTTTAAAAGTTGGTTGACAGCAAAGATTTCAGAATTTCCCTGTTAAATGATAGCTTTGATACCTTTTTTCTCTCAGTTCTTCTATCTATGGGATGAAGATTTTTATTTGGTATTACTGGCATCATAGCCAGGTAGCAAAGGGGATCAATGACACATTAAGTACAGATGAATGTGATATTGACTTGTTGATATAGTTACTAACCTATGTGACATTTCAGTTCCAATCTTATTGTGAGGGTTTTTTAAGAAGAAGAAAAAAAATCATAAGCAACACTCACTCCTGGTGATAAGTCAACCGAAGCATGCTTTAGAGAACTATTTCAAATCACTAACAGACATACATTTTTTAAAAAACGTAAAAGAGAGTTCATATATTGGAACCTTTAAATTTAATGGAAGAAAATTAAAGGCATATTTAACTCCTACTGAACTGAGGAGATTTACAAATGCTTAACGTTGGATAACATCAAATGCATTTATTTCAATTACTATTTTCAGTGATTTTGTATGTCATGACATGTGCCCTGCCATTTTGTTTCATCATTTGTTCATTCTCCCCAGACAAGCCAATCTACAGAATTGCCTATTAATGGATTCTATATTTCTAAGTCAAGGCATTTTCTGGAATTATGTTCCTTCTTCTTAAATTAATCCAAGTTCAGAGAACTATATCTTGTGGGTCTTCTCTACCCTTATGCTTAGTTATCATTTCTCTTCTGTAATATGCTTCTTGGGGTGACAACTATAAAATACAACCTAAATTTATATCTATTCCATCTCAATATGGCATTCTAACAAAATGATTTTTGAAATCTACAGTAACCTTAACTTAGTCGTACCATAGAAAACCGTGCCACCCAAATTTCAAATCATGCACTTTCAGTTCCAATAGCCTTCTAGTTCTCACTGTCACACAGTCTTTCATATAAATAAAAATAAGCTTCAGTTTTGAGTCAGGTAGGCATAAGTCTTCTCTTTATTTACACTCATGTCATCTACAACATACAGAGTAAGAACTGCAACAATCACTATGTAGGACAAACAGGCAGTAGACTGGCAGAACACACCCAGGAACACCAACTGGCAGTCAAAAAGCATGATGAAAAGTCTGTAATTTCACAACATATAGATAGATTTAACCATAGTTTCAAGTGGGAAAATGTGACAATCCTAGACCAGGCCAAATCCAAAAATGCCAGAGAACTTTTAGAAGCCTGGTACTCTGACAAATCAGCCATCAATAGACACATAGACATTAACAACATTTAGAGATTATGCAAAAGACACAATCAACCAGCCCAAAAGAGAAAAAGACTCCAGCATCTCTCCACTAGTAATCAGCACTAAGATCAGCATAGATTAGCTCCAAGGTCAACTTCAGACCAACAATCAAATAAGCAATTACCCCAGTCAAGAAACTGCCACAGAACCATTAGTAAACAGTCCAACAAAATAATCCCTAAGGCTGCCCCTCCCCATCCAGACAAGTAAACCACCAGAATATAATAAACTGACAGCAAACAGCAATCCTTACTACCGTAGCACTGATGATGTTACCTAGTTAGGGTAATGAAACGTCTGCAAGAAAACAAGCAAGCTCAGAGAGCACCAAGGACCCTTCATTTCAACCCTGAGCTACAAATATTCTCCTTCATTGATATAAATAGGAAAGGAATTTAACTGAGTTAAATTGGCAACTAAAAATTAATTTATTCATATTCATGGGATGCTATACATTTTCTTTTTTTCTCCCAAATTCAGTTTAAAATACGTATATTTCCTAGAATAATTTCCCAAGGCTTTTTTCAAAAGTTGATTATACTATACTTCTTGTTAGATGTCAGAAAGAATCGATATTGATATCAGTTCTAACAGTCATTTCAAACAGTTTGGACTGATGACTGGGTTGTTTCTTTGAATTGAACTCTGCAGACCAAATTGGATGCATTCAAATTACTGTGGTGGTTTCAATGGACATCTGTGCCCAAACATGCCCACTTTTCACTAAAACAGGGATCTGAATTCATTCCATTGAACTGGGAAGATGAAGAAAATCAACTGTCAACTTTTGAATTAAACTGATAGCTGATATTTCCCATTCCAATCAATTATGTTTAATCATTCAATTTATTTTTTCTCATGGTATACCAGATAAATTGTCTTTCTGAAACAAATGGAATATTTTCTTAAGATATATAATTTGGATGGATGGGATCCGACCATAAGCACTAAGCTCATGCTGTAATATCAGTCTGGATCTAATTATGAACAGCTAAAACAGTAACAGTGTCTTTTGGTCCCAAACTACCTATGTCTCATATAGGTCGACCTAACACTGAATGAATTATGATCTGGACATTTTACCTTCACTTAATGAAGTGAACTTCAACTGAAACTCAAATCACTTCATAATATTTTCATTCATTGTGACACCTCACAGATAGTTAAGCTTTTAAACATGATCTTAAATTCCTAAAAGACTTATGGATAAAGGATGAAAACCACCGTAAGTGTTCTGGGTTAAAGCATGCTATGAATTGAAGACATAATTATGCCAGCTTCTTGTTTATAATTTGCCTGTATTTTGAAATGTTTATGTAAACTAATTTCCAACTTCCTACATCATGGCTGAATGTCCTGCCTCAGCACACTCTTAATGACAGAAGCAGACATTTGGGGATTAAATCTACCAGCTTGAAAAGCAAAGATGCCAGCCCTCATTATTTACTGTTGGCACTCAGTTACACAACACAAATCATTGCTGATCTACTCAGTGCATTCCCTGGTTATTGC
The DNA here is from genome assembly GCA_034064705.1 of Bothrops alternatus. Lineage (NCBI taxonomy): Eukaryota > Metazoa > Chordata > Lepidosauria > Squamata > Viperidae > Bothrops > Bothrops alternatus. The sequence continues at coordinate 19,734,862 of JARGCV010000006.1, forward strand.
AAAGACCAGACTTCTATCTTGTGAAACTGTTGAAGACCCATTTATGCCGACAGGCTTGGGGCGTATGAACTATACTCTGCCCCTGGGTCTAGGAAGGTGCCTCCATCAGTGACTGTGTACCGATTGTGGTTGTATGCTGTATGAATGTGTTTTGGACTGAATGAATGTGTTTTTGGATAGGATGGTTGATTTTTATTGTAATTTAATTTTTTATTGTATTATTGTTGTAAGCCGCCCTGGGTCCCAGGAGAAGGGCGGCATAGAAATCTAATAAAAGTTAAAGTTAAAAGTTAAAGTGAAACAGATTGCATAACTGGAAAAAGGGAAGATTTTTGCAAACACAGAATTGATTATGCATCTATCTATATTTAACAGAGAGTATATTCCCACTTAGTAACAATTATCCAACTCTGCACAAAAAAAGGGGGGAAAAGTTTATCTTACAATGTGTCCAAACAAGTAACAGCATGATCTATATCTGGTTCATCCTTTATCATCTCTCAGCATAAAGAATAAACTGCCGCAAAGCTGAAATTGCATCAGTTTTCACATATGGAATTGCTAATTCCCCTGTACCAACTTTCCAGATTTTCTTAATTTTTCTATACCTTTGTCACTGAACATTACCAGAGATACTGATACTGCATATAAAGTGAGTCTGCATGAATAAACAACACCCAATTGCTTGTTTAATCAATTTCATTTTTTTAAAAAAGTCTTGTTTAGTTTTATTTCTAATCCACTTTTTGATTATTTTTTTTTGCTTGAAACTGAAAGAAATCAAAGTTTAATTTGGGGATTTCACTGTTAGATCTGTTTATGATTTTTTAGAGTGAGAGGTTATGTATTTTATATTAGTAACTGAGCCTGGTGGTACAATGGTTAGAATGTAGTACTGCAGGCTATTTCTGCTGACTCCTGGCTGCCAGCAGTTCGATTCTCACCGGCTCAAGTGGACTCAGCCTTCCATCCTTCCAAGGTCAGTAAAATGAGGATCCAGATTGTTGGGGGCAATATGCTGACTCTGTAAACCACTTAGAGAGGGCTGTAAAGTACTGTGAAGCAGTATATAAGTCTAAATGCTATTGGTATTGCTATCAAAGAAAGTCAGAAGTTACTTTTTTTGTATCTCTCCCTCAATTATCTTCCCTTTTTAGTTTATTCTTTGTTTTTGGGTCTTTTATTTTTTATTGAAATTTAATAGTTTGGGGGACTGGGAATCATCCATAAAGTCATCCAACGTGCAGTGTGCCAATGTGAGTAAATTATTAGCCCCCAGTTTCAGTAATAAGTTACATCACTTTTAGCTGTGGTAACATCAGGCAAATGCTTCTTGTAATTATGTAGGAATTTGGACCATTTCTCCATGAAAAAGTCTTCCAACTCATAACATTTGAAGGTTGTCTAATATCAACTACTCATTTCAAATCCTGCCACAATATTTCTATGAAGTTTAATTAGAGCTTTGACTTACTGCAGCCCTTCCAGAACTGTTGATTAGTTCTTCATCATTCTTTTCTTGCATTGGTTGAATTTTGGAGATGATCCAAAACACGTCTTGCCTGACCCACTAGAACAGATGTGTCAAACTGCTAACCCGCGGGCCAGATGCACCATAGCGAAACCGTGCCCACTCCATTGCCAGCAATGGCAAAAAAAAAACATGATATGTCGCAACACATCACATGACATTGCGAGTTTGATACCCCTGCACTAGAACTTCAGTTTAGGTAATGGGTACAAGACCTAATATTCTGTTATGGATTTCACTATCACATAGGACCATTTCTATTTATTTTGACGGTCATACAGATCCGAAGGCAGCAAAGCATTGTGAACCAACTGCATGCTTGTTAATTGGTATAAGGCTCTTAATGTGGAATTCAGTATTTCATTTTTGCCACATGTATTAACAGTTATGTAGCCTGAAAGCACCCAATTTTGTTTCATCTGTCCATTGAACAGTCTTTCTAGCTATCTGGAGAATAATCCAGGTGCTTTTTGGCAAAGCTGAGATGAGCATTAATATTACTCTTAGGAAGCAGTGAATTCTGTTGTGCTATTCTCCCATGAACTCCATTTTAATCCCATGCCTCTGAGTTGGTGCAGTCATGAAAACTGAGCTTAATGCTATCATTTATAGGTAATTTTTCTAGTCAAAGATGATAGCAGCTATTTTCCAATGACTTTCAACAATTTATCAGAACTTCACCTAGGAACTTCACCTTATCATCTTAATTTTCATCTTTCTTTTAATCTGAATTTACCATAAAGGGGGAAAAACCCTAAGGAACCAGAGAACTCTCTAAAAACTGAGAAAGTGGAAAGTAGTTACTCTCATTTTAATTTTTCTGTCAGATCCCTTACAGGTGTTTTGGACTAGGCAATGTTTTCTTTATAATTTGTGCAGAGATTAAACATATTGTTCAGCAACATATCTGGAACAAGATATGCACATTTTGTCATAATTATTGTCTATATTTGGTACACACCTGTTGGATTTTCAAGTTAAAAACCTTATTTTGTATATAGTTTTTCTTCTTGTTTTTATAGTTGTACAGGCAAAAACTCAAAATATGAGATTGAATACAATCTTAGTCATATCTGAAATTGTTACAATAGTATAAGCTATGACTAAACTGCACTCATTTTACTGAGTTTGTTCCAGATATTACTAAATCTGGATCAGCATCAAGTTCTTCAAATTATAGTGTCTGATAATACATAGATTACAATGCACATGTTTAGCAAAACTGAAGCTTCCACAAACAACGAGAACTAACTATAATACATCTTGATTTTTAGTGTAGTCACAGGAGAAAAAACTAGATTAAATGATACCTAACTTTTAAAATATCTATATTAGGCTGAACAATAGGAAATCAGATGCAGGTAATGGTTTGCAGTCCTGTAGTTTTTGCAGTTACAAAGTAGAACTATAAATATATTATTGTCGGGGTTATTGGACCTGTTCTATACTAATAAAGCCTTGTGTGAAAAAGGTTTCCCAGCAGCAACTATACAAATAGTTGAATGAATGGAATATCTCCTGGATCCATTCCTGAAGGCCAGAAAAAAGCAGCTTGAAAGCTTGGTGTGGGTATTTTGAGTCCATGCCCAGAAAACCTCAAAATGGTTTTGATGATTTCTACCTTTGAAGAATAGATCAGTAATTTACATACAATCATCAGCCAACCAAAGATAGACTATCTGAAGGACTATCTGAATGAATCCCCTTGCTCTAATTAGAAATTAACTTGTGATGGGCAGATGGGATATCACACTGGCCTGAAAGAGGCTAATCTGTGTCATCTTAATAATAACACAGCTCCTCTCACCCACTGACTGTGCCACTAGTCATAAAACTGATTCTACATAAAAGTGTAGAGATCTTACTCTATACTTGTTCCCTAATAAGCAAAATTATCTTCAGTTAGAAACTTGGTGACCATTAACTGAAAATTAGTAACTCCCAAACCATCTGAACCCTTTTCATTTTATCTGAATTAATTTTCAGTCTCTTGTCTGATTTCCTGTCATCTTATTCTTTATCAATTATTTTCTTCTAGCATAAAAATGCAGGTGTGGTTTCATTTCTTTCGCAATTAGACATGTCTACACAAAAAATAGCTGTACTAGATATGGAAATAAAACCTCAAATCATGGGGTCAAACAGGATCAGATTTATCTCTTTTCCTCCAGAGTTCAGATTAAGAACAACACTGGGCCAGTGCTTACCATCATTATATACCTCCATTTCTCTGTGCCTGTTTTACAGTTCTTTTGTTATAGGAAGGGAAAGTTGCTGGTTTAAAATCCAGCAGAAGCAGGTTTTTTTAATTATTGTTTTTCTTTCCAAGCTTCTTATTTTTCCCTTAGCTTTATTTCTATTTTCCCCACTCACCTGAAATAGACACATCAACTTCCAAATAGTCATGGGCCCTTATTTGCTTCAATCTAGACAGGATATCTTTGAGCAAACTAAGAGTTAACTCAGCATAAGCACAAGGCAAGAGCAGCTTAAATAATGAGTGCCTTTAATCATTTGTAAAGAGATGGATTTGCAAATGGAGTTAGTGCAAGACATTGGAATGGGGAAACATCATATAACTGGCACAACCAGGATGTTCCTCCTCAAAATGTTAAGAAAGCTACACCTTAAAAAAAGCTTGGCATGGCTGTTTTAAACATTTGTCTGGGTTATCTGTTTAAGCAGAAGTAAAGCATATCATCTGCATCTGCATGCAGAAGAATGAGAAGGCATTCAAATATTGAACTTTCTAGAGCAGGGGTGTCCAACCTTGGCAACTTTAAAACTTGTGGATTTCATCACCCAGAATTCCCCAGCCAATAGGTCTTAAAGTTGCCAAGGCTGGATAGTCCTGTTCTAGAGGATAAGCTCCCTCACTGTTGAAATCAAGACCTTGGCCCAAAAACTGTGTGAAGAATCTCTTGAAATCTTTGTCCTGTTAAAAACATCCATTGTTTTGGTGCTAGATTCATAATTATTACATTTATTCATTATAATGCTGAGGATCTGTGGCTAACTTTTTCAAAAGGCTAAGAGTGTATTGCCTTATGTACTTCATCTTTACAACATCAAGGGTGACCTTTCTGGATTCGTATTCAGTCTTTTTTTGATGACCCTTTCCTCAAACCTCCTGAGGAATCATTAGTTTGATTGGCACACATATTTTGCCTTTTCTTCTCTATACAGCGTGACTCAGGTAGATACAAAAATATTTGCCAGATATTGATAATTTTTGCAGCTTAAAGGACTGAAAACTTTTCTTTTTCAGAAACCTTACTCAGAACTCATCCTATGATCAAAACATGCATGCACACAGACTATAGTATGATGCACAATATTAATGATATTTCCCTACTTTACTGTTCTATACCACATTGCCTAAGAAAATTGGCATGCATGAACTCAGATTTAGATCAATTTAAATTTTTGGGGGTAGGGAGGCAGGAAATACAGCCTGAATGTCTGTGTGCATTACCAATAAGCACATACACAAACACACACAGAGAGACACAAAGTCTAGCAGGATAATTTATCATTTGGGGGATGGAGTTTCTTTGTACCTACTGGTAGTGTATTGTGATAGCCATGATGTTGAGTGCTAGAAAGTTCTGTTTATGACTAAGCCAACAGATGGTTGGTGTTCTCAGAGACTGTTCACAAGCCAGAATATAAATAGCAATAGTAGGCACAAGAGAAATGTTCAATAGGAACAAATTATTAAACAAAGCTACTTTAAAATAGGCTTTGTTTTCTCTTTAATTAGATCAAAACTCTAGACATACATGCACAATCCATATCTAAAAGCTCAATTATATATTTCAGGTTCTTTGCACTGCAGTCCACCCACAGGATTACTATACCATTGTGCACATCCGCTACTTATCCCTGAAAAAGATGGCTTTTCAGTGGAGATCATATCAACTAGGAAGTTGAGCAGCAAATCAGAACTGCCACTTTGCATACAATGTGTTAAACTTCAGATTCAGTTGTATAAAACACCAGAATAAGTGTATCATGACAGGAAGAACCAAGACAGTTTAAGCAAATGATCTGGGTTGGCAGCTACCTCAATTTCATGACTATGAATCATGATGACTGGATAACCAACCTTTCCAGAACTTTTGCAGCAATTAAAAGGAGACTTAATGAAACAATTTCAAACAGCCCACTGAAAGTTAATTATATCACAATCTAATCTCACTCAATTTTAAATTAGTTATGTTTTCAGAGGTGATGGGTGGGAAAATGATTCTTACAAAGGGCGATTTTTGTCCCTGACATTCTGCCAATCTTTACAGGTTTGTTTATCCATGGCTTGTTCATTTCCAACCTCCCCAAAAGATACAATTTGTCATATACAAATTGACAAGTTCACAAGGGAGATAAATGTAATATTAGTGTACAAATATTAGTTCATCTGCAGTTAAACAATCTAAGGTAACATTATTATTGTTTAGCTTTCCTAAAAGCCATGCTGCAAAAGAGGTTTGATAAAATGAAAATACCATCTATTATTTCCCCCCCAAACTTACCAACAAAACAAACAAAATAAAGCAAAAGTTAAAGGGAGGTGGGTGGGAAAAACTTGGTCCTAAACCCCTGTACATCTTTTCCCTAAATTGTCAGGCTTTCTTTCTTTCTTTCTTTCTTTCTTTCTTTCTTTCTTTCTTTCTTTCTTTCTTTCTTTCTTTCTTTCTTTCTTTCTTTCTTTCTTTCTTTCTTTCTTTCTTTCTTTCTTTCGCTTATATCTCTCCTTTCTACTCTGGTCAGTACTCAGGAAGTATATATGTATTGTTGAATGTTGTCATTATTATACAATGTGGCAATGATAAGAACATTGAAAACTGGGGTTACATGTGGTACTGTGACTGCATTACAGTATATTCTGAACTTCTTTTAAGATGTCCATATTGTCATTTTCTAGAGAAAAATCACAACAGTACTTTTTTTGGAATTATTCTACTTTATATATATAGCAATAAGGCAGTATTAATAGACAGGGAGGGAGGAAATCAACTACAGTATTATTAGTTTAAGTCATTAACAAGTAATCCAATGACATAAGCACCATATAAAGGACAAACTCCTCAATTTGTTTTAAAATAAATAGTTCATCCCTATGCTTGTGGGTTTGTAGTAAAATATGCATGGTTACCCAGTTCACTTTCTCCTAACATCTAGTTTTTCCAGATTTCACCATACAGGGACTTAGGTATGTCTTTGTATGAAGAAAAAACATTCTTCTTCTAAAACATATGAAAAACAGTTTCAGGAATTGGGTATGTCTAGTCTAGTGAAAAGGACAAGGGATGACATGATAGCAGTGCTCCAATATTTGAGGGGCTGCCACAAAAAAGAGGGGGTCAACCTATTTTTCAAAGCATCAGAAGCCAAGACAAGAAGCAATGGATGGAAACTAATCAAGGAGAGAAACAACCTAGAAATAAGGAGAAATTTCCTGAAAGTGAGAACAATTAACCAGTAGAACAACTTGCCTTCAAATGTTGTGGGTGATCAATCACTGAAGACTTTTAAGAAGAGACTGGCCGTTTCCGGTTGTGCCGCTGCGGAGCCTTCCTGGGGAGCTCCGGGATCGATCTTCGCATTTTGGCTTTGTTTGGCTGCTTTTTTTGCAATCGCTGCCTGGAGGGAATAGCGATTAGAGAGAGGAGTTTTTCGTGCATCCGAGGAACTTGGCAAATCCCGGAAAAGCGAAAGACGACTCGAGCCAGAGCCGAAGAAGCCGGCCTCGGCCGGCCCGAAGACACAACGGGCTAACACAGCTGATGGAAGAAAGAAGCGCAGTCATCTATAGTTGTAGAAGGAGAAGAATTTTTGGTGAGAACTTTGAAAGAGAGACTCTTAAATCGGTAAAAGAAATCCTGGTGAGTGAAGCCCTTTGTATTCACCCCTCGTTTTGTTTGAAATAGCAACTCCAAAAAGAATAATATAGCGGCCAAAATCTTTGAAGGAGTTAAACGGGTGGAGGGAAGAAAGGAGAGTATCGGAAGAGTGACTATAGATTTGAAATTGACCTTAGATACTCTCCAAATTTAACTGTATTGGCGTGGATCTAAATTTGGCTTCGGGAAAAAAAAAAAGTGGAAAAGTGGAATAGAGAAACGAAAAAAAAGACTGGAAATTCGAAAAACTATAGACTGGAGAACGACAAGTTAATTTCAACCGGAAGAAGGATAAACGCAAGAGCTAAGGAGCAGACATATTGAATCACTCCTTTGAATCTTTCCTTATAATAGACCTATACTATAAAAAGACTTGATTTTGAATTGACCTTTCCTGGCTTTATTGGACTTTAATATTTGAAATATTTGAACATTGAATCAACATCTGAATATTGAACATTGACTTTTTACTATTTCTATTGATCTGGTAAGCTGAAAATTGAATTAACAACCAACAATATATATAAATTTGATAAAATATTGATTTACTATATTACTTATCATATTATTGATTATTATATTTACTGAATTATTGATTTAAACTGTATTAGAGATATATATGGTTAATTGGGAAACTATTCAAAAGATTATTAATACAACAACTATGTATCAATCAAAAATTACAAAAAAAACTACAGTAACACCACAATCAACAACCCCACAAACTATCAAAAATATAGAAAGTATGCTACCTGAAAAACAGATAGATTTCCAGACTCCTCCAATAACATTAATATCCCTACAAGAAATGATGATTAAACTTCAGGAATCGATAGATCGTAATTATGAAAAAATGACTGGAAATATGGAAACGATGAGGGAAGATATTAAAAAGGTAGATGACAGAGTGAGCAAGATTGATGGAAAGATAGAGCAATTTCAAGAGAATTTAATAAAAAATGATCAAAGAATAAAAAACATAGAAGAAAAAAATGAAAAAATTGAGGCTAGAATAGATGAAACGGAGACTTATATGACAACAACCACTAAAGATATGCAGGATGCCTTGTTAAACCTTGAATTGGAAAAAGCTGCCTTTTTTCTGAGATTCCAAAATGTACAAGAAACTAAAGATGAAAATCTTCCTCAGATGATGGCAGAGATTATAGCAGGCATCTTGGATATCACACCACAAAAAGCAATTAAGGAATTGGATGAAGTGTATCGGGTATACACTAGTTATGCCCGCCGAAATAATTTCTCAAAAGAGGTTCATGTACGTTTCACTAAGAAAACTACAAGAGAAGAAGTATATAATATAGCTAGGAAAAATACCTATACATACAAAGGAAGAGATATTATAATTCTCAAACAAATTCCAAGACGCATTAGAGAAAGAAGAAGACCCTTTCAATTTCTATCCTCCAAATTAAATAACCACAGGATTCCATTTAGATGGTTGATCCCAGAGGGTCTATTAATTACCCTATTCGATAAGAAACATAAAATAAATAATGTAGAGGAAGCTAGGGATTTCTATGATCAAAATATTAAAGAAATAGAGGAATTAGAACGTAAAGAAAATAAAGAGAGAGAACGAAACAATAAAGAAGAATTAAGCTCTGACGACAACCCACTTGATCCAAAACTGAAAAATAAACATGGCAACGAGGAAAGAGAAGGGGCAACTACAAGATCGCAAGCAGGCACAAAGGGAAGAAGATAGACAATTTAAACAAGTAAAAAAGGCAGAGGATGAAATAAGATTTCTATCTATAAATATTAATGGATTAAATTCACCTAAGAAAAGAAATAAAATATTTCATAACTTGATTAAACAAAACTCAGAAATTATATGCCTACAGGAAACACATATTGAAAAGAATCAAAAACAATTATTGGAATGTTCAAAATTAGGAGAATCATTCGTATCTTTAGCCCAGATCAAAAAATGTGGAATTGTGCTATACATCAAATCATGGTTAAATCCAAAATTGATTTATGCAGATGAAGAAGGCAGAATTTTAATCGTTCAAATTGATCAGGGAAATAATCCCACAACAATAGCTGCAATTTATGCTCCAAGTACACAACAAACTAAATTTTATACAAAGCTTTATAAACAACTTCAAGAAATAGAAATCTCAAAATTAATAATTATTGGTGATTATAATGCAATAGTAGATAAGAAAAAAGATTATAAAAGTGTGAATAGGGCGGAAAAAAAAATAATAAGAAGAACACTACCTTCTCCTTTTATCCAGATGGCAGAAGAATTTCAATTGAAAGATACTTGGAGAGCTTTACATCCAGACAATATATATTACACCTATTTTTCACACCCGTTTAAATCGTGGTCAAGAATAGATATGGCTTGGGCCAACCCAGAACTTATGAAAACAATAACGGAGTCGGAAATATTACCAAACATATGGGCTGACCACAATCCATTATTGATAAAATGGAATCAACAAACAAAAAATTTTAAAAATATTATCAAAAGATGGACACTTAATCAGATGATAATTAAAGAAAAAGACTATATTACAATGATTCAAAAAGAACTTAAATCCTTTCTAGAGACAAATAATAATGGAAATACAACAATACTAAACTTATGGGATACCATGAAAATCTATATACGAGGGCTCTCAATTTCATACTCAGCTTTTCTAAACAAAACAAAACGGAAAAATATAGAAGAATTTACAGAGAAAATAAATAGTTTGGAAAAACAATTACACAGAGACCCCTCAAATGTTAAAATGTTAGAAGAATTAAATACTAATAAACATAAAATAAATCTTATTACACAAAATGAAATGATAAAAAATTTAAAAGCCACAAAACAAAACTTTTTTGAATATGCAAATAAACCGGGTAGATGGTTAGCTCATAAAACAGCAAAACAAAAAATAGAAAGAAATATAGAAACTCTAATAGATCATAAAGGTGAAAGACAAAACAATGCTCAAAAAAAGGAAGATATAGTAATAGATTTTTATTCAAACTTATATAAAAAAGAAGAAATTGAACAAAGAAAAATTGACGAATATTTAGAACAAACTGACCTACAAAGAATTACAGAAGAAGAAAGAGCAATGCTAAATAAAAAAATAACTCTGGAAGAGCTAGAAAACGTGATACAGGCTCAAAAAAACAATAAAACTCCTGGTCCAGATGGTATCCCATCAGAATTATATAAAATTTTAATAGATCTTCTAGCACCATTGATTCTGGAACTATTTAATTATATTTTAGATAAAAGTAAAATACCAGAATCTTGGAAAGACGCATATATTAGTTTAATACCTAAAGATTTAATTAATAAACATCAAATTCAAAATTACCGCCCAATCTCACTTTTAAATACAGATTATAAAATATTTGCAGCAATTATGGCAGCAAGGTTTAAAAGAATACTGAATACATTTATCCACCCCGATCAGAATGGTTTTCTACCCAATAGACATATTAGAAGCAATACAAGAATAATATTAAACGCAATAGAATATTATGACATACATATTGAAAAACAAGTCGCATTTATTTTGGTGGACGCAGAAAAAGCCTTCGACAAGATAAACTGGCCTTTTTTCACCACACAATTAAATAAAATGGAATTTGGAAATAAATTTACAAATTTAATTAAAGAAATATACAATCAACAATTTGCCAACATTATTATAAATTCAGAATTAACAAATAAAATTAAAATAGAAAAAGGAGTCCGACAAGGTTGTCCCCTAGCTCCACTGATATTTATACTCGCTTTGGAACCCTTGCTAATAAATATAAGGAGAAAGAAAGAAATTAAAGGACTGAAGGTAAGAAAAGAAGAATATAAACTACAAGCATATGCGGATGATATGGCTTTCATAATTGAGGACCCCTTAGAATCAGCTTTAATTTTAATAGAGGAAATTGAAAAATTTGGTCAAGTGGCAGGCTTAAAAATTAATAAAAATAAAACTAAAATAATAACCAAAAATATGAACTCCAATTTAAATCAAGAATTAGAAAATATTTTAGAAATAGAAACAGTAAAGAAAGCCAAATATTTGGGATTAATACTTTCGGCCAAATGTAGTAAGATAAAAAAAGATAACCATGACGTAGTAATACAAAAGATAAGCGTAGATTTAGACAAATGGTCCAAACTCCAGATATCATTATTAGGGAAAATTGCAGTAATAAAAATGAATGTGCTTCCAAAGATACTGTACTTATTTCAAACAGCTCCAATTAGGTTAAATAAAGAATTTTTTGATAAATTAGATAAAATAATACATAAATTTATATGGGCCAAAAAGAAAGCAAGAATTAAGCTCAAACACCTACAAGACCACAAATCAAGAGGTGGAATGGGACTCCCAAATTGGAAACTATACTATATAGCATCTGCACTGGTTTGGATCAAAGATTGGATACAACTTAAAAATAGGAGAATACTAATTTTAGAAGGCTTTAATCTTGAATTCGGCTGGCACTCCTTTTTATTTGGGACAAAAAATAAATCATACATACAATTTAAACAACACTACATAAGGAAAAATTTATTAGAAATTTGGTTCCAAATTAAAAGACAATTTTATATTAAAATACCAAGATGGTTCTCTCCAAATGAATCCACAACATATCCTAATTTATTAAACCCCAACACAATAATGACATACCACCAAATCCTAACAGAAGATAATCAACTAATTTCAATGCAAATTTTAAAAGAAAAAGGAATCACTCTAGACTGGATGCAATACTTTCAAATTAATTCAAAATATACGGAAGATCAAAAGCATGGATTTCAAAAAATGAACAAATTAGATAAAATATTATTAGGAGCGGACCAAAAACTTATTTCTAAATTATATAAAGTTTTATTATATGATGAAATGTGTGAAGAAGAAGTTAAAGGTAACATGATTGCATGGGCAAAAAATATAGGAAACACAATTTATTTGGCAGAATGGGAAAAACTTTGGAACATTAATTATAAACTTACCATCTCATCCGCCTACAAAGAGAATATACTTAAAATGTTTTATCGCTGGCACCTTCCCCCAGATCGATTGGCAAAAATGTTTCCTAATACATCCCCCAAGTGTTGGAAATGTAAAGTCAAAATTGGGACATACTACCACCTTTGGTGGACGTGTACGCAGGCCAAAAATTTTTGGAAAAAAATCAAAAAATACCTTGAACAAATTACTACCCAAATAATCCCAATGAACCCCGAACTATTCTTATTAGGAATAATAAGATATAAGACAACTAAAGAAGATAGATACCTAACAATACACATAATTACAGCTGCCAGATTAGTTTATGCCCAACACTGGAAACTTGAAAAAACCCCATCAACCTTGAATTTGATCAGCAAAATAAACGAAGTAGCCGAGATGAACAAATTAACTCTCAAATTACGCAACAAGGAAGATGCAATATTCTATAGGACCTGGGATAAATGGTACGAATGGCTAGAGGCAAAAAAATATTTGGAACCCTAAAAATATAAATAAAATGCAATATAAATAAATAAGATATAGACGACAATCTTATTCATCCTCTGACCTAAATAAAAGAAAAACCTACCGACATACTTTGATAAGAATTCCGAAAATTATGATATATCACCTAAAATCGAAATATGTGATAATCTCCCTTAGATAAATATATGATGTGTATATTTGTTATTTATTTAGTTTATAAGACATAATTATATTATGTACGGTATGGATTTGGGAACCGGACTGCACATGAATGAGAATCAACTGAACAGTTGATACTGCTGTTGAATGTTGTTTGTTTACAAATATAGATATTAACTTAGGATACATTATAATTGATGTATGTTCTATGTTTTTGTTTTATGTATTGTACTTTTGTATTTTTAATGTTTGTATATATTTAATAAAGTTTATTTTAATTTAAAAAAAAAAAAAAAAGAAGAGACTGGCCAGCCATTTGTTTGGGATAGTATAGGGTCTCTTGCTTGAGTAGGAAGTAGACTAGAAAGCCTCCAAGATCCTTTCCAACTCTGTTATTCTCTTAAGTATGTATTTACATAATTAAACTTAATAAATGGATGATAGTGTTCAGGCTATTTCATTGTAACTCTTCTAACTCTCACTGTAATCGTAGGGGTGGGGCAGAAAGCATGACAATACTGCACCATTTCAATACAATTTCTACTCCTTACATATTGGATGCACAGAGCAATGCAAGCACAAAAGGGCAGAGCCTGCATCTTGGCATCAATTCATCATAAATAGGAATGGAGGGCTATGATTGGCATTCTGGCTTTCAACCCTGTGGTAATATTGGTGGCTAATAAATTTAAAAATAAGTAAATAATGATAATAAAAAACCATAGCACTTTGCCTATTCTGGAGGTCTGCTATATCTTCCCAACAAGACTGGTTTCTAGGGATCATAAAAGATTGCACTACTACTGAGACGAATTTACTTCTGAAGCTCGAATGAACAATATGTGATAGACTAGAAACAGTAGTTAGAACATATATAAGAGGAATGTTTACTAAACCAGACGTTTACAAAGACTAATCCTTAGTGTTGTATTGCAGGTTATATGATGATTGCTTTCTAATACGATCTTATGTTTGATGTTGATTGTTTCAATAAAAGAATTTTTTACCAAAAAAAAAAAAAAAGACTGGTTTCTGGTGGTGTACATTTTTTGGGAGGGGGGGGGAATGGGGAAGTAATATTAACTAAAAGTCCAGAAGGAGATTTGTAACCTTTAGGAAAAGATTAGTTAAATGAAACTAATTGTTTTGCCCCCAGTGCCACCATTATGTTCACAAAATCTAATTAGAATAATGTTTTCCTCCTTTTGGGGGGGATATTTTTAGGGGAGATTGAGAATTTCAGTGAAAGAGGGGTGATTGAAAACAGAGAGGAATCAAGATTCTTCTTCCTTTCCCTTAGGATAATGTTACCATGGATTAGGGCAGGGGTCTTCAAACTTGGCCCTTTTATGACTTGTGAACTTCAACTCCCAGAATTCCTCAGCCAGGCACAAGTCATAAAAGGGCCAAGTTTGAAGACTCCTGGATTAAGGGAAGAAAAAGATTAGAGAGGGTGCCTGGGGCAGTCACTCACTCTGCAGAATGAAACTCAGCCTTTCCATCTCTATTCAATATGAGAACACCAAATGACCCATCAGTTACAGTAGCAGAGTTTCAAACAGGCTATGTTATGTACTCTGTCTCATTAAACCTTCACCTTATCCAGTCCCAGTCAAGAGTTGGAATTGTTACCTGTTTCTTGGCAATTGCCAAAGTATTTGCCAATGATTTAGAAAACAACAAGCTGATTACAGTATTGGGATTGCACAAAACCATGTGACCAAAGAGACCACTTTTGTTCTGAGCTCAGATCAAAATGCTTGTGTTTTGTCTGATGTTTAAGATAAAACATTTTAGAACAAGAATGTTTTTTTTTTTTTAAAAAAAACCACCAATTCCAGGCATGGAACAAGTTGAGCTCATTGTGTTAGGCATAATCCCACTCAGCAGCTCCCATATAGTTCAGCAGTAGTCTTCTTCTATATGCACACTGAAGATTTAGTAGTAGGCAAAAAATAAAATGCAAAATCTGCAGTTGCATATCAAAGTAACTCCTTTTCCCTCTGTCATATTTTCACATGTGTGTTTTGATAATGATTATCTATTTTTACAAATGTTTTAAATATTGCTTACCTTTAAACATGAAAGAAAACCAAAACATTTTTTAAAACAAAAACAAGTGTAAAATGTATCCTCTTCTGCTTATATAATGTGTAAATATATTTAATTGCGGTTTATTATGGCACTATTGCTTATCCTAACTTTTTTTTGTTCTGGAAAGCCTTTGTATCATGTAGCTATAAATAATCTAATAGCTCAAATTATGCACATAATTGCCATTGCTATTATGTCTCCACTGTTTCAACTACATTCTATATTCAGATCCTACTTTTGCTTTAGGGAGTATTTTTTTAAAGAAAAAGGAAATGAAAGGAAGAGAAGAGAAAGGAAGAGAAGAAAAAAGAAAAAAAGGAGAGAAGAGAAGAGAAGAGAAGAGAAGAGAAGAGAAGAGAAGAGAAGAGAAGAGAAGAGAAGAGAAGAGAAGAGAAGAGAAGAGAAGAGAAGAGAAGAGAAGAGAAGAGAGGAAGAATGCATAGGTATTTCCAGAAGTGCTTTGATCAAGTATACTATAGTTATTGTTAGAGAATTTTAATTTCTCTATTGGTGAAAAATAAATCAGAAGCTCTCACAATTGACTGCATTTAGCTGATTCAAATAAATTTATTTTTATATTCATATCAAAATATTTACAATACCATACATTCTTCTTTACAGCAACATAACTCAATGAAGACTTCTTACAGAGAGATACAGAGACAAACCTGAGACTGGAAATCCAGCTCCTACTCAATACCCTTTTGCACAGACTGAGTAGCACTTTCTTCACATTGGCTCACTGAGTTACCTTCATGTGGTACACCTGAAGATGGTGCTGTATCACAACAGTTCCTTCTTCTGATCTCAGATAAACAGAAGGTACCAGTGTGTTTTGAGCTTTTTTTTTTCCATTTTATATTAGCAGACAAAAAAATTACATGTTGTTGCCCAGGAAAACATCATAGTGTGCAAAACCTCAACAACATGCAGTAACTCACATGGCCATTCTTGACCTTCTGGTTAAAAAACAAGAGATACACAGGTGTCTTTCTGATTTGAAGCATTTGGTTTGATAGTTCTATATTAAGTATATTATGAATCCTCTTCACCGTATCTGTTCAGTGCAGGTAAAAGTCTGGGCAGAAAAGTAGAATGTAATGCTGATGATAATTGCCTTTGGGGGGAAAATCCTAAGTTCACACATTATAAATCTCACAATGAATGATTAGGAAAAGGATTGGGGGTGGAGAGGGTAGTTATTTATGGATCTGATTTTGTATTTTGCTTCTCTTTCATAGCTCTAAATAATGTATGCAGCAGTATTTCCTCCAATTTTATCTCAACAAGGACATCATGAGATAGGTTGGACTAAAGAGTGAATGGATGATTGGTGCAAACTTATTTGGTGGCTGCATGGACTTGAAACTGGTTTTTCCTGAATAAAAATATTGGCTTACATATGGTTATCATGTTATAGAGATAGTTTTATAACTTTGGAGATAATTAGCAAATGGTTTGAAAATAAAACTTCTAATTTCATAATGTTTTTATAAAAATTCTGAGTGGAACCACCATTGGGTCACTCCATACAGTTGTAGTTGCTATACCTGGAAACATAAATTATAGAACTATAAAAATATACAAAGAGGAACAAAATGACCAAGGGTTAGAAACCCTTTCCTATTGAAGGATTCTGGAACAAAGGGAAATTGTTTAGTCTAACTGTTGCTTTCTTGGTTTTTGTAATCAGCTTTTGTGCCAGAGAAATTTCATGCAAAGTTGGGAAACATGTACATGGATGTGATATACTGAAGGAGGGAATAAGGGAGTGTACAGGAATGATTGATGTCTTTCTTATGATGTAATGGCTCTGTTGTCTGATTTTCATTGGCTAACAAAGTTTATAAAGCAATGCTACCAACTTTCTAATGTGTGGCACTTCTGGACGTAACTCTGCCAGCATTCCAGATTGTTGGCCACCCAGCTTCTTAATTTGATCAAATAAAGTGCTGCTTGATCAAGAAGTCTCTGCTTGGGTTATCTGATTAGATTGATATGGTATCTCAAGTTTAAGTAAGGGACTGGGACCTTACATTTCTGGCAAACAGAACAGGGACTTGAAATTTTTTTTCTTCAAGGTTGTTTTTTTCATTAAAACTCCCTGTGGACTTCCGGTTCCGGATCACAGCACTTGCAGCCGTGCAAGGAGAAGGCACTCCTCGCCAGCTGAGTTTCTGCTGCCAGTAGACCCTTAATCGGGTTGAAAAGCCGCCTTGGAGGGGCAGCTACTGCTGAGGAGGTCCTTGTCATCCATGGGAGAGCAGCAGCTTCTTCCACGGCCCGAGATTGCTCCTTTGGGCTGACAGTGGAAAGACCGGCCAGTAAAACCTTGACATTGTAACCAGAAGTCAGAAGAACATCTAAGCACAGGAACCACCGTGGCTGAGCCGGGTGAGACTTTTTTTCCCGCTCTCTTGGTTCTCCTTTTTCTTTTGTGCCTGTAAAAAGCACTTTTGAAATTATTTCCCTGCTCTAAGAAAGCGGCGTTTGTGAGTGTAGGAAAAAGAAGCTTGAATGGACTGAATTAATTTAAAGTGATTTTTCTTTATTTTTATTTTTATTTTATTTTTAATTCACTTTGGGGTCTTGAATTTTTTTTTAATATTGAATCTACTATTGGATTTGAATTCTCCTTTCTTCTGTCTTTCCTGTTCTTGTTTATGAGATTTTTGGTCTCTGGGAGAAGATTTTACATTTTACTGAGGACACCTTGTGGAAAAAGTTAAAATTGCAATTATTCAGATTATCATAAAAGGAAAATACAAAGAAATTTAACAGCTGTACTGGTGGGGGTGGATACTGATTAAATGTTCTTTGAATACAGCCTCTACTAAATGATACAGACTGTTTCTAATTACTTTTGAAATGGAGCAATCCTATGTTCAACTTGACTATAAGCTCATAGTGGAAAAAGTTTATGAAGCCACTGACGAAATATGTTTGCAAATAAAAGAATTTATTATGGAAATAAAAAACAGAAATTCTGCTTTGAATTTACAAACTGACCCCCAGACTTTAGCTGAGCATTCTATAGACCAAAAAAACAACAGAAACGGGATTAACTAAAGGTAAAGAAGATTCCACTTTACTTTATACGCATGCTGATGAGATCTCCGAGGAACTAAAAAGGACTGTAACTAAACCACTTACAACTCTAATACCAACAGAAATGGACAGACAAGCTCAATGAACTGAGAACTATGGTAGCTTGGATAAGCAACTATTATCTACAAAGTTGGACATAACTGAGCCTGCTATTCATCAGTTTCAAACATGGAGACTTGACTCTTTAAAACAACAAGGGATTACTTATAAAGAAGCTAGGTCTCTAAAACAGAAAAGGGGACATTTTTATTTGATCCAAAAGATACCACAAGGCATAAAAAGTGACTTGTTCATTGTTATGGAAACCTGTCTGGCATAAAAGGAAAGCTAGAATAAGATTTAAGAATGTGATTTAAGGCTTTATGTAATGGGTTTAAAGGGCTAATTAGATATGGACTGATTTATGGCTTAAGACAGTTAAATAAGATGTTAGATTGAATAAAAATTAATTAAAGGTTTGAATTTAATAATAAGATGTTTGTTTATGTATCAATATGTTTTGGATATAGTAATTTGGGGAGGAGGTTAAAAGAATTTGATACAGATATTGAGGGATTGATTGATAGATTATAAAGTATAATAGAAATAGAAAGGTATTTTTTCTTTTTTCTTGTTTTTATTTTTTGCTCTTTTTTCTTTCTCTTTCTTTTTTGTTTTGAATTAATATTTTTTTATCAGGAATGATAGCTATTTTGTAATGGAAGAAGAATAAGATAAAAGAAGAAATGATACTAATAAATGTTTATTGAATATGTTAAGGAAAAAGGCAATGGGGAGATACCTGAAGTGTTAATTATGCATTTAGATTAGAAATGTGGAATATAGCAATTGAAATAGTTAAGCTTAACACAGGATTTGGATCTGTGGATCTACTTAGATGAAAGGTTATTAAGGATTGTTATGATTGACTTAGTTCTATTGAAATATATTAATTTGAATATAATATGTTATTAGAGGGAAAAGAGAGGGGGTTTTTAATGAATTTTTTTAATGATTTAATCTGAATTTTATGAATATGATCTTCTTTGTGGACAATTGGTTGCCCTGCCACCATGTTGATTCTTAAGCACGTGTTTGTAAAATGAAAAAAAAAAAACAAGAAGACTTTAAAAAAAACTCACTGTGAATGAGTTCCATTGTAACTCACAACCTTCAGGCATGACATCCAGGAAAACTGGTGTGGCCAAAAGATAAGGTCAAGAGCGCTCCCAGACCCTTTGTGTCTGGTGACTTTTAAACTGGCCAGCCCAGCAGACCTGAGTTTGTCTGAACCCTGAATGTTTAAGGAGACTTCCATCTTGCCCCAGTGAAGGTAGGAGGAGACAAGAACACAGGAGAAACTTTGTAAGTAGAAACAAACATTCTGGAATTAGGGAGAGGTGGGGAGTGCTGTTTGGATGAATGATATAATGATATGGAGAAATTCCTGTTATACATCTTTTCCAGAGCAACAGGAAGAGTGCTTGTTGAGTTTCAGGCTGTTATCAGGCAAGTCTGTCCAAGAAAAAAGGGGGCCTAGCTAGCCTCAATCTTGATAAAAAGACCTAGAAAGGGCAAGACAGGAGAAAAACAGGTTAAACAATGGGGAACAGCCCCCCCATAAGGGACTGCTGCATTAGAGAGGGCTTGGCTGGCCCTGACGCTGATGTAAAAGCGCCAAGAAATCTCTAGAGGGTCGTTCATTTGCACTGAGCAAATGAACTGGTATTTCAGGAAGAGGAGAAGCCGTGTTTCCAGTGGGCTGTGTGTTAACCCATTGGAAAGCACTAAAATTGTGGCAGTAAAAATAATCTTCAAGAAAGCAACATAGCAAAAAGTTTGGCTAGTTTATTTTATTTATTTTTTTTAAAAAAATCTATCCACAGAAGAAAAGAAAGAAAAGAAAAATTCGAACAAGAATAAGGTTTTTTTCTCTCTAATCTGGCTCTTTGAATAGATAATTTTTTTCTGTTACACAATGGTGCCATCTGTCCTTGGACGTGAAGAGAGGAGGCTGCTCTCTGTAGTTTTCCCCTTTGAATTTGATGGGGAAAAAATGGGAAACAACCATAAATGTTCCCCTTCCTTTTTGGAAAAAAAGATTAAAAGAGAGGCTGCCTTGGCCTCAAAATCCAAATTGATGAGTTTTAAATATTTGGCCATCCAGAAAATTAAATTTGGGATTGGAATGGTGAGAAAAATAAGAAATGGTTCAGGGCCCAACATCACATTTTGACTGGAATCACATCTTGATTTTTCTCACTTCTTGGAGGACATGCAACAGGCCTGAAAATGTTGTCTTAATGGTATCTGTGTATATATGTGTGTCTGTGTTGTTTTGTGTTATTTCTAAGACCTGGAAAAGGGTCAAAAAGGCATTATTTAAAAATAAATGGTTTGCCTGGAAAAAGAATGAAAATGAAATATCTGTATGAGAAATTGTGTATGCAAGCAGTTTGAATAGAAGTGAATGTGTGAATATGCTGATGTGCAAGTATGTGTCTCTGTGTGTGTGTGTGTGTGTGTGTGTGAAATGCCTGAAAGGCAGGAATTTAAATGCCTGCAATGTGAGATTGCTGGAAAAAACTGGGAATCATGAAAACTGTGTGACTGTTAAGGAAAACCTCCCTGGAGGTTGGAGGAGTCAGTCAGTGAATGTGTGTGTGTGAGTTCTCCACCCCACCACAGGCTGTGGAAGAAACAGTAAATTGCAGGTATTGTTGTTGTTGTGGACTAAGTAAGTAAAAAGGTGTTTGCACGAGAATCTGAAGAGAGGTTTGGATTGATCATTTTAAACCTTTTTTTCTCTCTGTTTAACTCTGTCCTGGAAGGTAAAGGAAAAGAAGGAGGTAGGTGAAGTCTGAAATTGTAGGATCATTTTTTTTTGCTTCTATTCTAACTTTGCTCAGGGACAAAGAACAAAGATAATTTGTTTAGCATGGCTTCTCCTTGTCACAAATATATCATTTGGTTTGCCTGCTGCAGTTTGTGTTCAAAAGCTTAGAAATGCAGAATCTGTAACATCCTGTTCCTCCAACTCCCCTTTCTTTGCTGAAACTTTAGTTCTGTTCAAAGTTTTTGGGCTGGTTGCCAATGATTGTGCAAAATGAAAGTAATGTAACTGACCTAACCTGATAACATAACCAATGACAACATAGCTCTCCTTTCTGTTAAAGGTAAATGTATTATAAAAGGAAGAACCTTAAGAAAATGATTCTGAATTTTTTTGTTTAGACTTGTAAATGTTTTCAAAAAGTTTGATGCTCTAATTTCAGTCTTTGCACACACACACACACACACACACACACACACACACACACATGAGCAAAATGCAGAATAGACTGATTTATATTTGGTAGATCTGGTGCTTCACCCAACAGATAAGATATATATCCTCCCTGGTTTCTGCTGATAGAAGCAAGGGGAAATCTGTGGCTCAGAAGGTTAATACAGCTACCTAACATACAAGCTGCCCAGGTTCGAATCACAGAGGGGAATGACTAGCTGATGAGAGCTAAAGAGCTTGAAATAACTATACGCGTCTCCCATTAACTCTTTGTCAGCCACAAAATTTTGAATTTACAGTGTTCACAGTATGTGAACCCGGTGTGCTTTAAAATAACCAGACTAGCAGACCTCAGCATCATTTGGACCAGCTATTGATTAGACTGGAGATAAATATGGGTTCAGTTTGACACTATTATACCACCATCCCAAAAATATTTTCGAGTTTTTCATTCTTTTCACAATGAACTGGAAACCACAATTGAAATTCTCTCAGCATCAAAGAATATTTTTATTGATCTAGCCCAGACATGTCAAACCCAAGGCCCGGAGGCTGGATGCAACCCGTGAAGTGGTTTCATGTGGCCCATGAAGCCATCCTGGAAACAGTGAGGGAACAGCCCCCACTGCCTTGGCCCTGGCCCTGGCCCAGGCCGGCCAGGAGGGAGCCAATGTACAATTTTGTGGTGGTCATCTATGCTGAAACACATTCAGACTTAGCTCCACAAGGTCATCTGGAAACAGTGAGGAACCAGCCCCTTCCATGTTGGCCCTGGCCCTTGGGTGCATGCTGGAGAGGTGTCACTCTTTGTGAGGAATGAAGAAATGCACCATTGCCTGGAAGTGGCCAGCAAATGGCCCTTACCTACTTCACACATCTAGCTTGATGGGCTCTGGGGGAGGGGTTTCAGCAGGCAGTGAGGCTCCTCCAGTGGACCATGCCTTAGCACTTGCCCTGGTCCCATCCCCTTCTGCCAGAGACACTCAGATCTGTCCCACTCCTGCCCAGGCCCCCACAGGAACCCTTGAATCGAATGATGTAGAGTGACCATGCCCACCCAATAGGTCACACCTACTCCATCCACACCCACCCAGCAGGCCACACCCACCATGGCCACACCCAGCCCCCCGAGGGCAGCCACAATGCTGATGCAGCCCTCAATGAAATTGAGTTTGTCACCCCTGATCTAGCCCCAAAGAATTGCTTCATCTCTGAATGTGACTGTTATATGTGTGTGGGTACTAGCATGGGTGAACAATGGCCTTGGGAAGCATGTGAAATAAATTTTACTGCCCTGACTAGTCAAACTCTCACTGGGAAAAGCCACCAATAGACCCAACATGTGGACTCTGACCATTTCCATAGTGGGAAGCCTCTGTTTTAAAAAGAGAAGGTTCTGGTAAAAACTTTGGGGAGATTTAGATGTGAACATCTCTTGTAGGTGAGCACCTCAGTATCCTTTTGGTGGATTGCCACTGATTTGGCCTAACCCCAAACTCCCATGGCAAACATTCCCCAACTGTCTACCTTATAGACCAATATAACAGATGCCACCCTCAACTGAACTGCCCCAGGTGGACCCACTACTTGGCAAGAAGATGGAATGTATAAGTTATAGGACTCTTGTTTATATGCTTAATAGAATTGTTAGACTGCAAGCTGTATTAGAAATAATTACAAATCAAAGGCATTTAGAATAACATAATGCTGTTTTGCTTCTCTATATGCTGGCACAGGAACCTCCATTAGCCCGAGGTGAGAAGTACACAGAAAGATAAAGAAAATTGTTAAAATAACACTACAAAATTAAAGGGGGATATGGCTTTCCTTTTACATGTTGCTGCCTGTGTGTGTGAAGGAAATACACCCAGATTCTTCAGAAACCTGGACAGCTGCCAGGGACACAAGCTGGTTTGGAGAGATCTTTGGTGATTGGCGAAGGGAAATTTTTCTGGTTATGTTAACATTTAGAGGTTTTTTGGTTTTGCCATCTTTGATGGCTGTTATCCAAAGAACAGTTACTTCTACCATCTCTGGGTTGAAGGCCATAGCATACTCTGTAAGTAGTGATAAACCCTGTAAGCCAGCCAAGGTCCTGATTATCACCACAATAACAAAGGAATATACATCGTTGGTCACCAAGTAACAGGAAGCATTCTGTTACAAAAATAAAGGGGGGAATGAAGGGTTCTGGAACAAATGGAAATTGTTTACTATAACTGTTGCTTTCTTGCTTTTTGTAATCAGCTTTTCCACCAAAGAAATGTCATGCAAGCTTGGGAATCATGTATATGGATGTGATATACTGAAGGAGGGAATAAGGGAGTGTACAGGAATGATTGATGTCTTTCTTATGATGTAATGGCTCTGTTGTCTGATTTTCATTGGCTAACAAAGTTTATAAAGCAATGCTACCAACTTTCTAATGTGTGGCACTTCTAGACATAACTCTGCCAGCGTTCCAGATTGTTGGCCACCCAAATAGTGATCAAATAGTTTGATCAAATATTTGATCAATAGTGATCAAATATTTTGATCAAATAGTGCTGCTTGATCAAGAAGTCTCCGCTTGGGTTATCTGATTAGATTGATATGGTATCTCAAGTTCAAGTAAGGGACTGGGACCTTACACTATAATGAAATATTTCAGCATTTGGAGCTCTTTAATTTGAAAGAAAAAAAAGACAAGGGAGAATGCAATAGATGTCCATAAAGCTATGCAGGGTAAAGAGGAAAAGAGACTGAAATTAAGGTTTTATTTCACATAAAACCTGGGCCAGCAGAAGTTGATGGTCCAAAATTTGGAGAATCAGAAAAAAGTAATGGAGCATATTATAGATTAGGTAGTCCTTGTTTAATGGCCAGTTGTTTAGCAACCATTCAAAGTTATGACAGACCTCCCTTGAGTTATGTATAATCTAGTTCTGGAATTTCTATGGCTGTTTGCAGAGAGAGAGAGAGAGGGGGGGGGAGTCAGGTGATTGTTCTTTGGTGCTTGGAAAATGGTTCACATTTACAGATGTTTGAAGCATCCTGTGAGCACATTTATTTATTTAACAAATGTATAGGCCTCCCATATTACTTCAAAGTAGCATTGTTCTGTTTGCGAGTCAAAGGCATTGAGACAAAGTGAGTAACAAAAAGCAAGTCTTCTTTATTCAATTTCATCAACAGAACAGAGAACAAAATGGCGCACAGGCCTTTTATAGTCTCCTTGCAAGGACAGCGTCAATCCATCAATGCAAGGCTGGTTTCCCACCTTGCGCATGCGCGCAAGGCTGGAGACAGCCAGTCTGGTCTCGGGCAACCATGTGGTCTGCCTGGGACTCCCTGCAGCATTCCTGAGCCTGATGAGTAATTCAGCACACCCAGGACGTAACAAACATGACTGCAATTTTCAACATTTTGTGCCTGTTTCTGGCATTTACTGTCAGTTTCTAGCAAAAAAATGTTTATTGAAGAAAATGGGTTTGCTTAACAGTCCCCGTGTTCATTTAAAACCTCTGTGTTTGCTTAACAACCATAACATTCACTTAACAACTGTGGTTTTTGCTTAATAACTGCTACAAAAAAGATAGCAAAACCAGAGATGGTAACATGCTTAATGACTGCCGCTTCTTATAACTGTAATTCCAGACTCAATTACCTTGATCAGTTGAGGACAACCAGTAGTACTAATCACAAAGGCTCTATGATCTGTCTATTATCAGAGTCCATGTGCTTCCCAGAATCAGGTTTAGGCACATATGTGAGGTTATACTATTCTTGCAATTATTCACTTGGGAACAGAAATCTGTTTCTTTGATATGAACAAAAGTGGCACTTGTTACACCCTTTCTGCAAAACTATTAAAAATATGGGATGCTGTTATTTCAGAAAAAGATGACATAGCACTATAAATAGGAAGCATTAGATTTCTGGTACTTGAGCTCACCGTCTTCACCACAGTGATATTTTCTATCATTTCTTTTATAATGTATGGTGATAATGTAAAATCAAAATGAGGTGTCCACAGCCAAGGAGCTTCAGAGTTCCCGTATTCCTTTTCTGTTCTAACACAAACACATTTTGAAAGAAAATTATCCAGATGATCACGCAATCAATGCATATTCAAGAAGTTATCCAATCATTTGTCCAAGTGCTTTCATCCGTATAAATTACAATCAGTTTCACAATTATGATGAGCAATTAAGAAGAATAGTTTGGGATAATAACTAGATCTGCTTCTCTCCAAGCTCTTAGACCTTCTGACAAATTGTTCCTGCTTTCTTGATATTATGCCATGTCACTCCTAGACCAAATACAGGCTTCCACATTCACAGTCAATAGAATAGAATAGAATAGAATAGAATAGAATAGAATAGAATAGAATGGAATAGAATGGAATGGAATGGAATGGAATGGAATGGAATGGAATGGAATGGAATGGAATAGAATAGAATAGAATAGAATAGAATAGAATAGAATAGAATAGAATAGAATAGAATAGAATAGAATAGAATAGAATAGAATAGAATAGAATAGAACCATTTCAGACAAATGGTTGTCCAGTCTCTTCTTAAAACCTTCCAGTGTTGGAGCACTCACAACTTCTGGAGGCAGGTTTTCCACTGATTAATTGTTCTAACAGTCAGGAAATTTCTTCTTAGTTCTAGGTTGCTTCTGTTTTTGATTAGTTTCCACCCATTGCTTCTTGTCCTGCCCTCAAGTGCTTTGGAGAATAGTTTGACTCTCTCTTCTTTATGGCAACAGAACAGAATATTCTTTATTGGCCAAGTGTGGTTGGACATAAAAGGAAATTGTTTCTTTGTATAAAGGTGGGATTTGTCTCCTTGTATAAAGTTGGGATTTCATCAGGCATTTTTCAGACTTGATTTTTCATAGTCCAGTGGAACGTATTTTAAAATAAGCCACAAATATCTGGTTGTCTTAAGATGAATCAGCTAAAACCATGCTAAAATAATTTCAGGCAAAATTTAAGAATTTCCGTTTAGCTGTTTAATCCAGATGGCACAAAATCTTCTGGGGAAGTCTAGACATGATCTTCACTCAAAGATGGAACTTAATCAGATTAGAAGTTTCTTTTGTTCTGCATTTATCACAAACAACCAGACAAACACTCTCTCATGCTTTTTAGAGGCATTGACAGTTTTCATTCTCAACTTATCTACATTGGCTATCTTTCCAAATCAATATAATTAAAATGAAATAAAATCCAGATTTATGCTTATGGGAATTTTGTATGAGATTACCATTGTGACATGTTTATTCCACAAGCTTGCATCAGAAACAAAGAATTGGGACCACACATTAAGTTCCAGTTATTGCTCATGCTTATACTATGTTCCATCTCTACTACATTCCTCCTTTTTACTATTTTTTTTAAAGGATAAGGAATGGTAGCTCAGTAAACCTACAGTTTTACATGGAGAAGCTCTTAGGTTCCATCTATAGCAAGGGTCTCCAACCTTGGGAACTTTAAGACTCGTGGACTTCAACTCCCAGAATTTCCCAGGCAGCCAAGGTTGGAGACTCCTGATCTATAGTGCCTTCAGGCACAACTGGGAAGATTGGAGACCCATTAGTGTCACAGTTGTCATTATTGTATTAGATAGACCAAAGGTTGGATTTCTTATCTGGGAAATGAGTAGCTATGGGTAACAAATTCACAGGCATAAAATGACAATTCCTGACTAAAATAAACATTTACAGATTCTTGTATATTCTTGATGTATCAGGGAAGAATCAACAGAAAGATAGAACAATTCTAAATATTTAGTAAATCTAAGTATGTGCACATTGGTGACATTATGATGGCATTTCTTTAGAGAATAATCTGAGCAAGCAAATGAAAGCAAAGGAAATGGCAGAGACATGAAAAAGCATTAAGGAGAATAGGTTGTGAATATATCATTTAAAATGGAAATTGAGAATAATGTATGAGAAGAGAAGCCATTAACCAAGGAATAGATTAGAGGTCAGCATATAAATTGATAGTAACAAAAATTGCTGATAGGAAAAATGATTGGGGATGAAATCAGGTAGAAAATAAAAAAAGAGCAAGTTATTCAGTGGTACCAATTTGCCGTTAAGCACATCCTGGGAAGTTATGTGTTACAGCAAAGGATGTAGGACAGAACATGTAAAACTAACAATAAAACGTTCATTGATCATGACCCCTGGGGAAAGTACTTCAGAAAGACTGAAACTTTGCCTCAGAACATTTTATTTCTTCTTTATCATTCATAAATGATATGGAAATGAAAGACAGATTAAAATCTCAGTGGCTTGCACTTCTACATGACCCTTTCTGGGCTAAAAGGCTAATCAAGAACAGGCCCAGTTAGTAGCTAAATGGGAACTCTCCAAGAGTTCTAGGGACACCGGCTAGATTGAGAAGTCAAACAACACAGAAAAGAAGGCAATTGCAAACTATTACATACTGTTGCCAAGAAAACTGCTGGTTGTGTCCATAATCAACAAGAGTTGAACTCATCTCAAGGGAGATGTTACTTTTATAGTCATTAAGCAACCAGGAATTAATTGATAAAGAGTAAATATTCGTTGCCAACATCTCTTCAGGTTTCTGGCCCTCTGTCCTCCTGTAGGAATCTAATTCTAAAGAGTAAGGCAAGTTTTAGAATAAGTACAGCTTGACATTTACCTTGCTATATATGATAGATATTTGAAAATGAATATCTGTCAGTGCTGTAGCATCAAAATTAAATTCCCTTCCTCATTAACCATGCAAATAGCATAGCCTAGTAATCTCCCCAGTATCTTTTTGGTACTCTGAGACACCCCTCAGCATTAAAGAATTGCTACTTATCAGTATACTTACTAATTATCATAATGCAAAGGATAGCTAAAAAAAGAGAGGATGTTAAAGGTTCTGATTATATTAATTTGCCTCCTTTCTCTAGTGAATTTCAATTCATCTAGGAACATCAGTTTATAATAGTGAAGGATGGCATTTTCTCTATATAAGCTCCAGGTGGCTAAACCATGCTGTGTCTCTATTTTTAAATAAGACAGAGTCGTATTTACACTAACTGTGTTACATTTCCAACACTCCAAGATCAGCTTATTATTCAGATAGAAGATTATTGTTTTACACATTTTCCATGTTATATAAATCTAGAGGAATAAGCATCTTTTCTGGAAAACAGCTGTCATCACGGAAGCAATAAAAATGTTCTTATTTGCTTTGTTTCTCTGCATTTCCACGCATTCATGTTTTTGAAAACCTTTCATCATAGATTAAAGTGCACAATGTGACATACATTGCAATAAGTTGGATGAACCATTAGTCATAGTGTCTGAAAAGTATATATACATATATACCTCTACTAAGCATTTACATAAACAGATTGTCTTCCTGCAGCACCACTCTTACATTATCAACAAATGTACTTAAGACAATATCACTCTTTTAGATTTCTTGCTTAATTTTAAATATTTCAGGGCTTGGATGTAAGGCACCATTCAGAACACTTGCAGCTCTGTTGCATGTAAGATACATATTGGTCCATGCACATTGATCCACAATGGTGGCTCACGGGGTTAGGACACTGGGCAGATGATTAGCAGATTTGCTTTTTAGACTGGTTGCTGCTGCAGGATGGGATGAGCTCCTGCCAACCCAGCAGTTCAACCATGAATAGATAAAAAGTTACCATTTTGATGGGTAACTTAATAGGGATATGAAAGATGCTCCCAACTGGGCATCCCTAGACAACGGTGACATCACTGTTCAGTCCTTTCAATGGAAGCACTTTAGTGCTCCTGACAGTACTGTAGTAGTAGTAATTGGTCCATAAACATAACTTGTTAACTGGGTTATGGAGGTTGGGAGGATTTGTGTCTGTGAACTCAACTGTTTCTGTTTGGGTTTAAAATAACTTTCACAATCAATTGAAGCCTCATGATATGAGTAGTTCCTGGAGGATTAACCATCCTTTCCAATATCTAGAATTAAGACAATCTTGTTTTCCATTTTCTTTCTTTCTTTCTTTCTTTCTTTCTTTCTTTCTTTCTTTCTTTCTTTCTTTCTTTCTTTCTTTCTTTCTTTCTTTCTTTCTTTTCCTAGCATTTTCCCCAAAATGCAGGGTCCACATTTTTTAATCAACTGAGCATTGGTCTATTTGTTGCAACAGGAATTGACTGACATTGTGGGCTGAGAGAGAGTCACCCAGCAAGTTTCCGTGCCTAAGGCAGAATTAGAACTCAGTCTCCTGGTTTCTAGCTTTCTTTAATGACTAGACCAAATTGGCTATCCAATATTCTCTGCATCTGTTACTCTCTACATCTAATCTGAAATCAGTTTTTAAAAGATATAGATAATTGTATCCATGTAATTGTTTTAATCTCAGCAAGTGGCTGACCTCATCTGGGCTCACAAGTTAATGAGGGAAAGACCTCATTTGTACCAGAATGTGAGATCATCAGCAACCCAGGGTTAGAGTGATATATATTTTAAATAACACCCAAAAGGCAATGGCAACTCACTGTGATACTTTTGCTAAGATAATAAAATAAAATGCTTGAATTGTCTATTACATCACCAGAAACTAAGCTTGATTCAAAGGAGACTTAATTTAAAAAAAAAATATTTCAGATGAGTGCCTCCAAAATGATACATGACCAGTCATAATGACGTATGTAATATAACCAATCTGCTTTTTGCTGGGATGCCAGATCTAGAATTATCACACTTTTTTTTCCTTTTCTCCCATCCTGTCAGTACAGATTTTAAGGAGATTGGCAAATGAATGTTGAAACAGTAATGCCAGACTTGCATCATACCAAATTTCTAAGTTAAGGTTATTTTTTTTTCATCTCATTATAAGTATCTCTTAGCAACCAGGATAGAGAATCTATTTATTACCTGTATGCTGCTGTCTTAAATAATTAACTAGTTTCTCCTGTTAGGAAATGGCTCCACACATTATATGACCCCCCCTTTTAAAAAAAATTAAGATCTCTTTCTCTAAGAATGTTATTTCAGTTTAATATCTGTAGGCTTGGGACATCAGTTTGTAAAGCTATTTCTCTGCTAACAAGAAAGATATTCTGCCTCCAGATACAGCACTTTTAACATTTATATTTATCTGAACTCTGGGTCAAGAAATCCTCTGCTTGGTTGACTAACTTTGATGATGTTTTTCTGGATTAGGCTTTTTGCAGCAGTAAAAAGGTGCCCCATTACTTGTGTTTTGCGAGAAGATGAGATGTAACATCTTCAAGCAAAAATGTTGCTGATTTGGTATAATAGTCAGAGCAGGGTACTTAAGTTGTCTGCAGCGAAGGCGAATTGGCAGAAACTTTGCACCCCTCCCTGCTACCCAACTACACCATCTCCTAGTTAGTCCCGAAAATACCTGGAGGAGACTGGAGCGGCAACGCCATGGTAACTTTCTCTTGATCTTCAGCCCTGCTAGGGCAATAATGGTGGCGGGCACAAGAGGCAGGGGTGGCAAGGCTGCTGCGGGCAGGGGTGTGAGGGGCATCAGTGGCCAGCTGCCCCCATGCTATGGGAGCCACGGGGCCTGCTCTACACGGGGCTATGCAGGGTGGGCAGTGGTGCTGGTGGGGTGGCTGCAGGAGGAGTGTGTCGATGGCGGGCTGCCCTCCCGGGGCTGGAGCCAGCACAGCCGGTGCTTTGGGAGCCACGGGATCTGCTCTACACGGCGGGGCAGCAGTGCCGGCGGGGCAGCTGCAGGCAGGGGCGCGGCATGTAAGCATAATTACAATATAAAATGTTATTGTTACAAATGTTTTTATTATGCATTCATGTTGCAATGAATAAAATGTTTCTTTTATTTATGATATTTTTTTCTTCAATTTATTTGTGTCCTCCTTTTCATTGTAAAAAAGTTGGTCACCTTACATTTATATGTTCTGATTTACATATTTAAAAACCCTATAAAACTATCTCTGATGGTAAGCCTATAACAGAACACTTATTTAATTTGTTCATAGACCTGTAGACAGGGGGAAATGATCTGACAAAATCATAATCCTGAGCATGATTAGGACTGCAGTGACATTTTTGTCAGCTCTGAAAGCCTGCAGTTCGGAGGAAAGATATTAAATGAAAGTGATTATATTTGTATTTGATCCCAAATTCCAATGCACTTGGTGAAATGTTAAACACTTTACCATGTGCTATAAAACAGGACTGATTCACTATTGATTAGTTTCAGGAGTTTGTGCACGATAACTCCTAAAGCTGTGCATCATGTTGAACTTATTGACCGTGGATTTTGGCATAAAAAACATCACACAAGTGCACACAGAGGGCTCTTGTACAGCATGAAATTAGAGATTAGCCAAAGTAGTCCTCTAAATAGTGAGTACGTATAATTTGATTGACAATGCATATCAAATTGATGAATACAAAACAAAAAGGAAGTTTTAAGCTACATATACAAATAGGATAATTTTTAAATATCAGCTAAAAATTGTGACTATTGCTTCTGGTTATATGTGTGGAAATTCTTTCAGTCTCCAAATCTTGATTCATTAAATTCATTTAATTACAGCCAACTCTTCAACACATTTGGAAAGTGTCAGATTGGGAAAGGCTAACATATTGATATGTTTATCTCCTATATTGGGGCACTTTTTTCTATAGGATATTGTTAGTAAATATACTAAAGCAAGACTATATGATGTTTTTAGAATGTTCAACTAAGTACTGCTATGCAAAATGTTAGGAAATATTTTTTGTTTTGTTTTATATCTTAAATATAAAGAAAAAATGTCCCCTTGCTAGCCATTCAAGAAGTATTTACATTTCTACATTTCCCTCCAAATTGAAAAAAAAGAGTCTCCCAATTTTCACTGCAAGGATGGAAATATACATCTGTCAAAAACTAAGAGTTATAGTCTGTTTCCCAGTACTGAAACTCTAAGCCTGCTGCTTGCTGTTTGTCATGAAGAAAACAAAGCCCCAAATGAACACAACATGTAGCAATGAATTTATCTATATACTGTAAATTAACATAGACTTACTAAAAAAAATATTCAGAATGAAAATAAATCTAGTGCTTTCAGGAGTTAGGAACATAAAAGGTATAATGCAGCCAAGGTCACTTTCTTGAACAAGATGCTGTTAGCCTTTAAGGTCCATTTTAACTAGATGAAAAGCACTTTCCAATAGACAAAAAAGGGAAATTATGAATCCATCAAGATATAACTATTATTTCTTGAGGCTTTTATGCTTACTATTCAGCAATATCTGTGAGGAAGACAAAAGGTGGGGTCATGCATTATCACACAAGTCCTGTCCATTTTCCACATGTCTTGTAATGCCACTTGTCCAAACAAAAGTGTTGGAGATTGTAGTACAATGCTGTAACACTACTTCCATCATTCAGACAAGATCCTGCAAGATCTTGCAGATGATATTTTGGGGAGATTTTACGACTTTTCACCTTCAGAAATTCTTGGAAATTCTACTTTAGAAAGGGGAAAACCTCAAGCCTGGATACAGATAAGCTACGTCTGGCCCTGACAACACAATTCTCAACAGTTGAAAGGAACTTTTTGGATAACATCTCAAGGGACAATTTCCTTCAATTTTATCCTCTGAAGCTAGATATTAATACATTTTCAAAAGAGGATGTTTGGAAGAACCAAAAATGTAGTAAATATTTAAACAGTGAAGTAGGATCAGGCCTGGTTAGTCAATGTATGGGAGACTATAAAGAAATTTCAAGACTAGATTTTAAGTTAAAAAGAAAAATAAACTGGAATTAGAAATAATTATTGCAATGAAAACATGGATGTATCATATAATCACCAGGAAATGTAGAAACATAACAATAACAGAGTTGGAGATGACCTTGAGGGTCATCTAGTCCAACCCACTGCTCAAACAGGCGAATCTATACCATTTCAGAAAAATGGCTCTCCAGTCTCTTCTTAAAAGCTCCCAATGATGACGCACCCACAATTTATCAGTCTGCTGGTCTCAGTTTGAGGTTGGTTTCAGTTTGAGATTATCTTACCTTTTAATGAAATTTTCATAAATAAATTTATTTTTAACTGATCAGAGTTTATTTTTTAAAGGAAAAAGAAAAAGAGGGAAGCAAACTGTCAGCTTTCATGGCATACCATAGTAGGAAATCAACTTTACCTTTGTGAAAACTAATGGGAGGGGTCATGTCTGAAAGGCTTTCTGAAATTACATTTCTGTCCCAAATTTCTTGTATCTGATTGTTATCTTGGTTGCAACTCTTTCTTCTGTTCTTTAAGATTATTCCTACTGCCCACTACACAAACCATGTTCCATGTGACTCCAGTTCACCTAATGTAGTCGTGTATAGGTAACATGGCTTTAGGAATCGTAAGATTAGTCAGAACTTGGAGAGCTGCAATCAACAATGGGGCTTCTCTTTGAGACATCTATGTATCACTTCAGTTAGGACAATTCTTTCGCCTTTCCAATGATAACAGTTATTTTATTCAACCCATTGTTATTTGAATTCAGCCTTAAAGAGGCATACTGTTTAAAATCTGGCATCACACCAAATACAATTCTGTCAAATAGCTGGCAGTAGATTAACTCTGACAACTAATGACATGCCAAAGTCTGACAGAATAAAAACTTACTATATAACCAATGTCAGTCATTCAGCAAGTGCCACTTCAAATGTTTATCCTGTTAGTGGAGACATCCATCTGTGCCAGAATTCAAAACACGGCTATGTGTCACTGAATATAAAAATTCATTGAATATGAAAATTAAGAGAATATGAAAATGAAACTATCTGAAAATGTGTAGAATTGAGTGTGTAGGTTTAAAGGCAAAGAAGAAAAAGTGGAAAGAAAAAGAAAAAAATATCTTTTTTTGAAGTAAACAGTCTTTGATATTGTGTCATGTAACATTGTATGGTTCAGTTGAAATTCAATTGACATCAATACATCATTCATTCAAGTTGTCTTGTTGGATTTTTAAAAAAAAATGCAAAAAGAATTCTGCAATTATTTATATAAAAGTCCATTTAATATACGGGGACATGTTTATCATTCTGTAATATATGTTGTTTATGCAATTATTCTTGAGACAGCTTTTGTGTGTACAGCTTCTCAAAATTTTATTTATTTATTTATTTAATATGCTGCCTATCTCAGCAAAATGGCTCTGGTGGCTAACAATCTTAAAATAAATTAAAAAACAAATACTCATCATAAATATACAAATTAAAATATGTAGCAGCCAAGGAAGATGTCACAACTGATAGCTGTTAGTACAATTAGAAGATGGAATCTTTCAAGTAATTGGGATTCCAGGCCAAGGCCCAGAACTAACTCTTCATAAGGCCTACAGGGTTGAAGTCATCCAGCTCTCTGGAGGAAGAACATTCCTTAAGGCAGATGGTTCAGCAGAAAAGGCATATATCCTGGGCTCCATCAACTGGCATTCCCTGATTGGTGGGACTAGAAGCATTCCCAATCTACTGGATCAGATGGTTAAAAAAACTGGAAATAGATGGTCACTGAGGTAATATATTGCCAAGTATTTCTTTCTGAAAATATATACAGTTTTATATATAATTTTGGAGGAAAGAAACATTTTGTGATAGATGTTAGGAACTTAAGGATGTTTCCATCACTGGAATGAAGTGGTTTCATTCATAGTTTTGTATGTCTGGTTAACAACTTGTTTGCACTTTGGTTATTGTTTTTAATTGTTGTGATTCATCCAGTGAAAGTGATAAGTGGCTATACAAATGGAATATGTGTATATAAATAATTCTATTTTGGTAAATCACATATTTATTATCTGTGATAAAAGTCTACTTTCAGAGTTTCCCACTTTACCATCCATGACCTAAAATATAGAAGGGTAAAGTATGAGATTACCCTCTAGCTGGCTCTAAATGACTTCCTGCCGATTATTAATTACTAATGCACTCTTTTAATAAGCATTAAGACAATATTTAATTAAAACAATACATCAAGAAATACAATGCCTTGCAATTATCAGTTATCAAAAAGGAAAAAGTTACCAGAATAAAAATTATATTTATTAAGTAATTTAAGGCCATCAAAGAAAGAATCCTTCAGAATTTGTAGCACAATGTTAGTTATGTGTACAGGAACAAGCATGAAAAGGACCATATCATTCCTTGAAACTAATTATGGTTTAACCTTTGGCTTAACTTCTTAAAACAAAAAAAAAATATTTCCCAGTTTTAGAGAATAAATAGGAAGCTAGTGAATCCAGATACAGGACAGATATTTTATTTCTATGAGCAACAGCAGTAGAGATTAATTATGAACCATCTAAAGATCTTCAACTACACCCCATTCAGAGTACATTGAAATCATTCAATTCCAATGTCACCATAGTCATAATTAACTATACTTTTGGTACATCAGCTTTAATTGGATGAAGGTGCTCTTGGCTATTACTTGATCAAAGTTGAACCTGTGAGCATTCCCAAATGGTGAACATGCTTTGTCAAGGGGAATATTATGAAATTTGAAAGGAGGCTTTTTTCAGAGGCTGTTTAACTGGAAGCACATCTTTATAACTGAATTTTCAATTACCAAGCTCTCATCTAGCAACTTTAATGTAACCAGAATGACATTTTCTCAGCATTAGAGGAAAAGTTATGTGTCATCAGCAATAGATTCCTTTTAACCTTGAAAATCTTCCCCCAATATTCCCAGGGGTCTCTTCTACAACATGGCAACAAAATTAACTCAACGAGACAGCAGACACAAAATACAGAAGTATTCTTATGCATTCTCTTCTGGATCCCACTCTTTATGATGGTCTAGATCTAGAACATAGGTGTCAAATTCACCATGTCATGGGTCAGCAGTTTGACACCCATGGTCTAGAACCACATACCCTAAGACCACCTACTGCACCCACAAACTAATCTAGAGAGAAATATTTTCAGTATAATCCTGAAGTTACTTTGAAATATAATACTATTTCCTGGATCTGAGATGCCACTATAGTTCTACTTTTTAGAAAAAGGTCAAACTAAAGATGATCAGAAACTTCAGCAAACCTCCTATGGCTGCCAAGAAAGGCAGAAATCATACAGATAATGTAAGATTATGGAGGATATAGTTTACAATTTTAGGTTGAACAATTTGAGTATATCCAAATATCAGAGATGAATCACCAAATTCTGCCATAACCATGTTTATTAAGGCATATACTATTTATAGTATATAAATACCATTCATAAAGTATCTAGTTGACCATAATAGTGTCAACCCTCGATAGTCTTGTGGGGTTGATGTTGGTGAAGGCAAATCTTGAAATGGTGAGATTCATCATCAACTTCTTTACTATCACCACTGAATTTCATTCTTTTCTCTATAATAACTTTCATAAAATTAATCTAAATGAGAAGTCTAAAATTAATTTCAAATCCATGAATATAGTTAAGTTGGGCATTTCCCAAGTAATTGGGACACTATTTAGATTTTTTTTTTACAAACAGAGAAGTTCAGTCACAGAATGATTTTAATGCTCTTTAATAATGCCTTTTAATTTCAACAAGTAAAAATTAGTTAAGTAATCAAAATCAGGTCAATGTTGTGCTACTCTGAAAGGGAAAAAAATCCTGCTGCAATCACAACAGAATGCTTGCTGATCTGTTTTCAAGTTATCCTTCACCCACAGGTACTTTTTGAAAAAAAGGAATAAAGCTTTATGACTTTTCTATAATAATGGGCCATTGGTTGTCATTTCTTTGTTGTTTTCTCCTGAATGATGTATTGAAACAGAAACCAGAAAATGTTATGCAGTTTCCCCCCCCGTGTTGTAATATAGAAAGTTGGGTACAAGAACTTATACCATATAAAGCCCTTCAAGGCATGGGACCAGGATACTTACGGGACCGCCTTCTGCCACATACTTCTCTACGACAGGTGAGAGCACACAGGGTTGGCCTCCTCCAGGTCCCGTCAGCAAAACAATGTCGTCTGGTGGGCCCTAGGGGGGGGCTTTCTCTGTTGTGGCTCCCGCCCTCTGGAACCAACTGCCTCCTGAAGTCCGTGTTACTCCGACTCTCCCAGCCTTCCAGAAAAATCTAAAAACTCATCTTTGCCGGCAGGTCTGGGGATGATTGTGGTTGATTGTTGAATTGAATGTGTGTTTTTATTGATTTTTTTAGATATCTTTGTTTGGGTTTTTTTATTGTAATTCACTGTTATATATATATGTTGTTAGCCGCTCCGAGTCCCCGGAGAGGAGCGGCATACAAACCCAAATAAATAAATAAATAAATGTATTGAATTCCAACTGCATGAATTTAATAAATTGGGATTGCACACAAATAAGGGTTAAGAGCACATGATTTCTTGAAGCAACTTCAACAGGAGATATATCTTTAAGGTAAAATGCCCTCTGACCAAAATGTCTAATTCTCAGCATCGCACAAATATGCAACTAATATACAAGTAATTCTTGACGAATTGTGCCCTGTCTTAACTTCTAGCATGTGTATAAAAATATTTTTTTAAAAAAAAGATGAAGAGGTGGTACTGCTCAGTCACTTTTGATCTACTTGACATTTTGAAAAGATAACTGTGAATCTGTACAAGTAGTCCTCAACTTACGGCCACAGCTGAGTCCAAAATTTCTGTTGTTAAGTGAGACATGTGTTAAGTGAGTTTTGCCCCATTTTACAATCTTTCTTGTCACAGTTGTTAAGTGAATCACTGTAGTGGATAAGTTAGTAACATGGTTGCTAAGGTGAATCTGGCTTCCCCATTGACTTTGCTTGTCAGAAAATTGCAAATGGTGATCACATAACTCCGGAACTCAGCAACAGTCATAAATATTAACCAGTTGCCAATAATCTGAATTTTGATCACGTGATCATGGGGATGCTGCAAAGGTCATAACTGTAAAAAATGGTCACAAGTCACTTTTTTCAGTGCCGTTGTAACTTTGAATGGTCACTAAATGAGCTATTGTCAGTCAAAGACTTTTTATCTATCAATGTTATTTTTGACAAGTCTAAAAATCCAAAAAATACAAGTGGTAATTCTTCCAGGCAGAGTTCTTTATTGTTCCATACTTACAGACAAAATCATGCCAAACTGAAACACTCTGGTATCTGCATCTAACACAGGGGTTCTCAACCTTGGCAACTTTAAGACTTGTGGACTTCAACTCCCAGAATTCCTCAGCCAGCAAAGCTGGCTGGGAGTTGAAGTCCACAAGTCTTTTTTTTTTAAAACATAATTTTA
Source organism: Bothrops alternatus (assembly GCA_034064705.1). Lineage (NCBI taxonomy): Eukaryota > Metazoa > Chordata > Lepidosauria > Squamata > Viperidae > Bothrops > Bothrops alternatus. The sequence continues at coordinate 19,773,643 of JARGCV010000006.1, forward strand.
TTGATTTTTAAAATTTTACAAAGAAAAAAGAAAGGAACCCATAATAACTCAACTGAAAACAATCATATACCACATTTGCCAAACAATTAATATAACTGCTCGGTACCCCCCCCACCACATCCCCCTAACCCTAACCATCCCCCCTCTCTTACCATCTATCTACTTTCCTCACTCCTCCTCTATTCTCCACCCATCTCTATCCCCGCTCTTCCCCCCTCTTACCAACTTCCTACTTACCTCTACCTTCACTCCTCCTTCCTCTTTCCAACAGATGTGGTGCCAAGAGGCCACCCGAGCAACCCCTTAATACCTATTGTTACATATTCTTACATCGACCCCGATTACAGTTGAGAAAACATAGTGTATAAATTATAAATACCCTCCCACCCCCCTCCCCGACTTCCCAGAGTGAATACAGGGTAAGAACGCAAGAAGCCCCACTAAACTACTTATTATATAAATATTTAACTATATACTAAATATAATTTCTTCAATTGATATTTCCCTTGTATATAGTCTATCCATTTTTTCCAATCCATCATAAATTTTTCATTTGAGTGATTCTTCAAATATGAGGATATCTTAGCCATTTCTGCCATATTTATAACTTTTAATGTCCATTCTTCAATAGGTGGTAATTCAGACGTCTTCCAATATTGTCCCACCAATAGTCTTGCTGCAGTAATCAAATTCAAAATCAGCTTAGTCTCTATGGTGGTACAGTCTTTTATAATGCCAAGCAAAAACAACTGTGGTGAGAATTCAATACGCTTTTTCAATATATTCTGAAGAATCCACCATATTTTTATCCAGAAAGCCTTGATTTTTTTACAAGTCCACCAAATATGAAAATAAGTAGCGTCCATAGATTCACATAGGGTTGCACATCTGAATACATAAGTGATAATTTTTTCGGGTCTAAATGCCATCTATAAAACATTTTGTAAAAATTTTCTCTTAAGTGTTGTGCTTGTGTAAATTTTACATTTTTCACCCATATCTTTTCCCATGTTTCCATCATAATTGGTTGTCCAAAATTATGTTCCCACTTAATCATACAGTCTTTAACTAATTCAGTTCCAGAATCAATTTCAATTAATGCATTATATAATGTTTTAATATGCATAGTTCTTTGATCTCTAACTTGTTTAATTAATTTATCATCCTTTGAGGAAAAACCCATCTTAACATCTTTTTGCCATCTAGTCTGAAGTTGTACATGTGAGTACCAATTATGAGCTATTCCTTCTTCCCTTAACCTATTTAATGATTTCAATACTAAAATAAGAGTTTCTCATAGGACACCACATCTTGAATTTGTTGTCTATTTACACTCTCTATTGCATGCCTGGGAACTGTCCAAAGGGGAATCTTTCCATTTAACTTGTAATGAAACTTTTTCCAGACACGCAACAGAGCATTTCTCAATAAGTGCTCTTTAAAACTCCTGTCCAACTTTTTATCATAGACTAAGTACGGTCCACAAGTCTTAAAGTTGCCAAGGTTGAGAACCCCTGATCTAACAGGTGCTCTGATAACAATTGGGGGGGGGGAAGCTGTCTTCATCCTTTTTCTCTCACACTTAATATCTGGATTGAGCTGCCTCTTATTCCCTCCTCCTTCCTGGGAATCAAATCTACTACATTCATCACAATCTCTTCACCTCTGCAAGTTTACTATGGATTTCATCATGAATGACTTATGGCAGATCACACACACACAAAGTCTTTGTAGCACAAGCAGCAGCCAGGAAAAAAAATGTTATTTTAGTACCTGTCATAGTTTAGTCTGAAATTAACATAAAATTTTCAAAGAAAGTTGAGCAAAATGATAAGATTTTGCTACAAATAAGGAATTCACTTAAAAAAAATAGAATAACATTTCATACAAAAATTACCATGGATTGTCTGAAGAGATTCTTAGTCATCCAAGTCATAATTGTCTCAAAGTTTGTCTCAAATGTTTTCTTCATGTTCCTCAAGGGGGGGGGAGTCCAGTTGCCTTTTGAGAAAAAAAAATACCACAGATTGTATTTATACCAACTTGTTCAAGTCTGCTTGGGACCATTTTGATTTTAACCCACCTGTCATACAGTATGAACTAAATACCAAATAATTTAAGTAAGGAAATATTGATTATATGATAATTTGCTTGGTTTACTGTAACTTACAGGTAGTCCAAGTTTAATGATTATTCATTTTAGCAATTATTTGAACTTACAATGCTTTTGAATGAAGGCGATTTATGATGAATCCTCCTACCAACTCTTACATCATCCACAGGATTACATCATCATGTTTTCAGGCACTTATCAACTTCTTGAATCCAATCAGTTTATTACAGCCATTTGGCCAGAAACAGTAAATTATCCAATGGTAGGCTACTTACATACATACATACATAGATATGATCTAATGATGAATAAAACCACTTATAATAAAATTAATTAAAAAATATTTAAAACATCCAAAATAATATTTTCAAATATATTTATCTTATTTATGTTATGATGAATCCCCAGTACTATTATGCAGAATCTAGCCACCTGTGCCGTAATCACAGCCTGTTCATGCTTAAGCAGCCACTGGAGATAAGTAGTGGCAGAACGCCCAGGATACTTATTGATTATTGGGAGGATATGGATTTTTTAGAATATCTCTGTAAAAGGAGCATCGAAGGAGTATGTGTCCACCTCTCCTGAGCCACAGGAGCAGTCTTTCAGTCAATGGTATCTTTTTATACTTGCTATACATGATGGCCGGTGGAAGCTCATGGCACCGTGTGAGTGAAAATGCTTTCTGGTGGTTTGACGACTCCACCTGGCTAAGATAACTGGTGGGAGTAACAACATATCTAATAGAGTCTGGAGCTAGAAATAGCTGTGCTATCCCTAAGTCCGCTTGCCTCTCGAGGTTCTTTAGCTTTTGTCACTAGGTTTGTTTTGCTTGGTCATAATCCAATTTAACTATTGAGGCTGGAGAGAACTCTATTTTGGCAAGGTTGGATTCGACTGCCTTGATCCATGATGAGGAAAATTTGTCTTGGAGGATTAATGGAGCAAGACCTTGCAGGCAGAAATTAAGCTTTAGCCAGATATTTAAAGAAGCTATACCGATTTTTGCTTCAACTTTTATCAATCCTGTCTCCAGGCACAGAAGTGCATTTGAGACACAATGCAGCATCTGGAGAATTGCTCTAATCAGTTTGGATTGAACTCTTTCCAATGATATGAAGCACGAAGCTGAGGGTCCAAGCAAGGTCCTGTAGAGAAGCTGTGCTAGCAATGTGGCCAGAAAGAGCTTAATTGCAGCTGGAACATACTGTCCTCCTTTGTGCTTGACCACCCTTAAAGAACTTAAAAGTGATTTCTTCCTCTATATTATGACCATTAAGATACCATGAGTAGAGTTTTGATCTTTTTGCAAAAGCCATAACCTTTGTTTTCTCGTAACTTATGTCCAGTTTATTGTAATTGCAATACTGGATGAGGGCTTGCAAAGCTCTTTTAAGGCCTACTGGAGTCTTATGATTCTGTGATCACATGATCATCATTTGCAGGCTTCACTACCAGCTTCTAACAAGCAGCAAAGTTAATGGAGAAGTTAAAAGGAGGTTGTAAATGGTGATCAAGTAATGTTCACCTAACAAACTCATGGGACTCACCTAATGATGGTAATTGAGACCTCTGTCATATGTTGGAACATTCACATGACATTTCACTTTACAACCATATCACTTAGTGAAGTAGTACCCGGTTCCAATTACTATTAGTAAGGGAGGACTATTTTTAACAGATTTGTGAGCATGCTACTGCCCCAAGAAGCTGCATTTTTGCTAGGGTCTTATGGGGGTCAATGTTTCTGCACCAATATAGTGCTATAAAAAGCTGGATTGCTTAAAATTCAGCCAACATTGGACAAATGCAACTTCAGCGTTTAGGGGCCCTGAATAGCTGTAAAGATTAAATATCTATTTGTTTTAAAACAGAAATCAATCTCTCTCTTACAACTAAAATAATGAATCTAACAGCTTCCAGCCCATTATCACTAGCAGGAAAATGCAAGGCCCTGGCTTTAAAGCAAGACCGCCATAAAATTGAAGATTTATAATAATTCAATGTAGATTCGTTTGTGGAAGTTTCTTAGAGGAAACTAAAACTCAAAATGATTTCACTGCCAAGATCTTGTATCCAAAATCTTATTCAAGTGAATATATTTTTTCAGCTAAACTCTACATATAACTACTGCAGAGGATATTCAATTAAATATAATAAAATGTAAAATATATGTCTGAAGAAACAGTCATAAGATTGTGCAGAACACACACTGTTCTAGTTCAAACTGGATTTCTTAAAGGAAATATAGGAAGTTCTATTATACCAATTAAGATCATTGATATATCTAGGATTATCATTACCAATTATTGCCCAGGAGTTTTAGCAATACTATTTCCAACTGTACCTTAAAATCCATATATTCAACTTGGTCTATCATTTGAGCATCTCAGCAGAAGGATCATAAAAGAAGATTGCTCTGTCCTCATTACACATTACCCTGTGTGTAGCTCGACATATATCTAAACCCTCCTATCCTTTAATAAATCAGACCACAAACATATATCTTTTTTAAAAAAACAAATTTTATTGGTTTTTCCATTTTACAAACAAATGCTTAAGAAACAACGTGGTGGCAGGACAATCAATTGTCCACAAAAGAAAGTCATACTCATAAAGTTCAGATCAAGTCATTAAAAACTCCTCTCTTTTCCCTCTAATGACATACTATATTCAAATTGATATATTTCAATACAACTAAATCAATCATAACAATCCTCAATAATCTTTCATCTAAATAAATCCACAAATCCAGATCCTATGTTAAGTTTGACTATTTCACTTGCTATGTTCCATATTTCTAATCTAAATACCTAGATAACACTTCAGGAGTCTCCCCATAACCTTTTCCCTTAACATATTCAATAAACATTTATTAATATCCTTTCTTCTTTTTTCCTATTCCTCTTCCATTACAAAATGATTATCAGTTCTAATAAGAAAAGAAAATATTAGTTCAAATCAGAAAGGAAAAAGAAGAAAAAACAACAAAACAAAAAAAAGAAAAGAGGAAAAAATACCTTTCTATTTCTATTATTCTTTATAATCTAACAATCAATCCCTCAATATCTGTATCAAATTTCTTTAACGTCCTCCCAAAGTTACTATATCCAAAGCATATTAATACATAAACAAAACAACTTATTATTAAGTTCAAACCTTTAGTTAATTTTTATTCAATCTAACCTCTTATTTAACTGTCTTTAGCCATAAATCAATCCATATCTAATAAGCCTTTTAAACCCATTACATAAAACCTTAAGTCACATTCTTAAATCTTATTTTAGCTTTCCTTTTATGCCAAACCGGTTTCCATAACAAGGCCTGTATATCTTTATGCTTTGTAGTATCCTTTGAATCAAACAGAGACGTCCTCTTTTCTGTTTTAGAGACCTAGCTCCTTTGTAAGTAATCCCTTGTTGTTTTGAAAAGTCAAATCTCCACGTTTGAAACTGTTGAATAGCCGGCTCAATTGTGTCCAACTTTGTAGATGATAATTGTTTATCCAAGCTACCACAGTTCTCAGTTCGTTGGGCTTGTCTGTCCATTTCTGTTGGTTTTAAGGTTGTAAGTGGTTTAATTGCAATCCTTTTTAGTTCCTCGGAGATCTCATCAGCATGCATATGAAATAGGATGGAATCTTCTTTGCCTTTAGTTAATCCGACTTCTGTTGATTTTTGGTCTATAAAGTGCTCAGATAAGGGCTGAGAGTCAATTTGTAGATTCAAAGCAGAATTTCTGTTTTTTATTTCCATAGTAAATTATTTTATTTGCGAACATATTTCATCAGTAGCTTCATAAAGTTTTTCCAGTATAAGTTTATAGTCAAGTTGAACCAAGGGTTGCTCCATTTCAAAAATAATTAGAAACAGTCTGTATCATTTAGTAGAGGCTATGTTGAGAAAACATTTAATCAATGTCCACCCCCACCAGTACAGCTATTAATTTTTTTTTGTATTTTTCCTTTTATGGTAATCTTAAAGTCAAGGTCAGTCTGATCATCAGAAAAGAAGAGAAAGTTGCAATTTTAACTTTTTTGACAAGGTGTCCTCAGTACAATGTAAAATCTTCTCCCATAGACCAGGAATCTCATAAACAAGATCAGGAAACAAAAAAAAAGGGTTGGGAAATCAAGACCTATGATGAATGGTTACAACATTTGTATGCAGTAACCTAAAGAAGAAAAAATTACGGGAAGATCAGTCAGAAGATAGAGAATGAGTTATCCTTTTTTGTCTGGAATCTAGAACAAGAACGAGAGATGTAAATGGTAGATTAAACTTTTAGGCTGGCATAGATTCTCTTATGAGTTATATAATTCTATTATATACTTAAATGGTTAAAATCCATTAAAATAATGCTATTGTGCTGCATTGACATGATGCGAACATGGTAGTAGACATGCCTAATACTACCGGTATCAGCTGCTAATCTTATAAACCAGAATCATAGTTGATGTGCAATGTGTTTTTGCTAGTTATGCTATACATTAGTTGATTTAGTGTCTGTTGGACCTGAAGCCTGATTAAAATAATGAAGATGATAGAAAGAATTAATAAGGAATTAAAACAGGAAATAAAAGGGGACAAGGGAACTTGGCAGGAACCTTGGGAAGAATTACCTGCTGAGCCCTGGTAAGTTTGTGGGGTTTCTTGTTTAATTACAAATTCACCTTTTTTTCTTTTTTTAGAAGCCATAAAAGGGGTTTCTCCTTCCCCTTTCTTCTAAAGTTTGCCCTCAGCACAGGTTTGGAGGGGGTGGAGCTTTGTGCTGCAGCCCCCCTGCTGGCTAATCCCTGGTAGCTGGGAGCAAGCAGCTCACTCTTCCTTGTGGAGCAGAGAGGCAGCTGCTTTTGCTTTTGCTTGGGCAGAGCTTTTTCAAATAAGGAATTAAAACAGGAAATAAAAGGGGACAAGGGAACTTGGCAGGAACCTTGGGAAGAATTACCTGCTGAGCCCTGGTAAGTTTGTGGTGTTTCTTGTTTAATTACAAATTCACCTTTTTCTCTTTTTTTAGAAGCCATAAAAGGGGTTTCTCCTTCCCCTTTCTTCTAAAGTTTGCCCTCAGCACAGGTTTGGAGGGGGTGGAGCTTTGTGCTGCAGCCCCCCTGCTGGCTAATCCCTGGTAGCTGGGAGCAAGCAGCTCACTCTTCCTTGTGGAGCAGAGACGCAGCTGCTTTTGCCTAGGCAGAGCTTTTTCAAATAAAAAATTAAAACAGGAAATAAAAAGGGAGAAGGGAACTTGGCAGGAACCTTGGGAAGAATACCTGCTGAGCCCTGATAAGTTTGTGGGGTTTCTTGTTTAATTACAAATTCACCTTTTTTTTAGCAGCCATCGCACCCCTGACGGAGGGTGATAAAATCCTAAAACAAGTAAGAAAAAAAACACCAAAAAGTAAACTGAGACCAAAACAAAAAATTTGAACAACCCAAAAAAGCTGTGTTTTTTTAATAATAACTAGTATAATAATAACAGCAAACATATAATAACAAGAAATGGAGATAGATAGCCAGCAGACGGAGGGGAGCTTCCCAGTGTTTTGTATTGGGTGTCACATGTATGACTATATGTCTGCTGGACAGAAGTCTTGGGTGTGTGATCGGTGCAATGAGCTCCTGGCTCTCAGGGAACAGGTTCTTTCCCTTGAAGCCAAGGTAGCAGACCTGGAGAAGCAAAGAGAGATAGAGAGGCAGGAGAAGATCTTCAGGGATGCAGCAGGAGCATCCCACTCCATGCTGAGCAGCTCTCCAGCTGCTTTGGAGAATGGAGATCTTGGGCAGGGAGGACATCAATCTGTGGAATAGGGACAGGCTCCCTTAGTTGAGACCCCTTCCCTGGAGGATGTGCCCATATCCTCTTGCACCGAGGATACTTTTCCGCGGGTGGTGGGAGGGGGGCTTCTTGTAGTGGGTGATTCAATTGTTAGAAATATAGAGAGACGGGTTTGTGATGGAAGCGTTGACCGCATGGTAAACTGCCTGCCGGGTGCAAAGGTTGCGGACATCACGAGGCATCTAGACAGGCTGATAGACAGTGATGGGGTGGAGCCAACTGTTGTGGTACATGTCGGTACCAATGACATTGGGAAAGCTAAGCGGAAGGTCCTGGAAGCCAAATTTAGGTTGCTAGGTAGAAGATTAAAGTCCAGGACCCCCAAGGTTGCATTCTCAGAAATGCTACCTGTTCCACGCGCAGGGCCAGCTAGACAGGCAGAGCTCAGGAGCTTCAATGCGTGGATGAGGCAGTGGGTGCCGGGAGGAAGGGTTTAGATTCATTAGGAACTGGGAAACATTTTGGGACAAGCCACACCTGTACAGAAGGGACGGGTTACATTTGAACCATAATGGAACCAGACTGTTGGCGATTAATATTAAAAAGGTTTCAGAGCAGCTTTTAAACTGATTCATAGGGGCAAGTCGACAGGAGTTGGGCAGCTTCCGGTTTGAAAAGGCACACTGCCTAATATGGAGGGTGGAAGTTATGCACACATTGGTGAGTCAACAGGAAAACTAAATTGTAATAGTCAAGCAGAAGGACATGGTAGACCATCTACAAATTCTACAACCAAATTCTACAGTCAAAATCCACAGTCAAAGTTGAAAGTGCACCAGAAAATTACATATAAAGGTCTGTACACAAATGCTAGAAGCATTGGAGCAAAAATAGGGGAATTGGAATGCTTGGTGAAGGAAAATAATATTGATATTATCGGCATAACAGAAACCTGGTGGACAGATGAAAACCAATGGGACACAAGGATTCCAGGTTACAAATTGTATAGGATGGACAGGAGAGGGAGAGATGGTGGTGGCGTGGCCTTGTACATAAATGAGGAGTTAGAATCTCATGAACTCGAAATTCAAGAAAATTCAAACTCACCCACAGAAACATTGTGGATAAAAATCCCAGGACAGGAAACTAATCTGACGTTAGGGATCTGCTATCGCCCTCCCAACCAAACTCCAGAGGCAGATTGCTATTTGGAAAATGAATTTAAGGAGGCCTCAAAAAGAAATAGGGTAGTCATAATGGGGAACTTCAACTATCCCCAAATAGATTGGGTAAATTCTTGTTCTACACATGAAAGAGAGACAAGGTTCCTCGACATGTTAGCCGATTATTCACTTGAGCAGATGGTCATGGAACCTACCAGGGGAAAGGGGATCCTGGACTTGGTTCTAACTAATGCACAGGATTTGGTTCATGATGTCCTTGTAACCGAGCCCATAGGAACCAGCGATCACAACACAATAACCTTCAACTTAACCATGGATAGCAAATTGTCAGTGAAAACTAACACAGAGACCTTAAACTCTCACAGAGGGAATTTTGACAAAATGAGGAAAATAGTAAAGAAGAAACTAAAAGGAACAGTAAAAAAAGTCAAATCCCTCCAAAATGCTTGGAAACTGTTTAAAAATACGTTACACCAGGCTCAAATAAAATGCATTCCTAAAAGAAGAAAGAGGATTGGAAAGTCCAAGAGGATACCAGTATGGCTTACGAATGAGGTAAAGGAGGTTATTGGAAAGAAGAAAAACTCATTTAAGAAATGGAAGGCTCTTCCTACCGAGGAGAACAGGAGGGATCACAAACTCTGGCAGACCAAATGCAAGGCGATAGTCATGAATATAGTCATGAGCATATAGCCAAGAATATTAAAAATAATAACAAAACCTTTTTTAAGTACATCAGAAGCAGGAACCCAACCAGAAAATCAGTTGGGCCACTTGATAACAATGGTCAGAAGGGGATAATCAGAGAAGACAAGGAGATTGCTGAGAGGCTAAATGACTTCTTTGCCTCCGTTTTCACCGAGGAGGATAGAGAACATTTGCCTGCCACTGAATTAGTTTTCCCAGGGAGGGAAATAGAAGAATTAAACCTGACAGAGATAAACAAGGAAGATGTTCTTGCATGCCTTTTTAAACTAAACGTCAACAAATCGCCAGGTCCAGATGGCATCCACCCTAGAATTCTCAAGGAACTCAAGTGTGAAATTGCTGAACTTCTAGCTAAAATATACAATCTTTCTCTAAGATCAGGCACTGTACCGGAGGATTGGAGGGAAGCAAATATAACCCCGATCTTCAAGAAAGGATCCAGAGGTGATCCAGGAAACTATAGACCAGTCAGTATAACCTCAGTTCCAGGCAAACTGATGGAAACCATTATTAAAGATAAAATTACAGGGCACATAGAAAAACAGGCATTGCTGAAAGAAAATCAACATGGTTTCTGCAAAGGCAAATCATGTCTTACTAACTTGTTAGAATTCTTTGAGGGTGTAAATAAATACATAGATAAAGTGGCCCCAGTTGATATTGTATATCTTGACTTTCAAAAGGCTTTTGACAAAGTTCCTCACCAAAGGCTCCTAAAAAAGCTCTCCAGCCACGGAATTAGAGGACAGGTCTTGTCCTGGATTGATAACTGGCTAAATTGTAGGAAGCAAAGGGTGGCAATAAATGGACAATTCTCTGGATGGAAAAAAGTGAGAAGTGGTGTACCCCAAGGTTCAGTTTTGGGACCTTTACTTTTTAATTTATTCATCAATGATCTGGATGTAGAAGTTAATAGTGAGGTAGCCAAGTTTGCTGATGACACTAAATTGTTCCGGGTTGTGAAAAGTGAAACTGATTGTCGGGAGCTGCAGAAGGATCTCTCGAAATTGTGTGAGTGGGCAACAAAGTGGCAAATGCATTTTAACCTAAACAAGTGCAAAGTTATGCACATCGGGGCAAAGAACCCCAATTATACTTACCAACTGATGGGGACCAAACTTTCCAAGACAACCCAAGAAAGGGATCTTGGGGTTTTGGTGGACAGCTCGATGAAGATGTCAACCCAATGCGCAGCAGCAGTAAAAAAAGCAAATTCCATGCTTGGCATGATTAGGAAGGGAATCGAAAACAAGTCAGCAAGTGTTGTATTGCCTCTGTACAAATCGATGGTGAGACCACACTTGGAGTACTGTGTACAGTTCTGGTCACCGCACCTCAAGAAGGATATAATGGAACTGGAAAAGGTGCAAAAAAGGGCAACAAGAATGATCAAGGAAATGGAGCGCCTCCCTTATGAAACCAGATTGCAACGCCTTGGTCTCTTCAGCCTTGAAAGACGGCGTTTAAGGGGTGACTTGATCGAAGTGTATAAAATCATGCATGGGATATAAAAGGTGGATAGAGAAAAATTCTTTTCTCTATCGCACAATACCAGGACAAGGGGGCACTCCCTAAAGCTCATAGCTAAGAAAGTGAGGACAAATAAAGGGAAATATTTCTTCACCCAGAGGGTCGTTGATTTATGGAATTCACTTCCTGAAGGGGTCGTGACAGCTGTCAGCCTTGACAGCTTCAAGGCAGGGCTAGATAGATTCATGGATGCAAAGTGTATCGGTGGTTATTAAAACGGATGTCCATGTGCCGCCTCTATGTGGGTTGAGGCAGGCAGGATTCCCTTGAGTACCCTTTGTTGGGGGTCAAGGGAAAGGGAGGGTTTTTCCTTCTCTTTCTGCTCAAGATCCCCATGTACAATTGGTGGGCCACTGTGTGACACAGAATGCTGGACTCGATGGGCTTTGGCCTGATTCAGCATGGCTCTTCTTATGTTCTTATGTTATGTTCTTATGTGAATTATGAAACAAGAGTTTGAAAATAGATCAACTGGCTCTAAGATATAAGATGAATGACACTTTTTTAAAAATTAGCTGCTATATTTTGCAATATCCATGTTCAACTAGTATATGCTTTGCTTTCATATGGCAAAATCATTTATGGCACAAGTGCACAAGTAGTGCCTGACTGAAGACTACAGTGGATCTTTGAGTAGTATGTTGGGCAATGTATTGACAAAGTGGTTAAGAATCAGAAAGTCCCAAAATAATTTTGATTTAATTACACAGTTCATTTATTATTCAACATTGAGAAGCAAGTAACGTAAGGACAGCTTCAGAAATTATTTACTACATTTATGGATAAACATGCAAAGAGTAATTGTGATGAAGTTAAGAAAGGAATTGGTCAAAACACAACAAACATACTTTTGTACTGTGCTTTCCCGAAAGTGAGATCTACCCCCAAAATAAGTCCTAGCTTGGTTTTTTTAGGGTGGGCCTAATATAAGCCCTGCCCCAAAAATAAGGCCTAGTTTTGGGGTGAGGCACACACCTAAAAATCAAGCTAGGGTGGGGGTGGGGGATAGAACTTATCATTGCAGCCAGACCTCCTATGGATTGACACTTACCTCACCAGCTCATTTCTTGTGCAGCCAAAGGAGCAACTTCATTCTGCAGCTGACAATGGAGCTCCGGCATGCATTTCGCAGTCAAAGGTCTTTCTGGAAGGCCTCTGTAGCCAAGAACTGAGCTACAGACCATAGCTTGGTTCTTGGCTGCAGAGGCCTTCTGGAAAGACCTCTGACTGCAAAATGCAGGCCGAAGCTCCATTCTCAGCTGCAGAATGAAACTGCTCCTTCAGCTGCAGAAGAAGTGGGCCAGCTGGGTGAGGCTGTTGGTGCCACCGCTGCGAGGTGAATGGAAAAGACACCCCCAAAATTAAGACCTGGTACCTCTTTTGGGGGCAAAAAGAAAAAGTCCGGATCTTATTTTCAGGGAAAGATGGTATGTTGACCATGTATTGTTGGCTGAGAACCCAAATGACTTACAACATATTATACTATATGATTTGGTAAGGAATATGAATTTGAACATTAATTCATCAAACAGTGAATTTCCCTGTTTAATTCAAATGGTGAAATACCCCGTGGTTGCATTTGGCAGGGAAAATGGAGTGAATGATTGCAAGTTGTTTATTATTGACAATAATGAAAGAAAGAAATACGTATATCAATTTGTCATATAGAGGCTAGAGTTAGTATGTTAGGAGAAACATAAAAGTAAATTGAATACATTAGAACTGGGTCATTTTAAAATTCTGAACAGTAAAACTAGAAGAAATAGGATCAAGACTCAATGGTGCTAATTGAAAATAATAGAGCAGAACAGTACAGAACAGAACAGAATAGAGAAACAAGTGTATGTTAACATTGAGCAGATCTTGCCATGAAGAGAGAATGAATACAAATCAATCAGAAGACATGCATATAAAAGAAGAGCAAATGCTTTGAGAGGAAGAGGAAGAGAGATTTATAGTGAGGTGTCTGAAAGTGATTGTCTGCAATAAAAGTAAGAATTTAAGAATAAAAAGCTATATGACTATTTATGGATGGATTTTAGAAGTTTTATGAGCACAGAAAAGTGTGGAGAATATAATGAGTGTGGTAGGCATAAGTGGGATTTAGTAAGATCTTATTTCCTTTTTATTTATAATCTGTGTTTAAGCTTTTTCATTCCTGGATTCACACCCTTTTACTGCACTTTGGATAAAGTTCTTTACCCCAAAAGAGAATAGGAGGATGGGTATGTACTGTGAGTGTGGCTATTCTATTATTGTTTTTAACAGTTGAGTAAAAAGCTGAAGATCTATTGCAAAAGGTACCAATATCAGCTGAGAATCCTTTAAAAGCATTATTACCATTATGGATGATAGAATAGAACCTGTGGATTAGAGTAGTATCCCATTCATTCATAAGTACATAACTGCTAGAAGGATTGGAACTAGGAAGAAATGAGAGATGGGGTAACTTATTTTTTTTTTATTTAAACTTTTTTATTTTTTCCCAACTCTCCCCCATACATATACCATGATATTTATCACGTGTTAACATACATTCTTTTTACATTATCATATATCAGATACTCTTAATAAAATAAAATAAATACATACACATAAATTTTGGTGTTGCTCGCCCATTTCCCCTTTCACTGTATCCACACTCCTACTCTTTCTTCTCTACCTTCTTTCTCCCCTTCTTCTCTTTCTTCCCTACTTCAGAGATGGGGTAACTTAGCTGCATATTGGAAGTATTTACTAAAGGGGAATAAATTGTCATTATGCAAATTAGGAGAACATATCACTATCAGTAGTCACATTACTATGGCTTTTCTCAAACATTATCTACATTTATGCACACTTAGAGGGAAGTGTTTTCGGCAATGGACTCATTTTGAGTAAATACTGCTTTGTTTACCATTGTAGATTCCCACCAGTAAAAGAAAAGTTTGTCTTACAAGAAATCAGTATAAAAAAGATTGCCCTATTCTTAAAAAAACAAAAATAAAAGAAGATAATCAATGCATCATGGAAGGCTGAAGAAATTATTGCTGCAATATTCCATATGCCATTCAAACATCACTTTAATATTATCTATTGTTGTTATTAAACATTTGTCAGCTATAGCCACTATGATCATTTTTAATAAGAAAAGTCAACACAATTTTACTTCTGTAAATAAATAAATAAATCCCATCCCATTTCATTTATGATTATATAAACATCATTATTAAACTTTGGAGAAATTGATAATCCCTTCCTTCTGATGGTTGCATATAGCCTTCTACCGGTAAATATATGATGGTACATTGGAACATACTCTGAAAAAGCTGTAGAGCAACTGAGCTTAAGAAAAATAGAATTTCCATTGTGGAAATGTTGTGCTATATTATGCTGTGATATTAGCTGTGAGTCCTATGAACGAAGAATAATACGATAATAATGATGTCTAAGATAGGAAGAGTGGTCAAATTACCATTTTTCAGTTCAGTTAAAATTTTTATAAAGCAAGACCCATGTTTTTTGGGGGAAAGCTGTGTATGTTTATATAATAAACATGTGTAGAACATCCCTTCAGAATGTGCAGTTGGACAGAGAAGAGGTAACAATCTAAAGGGTGGAGTCATCATATGAGGCCATCACCAGCTTCAGTCTACACCCTCAAGTATTCAGATGAACATATATTCTAACTTCTCTGATGCAAGAGAAAATGAGGGAGCATCTCCCCATTGTTCTAATCCAGTTTTCTTTCCTAAATTCTTAATATGCCTTATAATAGATTAAACAATAGGACTGTTGAAGGAATGGATTGGAGAAGGCAGAATTAGGTGGTTTATTCCTATAAAAAACATTTTGCATTATTGGTTCAGTTAGTCACTGATATTATCAAGGGAAATCCTGCTATGCATACCATGAGCTTTGCTAAAAGCCAGCTTGAAGCTGCTTATGAACAGACCTTTGTGATGGCAACCTGGTATTCAAGAATTCTTTCCTCTTTGGGATTTGGGACTACATACTATATCTCACTTCTTCAATAACTCCCTCTCACAATGAATATTGGAAGAACACTTTGGCTGCACTTGTTCTTTCCCTTGTGTTTTAATGAATTTGTTTTATTAAAGATTGCCTTATCTTGTTTCATAAATTCTTTATTGTGCATTTTATGGATTTTTTCATTCTAAATTGCTTCAAGAAGGAGGATTATAAATATAGAAAATCAATAAATAAAGACTTCTATAGAGAACTCCATGGGTCCACTATTTGGTCTGGAAGACGGTATTCTGAATGCTAAAATCTAACACAAAGTTAGACGAACGAATTGGATGTATGCTTGAACAATGGTTACTTCTGATGTAAACTACAGGCGCTAGGCCCCCAAAGAGCTCTAAAATGCTTGTAACCACAAGGTTATATATATATATATATATATATATATATATATATATATATATATATATATATATATATATATATATATATATATATATATATATATATATATATATATATATATATATATATATATATATATATATATATATATATATATATATATATATATATATATATATTGTTTAAAATTGTTGACAAAGAAATAAGGGATTTCTGATATAGCCATTTCGAGTTTCTTAACTCTCTTCAGTCAGAACTCACCCTTCCGGGATTCGAACCTGGGCAGTCTGCATACTAAGCAGATGCTTTAACCTATTGAGCCACAAGTTCTCTCCCGCTTTGTCAGTAGTCAGGGAGTAAGGATATGTGTCAAGTGTTTATTTTTTAGATTGCACCCTGTAAACCCAAATATGGGAGGAAGGAATCATTCTTTCCTTTTGCTTGTTTCAGCTCAACCCAGAGCCATCCTGCAAGCACAAATATATATATATGTTGTTTAAAATTGTTGACAAAGAAATAAGGGATTTCTGATATAGCCATTTCGAGTTTCTTAACTCTCTTCAGTCAGAACTCACCCTTCCGGGATTCGAACCTGGGCAGTCTGCATACTAAGCAGATGCTTTAACCTATTGAGCCACAAGTTCTCTCCCGCTTTGTCAGTAGTCAGGGAGTAAGGATATGTGTCAAGTGTTTATTTTTTAGATTGCACCCTGTAAACCCAAATATGGGAGGAAGGAATCATTCTTTCCTTTTGCTTGTTTCAGCTCAACCCAGAGCCATCCTGCAAGCACAAATATATATATATGTTGTTTAAAATTGTTGACAAAGAAATAAGGGATTTCTGATATAGCCATTTCGAGTTTCTTAACTCTCTTCAGTCAGAACTCACCCTTCCGGGATTCGAACCTGGGCAGTCTGCATACTAAGCAGATGCTTTAACCTATTGAGCCACAAGTTCTCTCCCGCTTTGTCAGTAGTCAGGGAGTAAGGATATGTGTCAAGTGTTTATTTTTTAGATTGCACCCTGTAAACCCAAATATGGGAGGAAGGAATCATTCTTTCCTTTTGCTTGTTTCAGCTCAACCCAGAGCCATCCTGAAAGCACAAATATATATATATGTTGTTTAAAATTGTTGACAAAGAAATAAGGGATTTCTGATATAGCCATTTCGAGTTTCTTAACTCTCTTCAGTCAGAACTCACCCTTCCGGGATTCGAACCTGGGCAGTCTGCATACTAAGCAGATGCTTTAACCTATTGAGCCACAAGTTCTCTCCCGCTTTGTCAGTAGTCAGGGAGTAAGGATATGTGTCAAGTGTTTATTTTTTAGATTGCACCCTGTAAACCCAAATATGGGAGGAAGGAATCATTCTTTCCTTTTGCTTGTTTCAGCTCAACCCAGAGCCATCCTGCAAGCACAAATATATATATATGTTGTTTAAAATTGTTGACAAAGAAATAAGGGATTTCTGATATAGCCATTTCGAGTTTCTTAACTCTCTTCAGTCAGAACTCACCCTTCCGGGATTCGAACCTGGGCAGTCTGCATACTAAGCAGATGCTTTAACCTATTGAGCCACAAGTTCTCTCCCGCTTTGTCAGTAGTCAGGGAGTAAGGATATGTGTCAAGTGTTTATTTTTTAGATTGCACCCTGTAAACCCAAATATGGGAGGAAGGAATCATTCTTCCCTTTTGCTTGTTTCAGCTCAACCCAGAGCCATCCTGCAAGCACAAATATATATATATGTTGTTTAAAATTGTTGACAAAGAAATAAGGGATTTCTGATATAGCCATTTCGAGTTTCTTAACTCTCTTCAGTCAGAACTCACCCTTCCGGGATTCGAACCTGGGCAGTCTGCATACTAAGCAGATGCTTTAACCTATTGAGCCACAAGTTCTCTCCCGCTTTGTCAGTAGTCAGGGAGTAAGGATATGTGTCAAGTGTTTATTTTTTAGATTGCACCCTGTAAACCCAAATATGGGAGGAAGGAATCATTCTTTCCTTTTGCTTGTTTCAGCTCAACCCAGAGCCATCCTGAAAGCACAAATATATATATATGTTGTTTAAAATTGTTGACAAAGAAATAAGGGATTTCTGATATAGCCATTTCGAGTTTCTTAACTCTCTTCAGTCAGAACTCACCCTTCCGGGATTCGAACCTGGGCAGTCTGCATACTAAGCAGATGCTTTAACCTATTGAGCCACAAGTTCTCTCCCGCTTTGTCAGTAGTCAGGGAGTAAGGATATGTGTCAAGTGTTTATTTTTTAGATTGCACCCTGTAAACCCAAATATGGGAGGAAGGAATCATTCTTTCCTTTTGCTTGTTTCAGCTCAACCCAGAGCCATCCTGCAAGCACAAATATATATATATGTTGTTTAAAATTGTTGACAAAGAAATAAGGGATTTCTGATATAGCCATTTCGAGTTTCTTAACTCTCTTCAGTCAGAACTCACCCTTCCGGGATTCGAACCTGGGCAGTCTGCATACTAAGCAGATGCTTTAACCTATTGAGCCACAAGTTCTCTCCCGCTTTGTCAGTAGTCAGGGAGTAAGGATATGTGTCAAGTGTTTATTTTTTTTTTTTAGATTGCACCCTGTAAACCCAAATATGGGAGGAAGGAATCATTCTTTCCTTTTGCTTGTTTCAGCTCAACCCAGAGCCATCCTGCAAGCACAAATATATATATATATGTTGTTTAAAATTGTTGACAAAGAAATAAGGGATTTCTGATATAGCCATTTCGAGTTTCTTAACTCTCTTCAGTCAGAACTCACCCTTCCGGGATTCGAACCTGGGCAGTCTGCATACTAAGCAGATGCTTTAACCTATTGAGCCACAAGTTCTCTCCCGCTTTGTCAGTAGTCAGGGAGTAAGGATATGTGTCAAGTGTTTATTTTTTAGATTGCACCCTGTAAACCCAAATATGGGAGGAAGGAATCATTCTTTCCTTTTGCTTGTTTCAGCTCAACCCAGAGCCATCCTGCAAGCACAAATATATATATATGTTGTTTAAAATTGTTGACAAAGAAATAAGGGATTTCTGATATAGCCATTTCGAGTTTCTTAACTCTCTTCAGTCAGAACTCACCCTTCCGGGATTCGAACCTGGGCAGTCTGCATACTAAGCAGATGCTTTAACCTATTGAGCCACAAGTTCTCTCCCGCTTTGTCAGTAGTCAGGGAGTAAGGATATGTGTCAAGTGTTTATTTTTTAGATTGCACCCTGTAAACCCAAATATGGGAGGAAGGAATCATTCTTTCCTTTTGCTTGTTTCAGCTCAACCCAGAGCCATCCTGCAAGCACAAATATATATATATGTTGTTTAAAATTGTTGACAAAGAAATAAGGGATTTCTGATATAGCCATTTCGAGTTTCTTAACTCTCTTCAGTCAGAACCCAACTATGATTCCTTCCTCCCATATTTGGGTTTACAGGGTGCAATCTAAAAAATAAACACTTGACACATATCCTTACTCCCTGACTACTGACAAAGCGGGAGAGAACTTGTGGCTCAATAGGTTAAAGGTTCTGACTGAAGAGAGTTAAGAAACTCGAAATGGCTATATCAGAAATCCCTTATTTCTTTGTCAACAATTTTAAACAACATATATATATATTTGTGCTTGCAGGATGGCTCTGGGTTGAGCTGAAACAAGCAAAAGGAAAGAATGATTCCTTCCTCCCATATTTGGGTTTACAGGGTGCAATCTAAAAAATAAACACTTGACACATATCCTTACTCCCTGACTACTGACAAAGCGGGAGAGAACTTGTGGCTCAATAGGTTAAAGCATCTGCTTAGTATGCAGACTGCCCAGGTTCGAATCCCGGAAGGGTGAGTTCTGACTGAAGAGAGTTAAGAAACTCGAAATGGCTATATCAGAAATCCCTTATTTCTTTGTCAACAATTTTAAACAACATATATATATATTTGTGCTTGCAGGATGGCTCTGGGTTGAGCTGAAACAAGCAAAAGGAAAGAATGATTCCTTCCTCCCATATTTGGGTTTACAGGGTGCAATCTAAAAAATAAACACTTGACACATATCCTTACTCCCTGACTACTGACAAAGCGG
The DNA here is from genome assembly GCA_034064705.1 of Bothrops alternatus. Lineage (NCBI taxonomy): Eukaryota > Metazoa > Chordata > Lepidosauria > Squamata > Viperidae > Bothrops > Bothrops alternatus. The sequence continues at coordinate 19,793,406 of JARGCV010000006.1, forward strand.
GAGAGAACTTGTGGCTCAATAGGTTAAAGCATCTGCTTAGTATGCAGACTGCCCAGGTTCGAATCCCAGAAAGGGATTCGAACTCGAAATAGCTATCTCAGAAATCCCTTATTTCTTTGTTAACAATTTTAAAAACATATATATATATATATTTGTGCTTGCAGATGGCTCTGGGTTGAGCTGAAACAAGCAAAGGAAAGAATGATTTCTTCCTCCCATATTTGGGTTTACAGGGTGCAATCTAAAAAATAACCACTTGACACACATATTCACTCCCTGAATATTAACAAAGCGGGAGAGAGCCTGTGGCTTGAGACTAAAGCTTCTGCCTAGCATGCAGACTGCCCAGGTTCGAATCCCAGAAAGGGTGAGTTCTGACTGAAGAGAGTTAAATAACTCGAAATAGCTATCTCAGAAATCCCTTATTTCTTTGTTAACAATTTTAAAAACATATATATATATATATATTTGTGCTTGCAGATGGCTCTGGGTTGAGCTGAAACAAGCAAAGGAAAGAATGATTTCTTCCTCCCATATTTGGGTTTACAGGGTGCAATCTAAAAAATAACCACTTGACACACATATTCACTCCCTGAATATTAACAAAGCAGGAGAGAGCCTGTGGCTTGAGACTAAAGCTTCTGCCTAGCATGCAGACTGCCCAGGTTCGAATCCCAGAAAGGGTGAGTTCTGACTGAAGAGAGTTAAATAACTCGAAATAGCTATCTCAGAAATCCCTTATTTCTTTGTTAACAATTTTAAAAACATATATATATATATATTTGTGCTTGCAGATGGCTCTGGGTTGAGCTGAAACAAGCAAAGGAAAGAATGATTTCTTCCTCCCATATTTGGGTTTACAGGGTGCAATCTAAAAAATAACCACTTGACACACATATTCACTCCCTGAATATTAACAAAGCAGGAGAGAGCCTGTGGCTTGAGACTAAAGCTTCTGCCTAGCATGCAGACTGCCCAGGTTCGAATCCCAGAAAGGGTGAGTTCTGACTGAAGAGAGTTAAATAACTCGAAATAGCTATCTCAGAAATCCCTTATTTCTTTGTTAACAATTTTAAAAACATATATATATATATATTTGTGCTTGCAGATGGCTCTGGGTTGAGCTGAAACAAGCAAAGGAAAGAATGATTTCTTCCTCCCATATTTGGGTTTACAGGGTGCAATCTAAAAAATAACCACTTGACACACATATTCACTCCCTGAATATTAACAAAGCAGGAGAGAGCCTGTGGCTTGAGACTAAAGCTTCTGCCTAGCATGCAGACTGCCCAGGTTCGAATCCCAGAAAGGGTGAGTTCTGACTGAAGAGAGTTAAATAACTCGAAATAGCTATCTCAGAAATCCCTTATTTCTTTGTTAACAATTTTAAAAACATATATATATATATATTTGTGCTTGCAGATGGCTCTGGGTTGAGCTGAAACAAGCAAAGGAAAGAATGATTTCTTCCTCCCATATTTGGGTTTACAGGGTGCAATCTAAAAAACAACCACTTGACACACATATTCACTCCCTGAATATTAACAAAGCAGGAGAGAGCCTGTGGCTTGAGACTAAAGCTTCTGCCTAGCATGCAGACTGCCCAGGTTCGAATCCCAGAAAGGGTGAGTTCTGACTGAAGAGAGTTAAATAACTCGAAATAGCTATCTCAGAAATCCCTTATTTCTTTGTTAACAATTTTAAAAACATATATATATATATATTTGTGCTTGCAGATGGCTCTGGGTTGAGCTGAAACAAGCAAAGGAAAGAATGATTTCTTCCTCCCATATTTGGGTTTACAGGGTGCAATCTAAAAAATAACCACTTGACACATATATATATATATATATATATATATATATATATATATATATATATATATATATATATATATATATATATATATATATATATATATATATATATATATATATATATATATATATATATATATATATATATATATATATATATATATATATATATATATATATATATATATATATATATATATATATATATATACAGTATAGCCAAACAGCTATACAGTTCATCTCTAATCCCCTTGTAACACTGACTAACCTGAGCACAACAAAGCCCCCACCCAAACAGAACACTCCCCCAGCCAATCAGAGCAGCCTGAAGATGACGAATGAGACTTCGTTGAAACGTCGCCAAGACACTTCAAATTCTATGTGGGAGAAAACCCGAAGAACCAAAGACCTACATACAAACACCCGCGAAAACCTCAGAAGGAAACATATATGTGTGTGTGTCTCTGTGTGTGTGTTTTCTGAGGTTTTCGCTGGTGTTTGTATGTAGGTCTTTCGTTATTCGGGTTTTCTCCCATGTAAAATTGGAAGTGTCTTGGGGACGTTTCGACAAAGTCCCATTCGTTATCTTCAGGCTGGTGTTTTCGGCTTCATGCTTCTAGGAGCAATGTGTGATCGTAGCTGTTTCTTCCTTTTTAGCCCACACAGCATGAATAAACGAGATGATACCTCCCGCCTACCAGCCATTTGGAAACCCGCCCTTATTGACAAAAGAGTCCATAACACAAAGAATGACACCAGACCTACACTCACAAAAACCACACAGGATGTCACCATCACACATCCACGCAAAAAGCAAACCCAAACCCACATCGATGATGAGGCACGACCACAAACCAGAAGCCAGACCACAGCTGTATCATTAGCCACTTTAAACCCCTCCAATACATACATGAAGCAAACTGACACCCACCATGAAGATGAGGCATGACCATGAATGCGAAGCCAAACAACAGCAACACAGCTCACCATTTCAAATCCCCCTGCAACTTAGACCAACCTGAGCACAACAAAGCCGCCACCCAAACAGAACACTCCCCCATCCAATCAGAGCACAGCCAACCCCCTATCCAATCACAGCACAGCCAAGCCCCTAACCAATCAGAACACACATCCACCCAATCAGAACACAGCCGAGCTCCCAGCCAATCAGTTCAAACCCCCCACTGGCAGTTAAAAGAAAGAAACAGCTACGATCACACATTGCTCCTAGAAGCACGAAGCTGAAAACACCAGCCTGAAGATGACGAATGGGACTTCGTCGAAACGTTGCCAAGACACTTCCAATTTTACGCGGGAGAAAACCCGAATAACCAAAGACCTACACACACACACACACACACACACACACATATACACCTGAGGAATAAATATAAATATTTCAACCCATTGTAAGATTTCTTGTGTTTTTATTTTCACCTGAGATGTTCCAGTCTCTATGTCACATAGCCATTTTTATCTTCCAAAATTACCTTCAACTGCTCAAGTTTAATGAATAAAATCCTAAAAAATGGTAATTACTAATGCATGAATGCAATTAGAGAAGTTATTTTAATAAATTATGAAAATCATTTTTAATGAAAATAGCCCAGAAGTGATAATTAGGTGGAATATCAGAAATGCAGTAATTTTTCACATGGCAATTAGTCATTCTAAAGCATACAAGCTGTTCAAAAAGAGTTCATCTTCTCTTGAAATGTTTTAGTTGTGAAAATGATACTGGCTGGAATAACGTTTCAAATTGTGAGCTTCCAACTGGTTAGCCAAACATCAACATTCATTACTTTCTAGGATTCCAGTTCTGTTTATTCTAAACACCAGACCTTGATCAGACCACAAGCATGTATACCATCCATCACTTGATCAGTTATTACAGTAACATATTATTTGGGAATGGCAGATGACTTCTGTTCTGAAAAACCTTGCCAAGAAAACTGCTGGGACCAGTTTGAGCAGACATAATTGAATGGAAGAGGGGAAAACTATTTGAAGATAGTTGTTACCTATTATATATAGCTTTATTTCTACTCATAGGCCATGATAGTTGGGTTGTCATTATTTAATTCAATAGCTCATTTTTTTATTGCATAGCTGAATAGCACAAAGAAAAATGTCAGTCTTTCCCACCACATCATTGTAGTAGCAGTGCTGAAGACCATTGTTATTTTGAGGCATTTAGGGACATATTTTTTATTTATCATTTATATTAAGAAACCTTTAGAGCTCATTCAGAGCTAAGCTGCTTGTTTTCACTCATTATATGAACAAAGGAGAAGGCAAATCTTTGAAAGTCTCAAACTTCCTATTTCCATGCCAGTGTCAAGTGCCACCCTTGCAGTCTCCTGATCATGAAGTCATAGTGCCCGGTTTTGACAAAAACTTTGGGATTACTGCTGTTTGTTGGGAGCTTCTGCACCAGTTATGGTGGAAATCAGCTATCCTTGGGGTATTTTTGTTATTGTTATTAAAGAGCTTCTGATAGCTTGTAAGAGATTTCAGCTTATAAGAGACTTGGGTATCATCTTGCTTGGTATGCATGCATTTTATATTATGATTTTAAATCCATTTGAATTAATTTAAAAGTTTAAAATTTCTTTATTCATTGGTGTGCTTGTTGTCTCTGGATCCAACCCCCGCTCCCCCCAATTTCCTAGGCACTTGATCACTGCATTGATACTTGACAAAACAATCATAGCAAGAGGATGTGTCAGCCCTTCAAGGTAGATCAGACTTGGAAGCCAATACCATGTATATCAATATTACCTTTATTGCAAATCTGTATTGTAATAAAAAAGCTTGCAAACCTGAATGTGCTTCCCTCATTTTTTTTTTTATCCTTGTGTGAGCCACAGAGGGGCTTGTGTGAGATGTTACTCACATTACATTCTTGCCCTGGGCTCAGTCCTCTTTTATCTAACTGTGCCTTGGTAGTGGGTTTTTTATCTTTTCCTTTATGTTACTATACAGTTTTGCCACATGTTCTGGATTGTATATGTGGTGTTTAGAGGGAGCTCTAGTCATGAGGTCATGAGATTTAAGATGTAGTTTTATCCCACAAAGATGTAGTTTTATCCTACTAGTGGTAGAAATTTTTTAAAATTAAACTATAGGCTTGGTTTGGGAGCAAAACCCCTCATATGTACTTCAGTCACTGCACTGCAAAGTAAAATTAAAGTTGAATAACTATAAATGAAATCACTTTGGAAGCTTTCTCCAAAACATTTGTAAATTAAACCACTCTCAGTCTGATAAAGTTACACCTGGAGTTTACAAATAAAATTTCAATGTCTTTGGAACGTATTAATGGAATAATTAATTATCTAGGTGTAAAAGTGTAAATATGGTGTTTATTTTTTAAATGAAACCTTAATTAAAGCACATAATTTATTTCTATCATCACTGCATATACTGAGCCACATATTCTGCAAGAGTCTTATCAGTACATTTAACTTATTCTATTTATAAAAGCTATAAATATTGACAAGGTAGTTTATTTTTGAAATCAGATTATTTGTGGCACCTGTCTAGTCTTTATTAAATTTATTCTGCACATCGTTTTGTTGGCTTCAGAAGAACTATTTCAAAACTTGTTTGAGGTGGTTGCTGAAAAAAACATTTCATTGTACAAGGAGGAAAACTCACTGAATTAAGGAACATTCCAACAATGATGTTTGTTTTTCTCTGTACTGTAGATATTCCCAGTTTTTCAGGCCACCATACAAAAGATGGTGTGGCCCAGCATAAAAGGGTTGTTAAAAAAAATCCCAATTATATGGAATCACATCATAACAGGGAATATTGTGTTCCTAGTCTTTGTCAGACTTTCAATTATGTTTGATATTTGGTAAGCAGAAACAGAATAACAAAGTTGAAAGGACCTTGGAGTCTTCTAGTCCTACCCCTCAACTTCTAGTGAAACAGGAGACCCTATACCATTTCAGACAGGTGGTTGTCCAGTCTCTTCTTAAAAGCCTCCAGTGACGGAGCTCCCACAACTTCTGAAGGCAAGCCGTTCCACTGGTTAATTGTTTTCAATGTCAGGAAATTTCTCCTTAATTCTAGGTTGGATCTTTCTTTGATTAGTTCCATTCATTGTTTCTTGTCTTGCCTTCTGGTGCTTTGGAAAATAGGTTGACCCCCTTTTCTTTGTGGAAACCATTTAAACTATTAATAGCACTATGAGGGAGAATTTAATTTAATTTAATATATATTGATTAATCAATTCATCAGATGAATTAAGATAAAATAATATAATGTATTGGTATGTAAAATTCATTCCCAATGAACTACAGGAAAACCTCTCTGACTGCCTTGTTTAACATCATTTGAAGTTATGCTGGTGTAAAAAAAATACTTTGAGACCAATCCTCACATTTATGACCATTGCAGATTCCCATGGTCGTAGGACTACCATTTGTGTACTTCATAACTGGGTTGCAACAAACAGAGTTAATGGAGAATGTGGAAGTAAAATCATAACTCTTGGTCAAATGATGTTTCACTTAACAACCAAAGGGGAAATGAGGTTGTAAGTCTGCTGTGGTCATGTGGTTTTCTGCTTAGTGACTCCAACACTTAGCAACTGAGTTGCTGGTCTCCATTGTGGTTGCTAAGTGAGTACTATGTATAATCAGGTAAGATCATTGCCCTTAACAAATGACTCCTATCTGATCTAACTAGGAAGTTCTTAATTGAATGACTTTAGCTATAAGCTAAAGTCTTTCTTATTGCAGTAAAATACTTATTTTTCAGTGACTGTCCCATCCCAGTAAATCTTTTTTAAACAAACAGATTTTCCATTAAACATCTACATGGTCTTTTTTGTTTTTTATTTCCAATTCATCAAAGGTCCTTTGGATCAGGATGGGACAGAAGTCAAGGGACATGATTATAAGGCTGCTGAAAGCTTCACAGGTAGGTTTCCTTAATTTTATATGATGCTTTTGAAATAGTTCTTCAAAATAAGATGCTTCCAGATTAAATTTCATTCCTAGGTGCTGATCTTATTTTCTAGCAAGTCAGGTCTCGTAATTAGAAGCCTTCCTCAGTAGCTGTTCCTGTCAGTTTCTCCCATAAATCACCACATACTACCCGAAGTAATGTTCATCGTAGACCAGTTACCATTTTATCAATAATAAATGAAGAAAGTATAAATAAAATAATTCACATTTTGTGTTGTGTGGCTAGCCCAGAGGAAGTGTATTAAGATTTAGGCAAGAAACACAGCTGTGTCCACATCCTCAATTTCAAATTGTTATGATGCTTATATATCCACCCTTGGATCTAGCCAGTTAAAAGTGCAAGAGGAAAATGTCTCACTCAGCAAATGTTTTTAGCTATTAGCAATACCTAAAACCAATTGTCTTTCTTCTCACAGACAAGATCATTTCAAACTGAGTGGGTAGAAAAATATATGCAATAAAAAAGAGCTGGCAGGTAGAAAGGTAAGATTTGTTCCAGCAACTTATATTTTATATTTCCAACATTTATGAACTGCAAAATGACTGTCAAAGTAGGACAAACAGTTCATGCACCTGAAAAAAGATACTGAACTGGGCCCTGTCAGCCAAAGAATGTCAGCTGACAAGGACTAGGAGATGTGCCTTCTCTGCTGTAGCCCCTGCCCTCTGGAGCATTCTCCCTTCAGTGTTCAGGATGACCCTGATCTTTTTGGCCTCCTGTATGGTTTTGAAGATCTGGCTTTATGCCCCAAATATGCGAAGGGTCCCATTTCCTGGCTATATTGACATCTATGATGACAATTTTTTTCAATTGCTATATATATATTATTTTTGTACCATAATTGTTTTTAATTGATTGTTCACTGCCCAGAGTCACTTGTTTGAGATGGGCGGCTATAAAAATGGATCTACTAATTAATTAAATAAAGTAGTCTGTGAAGGTTAAGCCATAATAAATGTGCTAGTAATTAATTTGCTGCACATAATCTTAGTGCTTAACTTAGGGTTACCTAGGGAGCTTTATAACTGCATAGGGTTTTGTGTTCTGACTCACCCTAGTCCATGTTGAACATGGTCACTATATCTTTAGCTAACATTTTATCTAATCCAATACTATGGCTTTAGATCAGCGGTTCTCAACCTTTTTCAGGCCGCGACCCCAACCTGCACCGCACATGCGCGGCGTGACGGCCCGCATCGCGCATGTGCAGCGTGGCGGCCCACATCGCGCATGTGCCGTGGCCCGCATCGCGCATGCACGGCACGACGGCCTCAACACGCATCGTGCATGCGTGGCGGCCCGCATCGCACATTTATTTGTTTATTTTTATTTATTTTATTTGGACTTATATGCCGCTCCTCTCCGAAGACTCGGCGGCCCGCATCGCGCATGCGCGGTGGTACCCCACGCATGCATGGTGCTGCCCCCTGCGCCAGCAGAGGGGAAAAGGGGAAAAATGGTGGACTGCATTGTTTGGTGACCCCCGTGAAATGGTCATTCGACCCCAAATGGGGTCGCGACCCACAGGTTGAGAATCGCTGCTTTAGATAGCTAGATTCCAAAGTCTATCAAAGACATTCTATGTTGTACTTCTAAAAATGTTACTCTACCGTAAACTCTCTTATGAGTTTATTATGATCAGCGATAATTTAGAATAAAGATGAGCAGACCAGGATAAAATCTCTATTTAACCCTCTATTTAAAAGAAACTGTTAAGTCCTGTGGCACCATTTTAAGGAGGAATCATCAATATAATGGAGAATGGGCTTCAGAAAAATAGAAAATCTTCATTTATTTAGATAAGCTAGAAATAGACCAAATACTTCACAATGATCCTGTTGACCTTAGTTTTGTTTAAAGTATGGTAACAATTACAGATTTAGGGTTCTGCATAGAATCAATGAAAGCAAGAGAAGAATCAGGATGCTTGGTCCCTGAATATCTGTACAGAAGATAGAAATGTGATAAGGACATTTCTTGCTGTGCTAATCTTTGTTATCTGCTGTGCCAGTCATCTTTGTTAACATGTTTTTTTTTTCTTTCTTCCATTCAATCATATACAATTCTTGGACACTGCCTGAACAAGTCCCTGCCATTTTCTTTGCAAGGTTTTTCAGAAGTGGTTTGCCATTGGCTCTTTCCTAAGACTGAAAGAAAGTGACTGGCTCAAGGTCGCCCAGATGTCTTTGTACCCAACACAGGACTAGAATTCATAGTCTTCTGATTTCTAGCCTGATACCTTAACCACTGCACTAAACAGGCTTTCTGGCTTCAACTTAGTGAAATCTAAATGGTTATCTTCCACAAAGATCCAGCAAGAACATATGTATGGGATTGCAGCTGTAAAGGCAAAAGACCCTTTCCATTGCTGTTTCATGGACAGTAATAACCATCTTCTTAAGGATTTTTTTTTTCTGAATGCAGTGTCTTTCTACTTTGCTTACTGGATTTCCTATCTGCAAAACCCCCACTCGTGGATAATTCAATTTAATTAACTGGACCCCTTGCCAGGATTTAAAAGGGTCTCAGATGCCCAATGAATGTTCAGCCCCTTAACTGAACCTCAGTAATGGTTTGCTGTATAATTTTACCCTTCTGAAAGCCATATGGATGTACATTCTGAGATGAAACTAAATGGTATTGTGGGAAAACAGGAAATATGAACCATATTTCTTTTTCTAGCTGAAAGAATTTTTCCCCTCCCAAAATTGGTTCCATTAAGGGAACCATGGATTCTAATACTCATACTTCAAATGTTGGCATTATACCAGCTTTTGCAGGAATTTCTGACCTGAGGCTGATTTTTCACTCCCATTCGTGTTTTTTTTTCCAGTCTTTATGTGGTTTACTGAAAATGTATTTATTTATTTAATATGATTCAAAAGCTGCACTTCAGGCAGTTTACAGGTCTTAAAGGTAGAAACAATAAAATAAGAGCATAGATTATACATGTCCAGAAGGAAACAGTACTTAGTAGATAATATATAAAGAAAGCTGCATATTTCAAAAGTAGAACTGGAAGGTTGATAGCAACAGGAATCAAAGTATTCTCTGGGATATAAAGTAATTACATGCATTTCAGCACTATTCTTGTATGAATTTTTCCCTAAAGTTTTTTGCCATAAAGTTCCAGTGCATCTGTCTCATAACATCTGGTTAGATGGTAATACATTATTCTGTTGGGAAGCTTGTAAATTATTCTATGGTTTACAGGTTAACATATACTTAAAAGGGTACTTTCTTGCTGAAATGCCTGAATAAGTACTAAAGCAGTTCCAATTAATAAGATCTTTAAAGATTGCCAAGGTTTCTTTCTCTGTTTATTCCAACTACAGCTGCTATTGCCATAAGGTTTGAGTTTTTGAAAAACTGAGATATGTCATATATATGAAATCCACACCATCACCATCATCCTATGTGTTATGTTGCCTCATACTGGTAGTCCTTAACTTATGACTGGTCACTTAACAACTATTTGAAGTTATGATGAATCTCCCCAAGTGTACTTATGACCCAGTTTTGAATTTCTGTTGGCTGCCACTCTGCAATCTTGTGACCATGTTTTATAACATTTTTGCAGAAAAAAAACAGCATTTACTTCCCAGTTTTGGCAAAACAGTTCCATAACAAACCATTGCTGTACTTAATGACCATGGGGGTCACTTAATGACTGCAGAAGTCACTTAATGTCTACCGCAAAAAAAATGTTTATAATAAATGTTTTGGGTTGATCACATGGGTGATCTGCTTTACAACTGTTACAACTTACGACTGTAATGGACAGGCTCCACTATGATTGTAAATCAAGAACTAGCTCTATAAAGTCTGACACACAGAAAAATGTAAATGCCTTTTTACTTTATTTTCACTGTTAATGTGGAATAGGAAACATTAATACATTTTCAAAATGGAAGTTGTCTTAGATTCCTTTAGAACTTAATAAGTTCTAGTCTAGATATTAGACTTGTCCAGAACAATCTATAGACATGCCATAATCAACATCATTGTTTCAGTGTCTTTTCCATTTACAGATGTGACTGCACACTGTGGTACACATCAAATGGTCCAGTTGATCTATAGAAGCAGTTTTAAAAATGAAATTAGAATAGGAAAAAATTTCTGTAAAAGTGTTAGAGCTTTCCATAGAAGTGTTCAAAAAAATTTTTTTCAACATGCAAATGTGTCAGTAGTGAATAATGTAATCCACAGTGTGGCCTCTTTAATCAGCAGTTACTGATTAAACTTTGAATAGGGAAGTGTTGGGCATTCTATGATCATTTGGTAATATGTGTTAAATGCACTTCATAAGATACCCATTGTAAGAGTATACAGCTACTCAGTGGATGCTCACTCCCCCTCCTGGAGTCATTTTAATTGTACATAAATAGATATCACACGCCTAGACTTTATTTTCCAAATGTACAATATAATCACATTTATCAACTGAATTATGATGTCACAAAAGAGGAGAGGGCTATTTAAGCTATCAAGTTGAATCCACTCTTCTGTACAGAAACTAGAAACTAGAAACTTGATGAATGACAGCCTACACAGCAGTTCAATGCCTTAAGCAAAGGATACCTCACTATCTCTTCAGTTAATTGGTTCCATTGTTCTTTTTTTTTTCTCCTCTCACATTTAGTTGCAATCTATTTAAGATTAAGGTGCATTCGGTGTTCTGCAATGAAAGACATCTTTCTCTGTCTGACATTGTTCTATAATATTTACAATATCTGCCTTTGGGACATTTCTGCAAAGAAAAGGAACATACCCAGGTTTTTCATCTAAACATATTTATCTCTTTAAATCCATTTAACTAAGCTTTATCATTGGCGAAAATCAGATCCCATATTTACCTTAATCATAGAGGTTTAAAACTGAAAAAAAAACCTTCCCTCCCTCATTTCTTTACCAATATTTTTAAAATTATATTTTCTGTGCAGTAGGATCTTGTGACTATTGTACAATGTCTCTGTTAGATTTTAAGATTCCTCAAGTGTCTATTGCATTTGCTGCAACAGACCTCCACATTTTACAATATATAAAACACAGGAGTGGCCACTGGGACATAACATATTAATTCAGTGGGAGTAATTACTGTACTAAGTAACTACCAATAATTTGACTTGCTTTCACACTTATGCCTGAAAAGTACTGAAATGAACAAAAGTGAAGACCCTGGAAGTCCTTGTCTTGCCTTTTTTGATTATCACAAGATTTCTTTAGTTTCTATTTATTTGTGCTTTCTGAAAGTATATATTGATCTAGTTCTACAGAGGAATTATTGATTCTGTAATTTGTACTTCTATAACTCTCTGGTTTGGGTACAACAACTAAACAGGAAAAGTACAAACTTCAACAGATAGTTAGGACTGCAAAATAACAATTGCAACCAGCCTTGTCTACTGCGCAGTCCAGAAAGAGGGCTAAGAACATAGCTGCAGACCACCTCACATCCTGGTCATAAACAGTTTCAACTCATCCCCTCAGGATGCTGCTATAGAACATTGCATGGCAAAACAACTAAACACAAAGACAGTTTTTTTTTTCCTTGAGCAATCACTCTGCTAAACACCTAATTCTCACAGTGCTATCTAATGTCTGTGTATTTATTCAAGTAATAGGGCTGTATTACTATTATTCTTCTCATCTTTCCTATTATCTTCTATTATTGGTATCTTATAATTAATTTATTTTGTTGTTTATATGTACACTGAGAGCTTATGCACTGGAGACAAATTCCTTTTGTATCCAATCACACTTGACCAATAGAGAATATTCTATTCTACCCATTTAATAAAATTAGCTCCAAGGTTCATGTGTTCAGCAACTCTAAAGGAAAAAAAATACTATTAGGTAAATCCGGCTTTTGCGTAATACATAAACCTCCATCTTGATGTGCATGTTTGCACAGCTAAAATGTATTTCAGAAATATCTCCTGAGTGGGATCTGCATTGTCATAGCCATTGTTCTTTAAAACTGACAACTTTGAATGTTAATTTTTATTTAACCATATATTAGTGCATTTCAATGATATTTTTTTCCCCTGATGGCATATTGGTTCAGGAGGGTTAAAAAAATATCAGACCTACTTTAAAAATTGTTCCTCCTCTTTCTGTAATTTGCCATATGCGTTTCTATTCATAAAGGTCAAATATCTACTTCTTCACTTCCCAGAAGAAGCATCAAGCTGGTCTTCTTCAGCCAAATAGTCAGGAATGTTATCTGTATAAATTAGAGATTATGCAAATTAAAATTCAGCTTCTCTGGAAGTTACATTTTGGTATAGGCTGTATAGTAATGAAAAAATGAAGACACCCCCCACTTGCTCCTAAAGACCATAATTGGAATATACACTATTACTTTCCTAGATATCACTGTCCTTTGCATTTATGATAATTGTGAGTTCAGCTGAGTTTAATAACATTTCTATTGTAGCATGCATAGGATTGGGGTGCTATTGTTGAATTCTACCATTTCCCCCCAAAAATAATATTGGATCTTATAAATTTTTTTTGGACCAAAAGACCCATTAGGGCTTATTTTTTGGGGTGTGTGTCTTATTTTGTCGTCACTCGCCCACTCCATCCTACTGTCTGGTTGCTCACGGCCACAACAGGGCAGGAGAGTATGTGAAAGGCCTCTGCCGCCACTGTACAACAGCTGCTGCCATGACTCCAGGTGCCAGCCCTGGTATAACTCTCCCATGACTGTGTGGGCAGAGCTGCAAAGGGGATCAAAGAAAGCCCCTCCAGTGGTGGACATGGCTGTTGCACAGCAGTGGTGGAGGCCTTTTCCTGTCACTCCCCTCTGTCTCTGAAACAGTGGAGGGGGACCGGGTAAGGGGACTAACCCTCCCCCACCCATGCTCTGTAGTATGGCAATCCAGCTTGGGAGTGGAGTAAAAGGGAAGAGGTGGGCAGGCAGCCAGGTCAGGGGGTGGGGGAAGGTCACTGAGCAGGGACTGGCCTAGCTATGGGGGCCCTGAGGTACATGGGTAATGGGGCACGTGGGGAAGTTACACATGCCCCCTGCCATCTGCCTCACCTCACCTTGTGGCGGTGAGGTGCACAGCTCCCTGCCCCATTGTTGCAGTGAACAACCAGACAATGGGATGGAGTTGACAGGGCTTATTTTGGGGGTATTACTTATATTACGGTAGGTGCACACTAAAAAAATCATGTTGGGGTTTACTTTCTTGGTGGGTCTTATTTTTGAGGAAACATGGTACTTTCAAAATAGATTTTTGTTTGTGTGAATTAAGTTAGCAGTTCAAATACTATTTCTATTAAGGAAAGGTATACTTTTGGTTCTAAAATATTTAATTGAAATCACTATAGAAACTCTTAACTCTCTTCTATAATTTTATAAAGAATTGTTTAGAATGATGACAACTCTGGTGTGCAAGTTTTCAAAAGTGTAGGCATCATACAGTGAACTTAGAGTGTTAAGTATTAGTACTCTGGGAAACAGGAGGTTAGTATGTAATTCACTTTTCCTTGTATATTAGGATTTTCTTTGCACAACTAATCCATCAAGTCAAATGCAGGCAACAAATAAATGTTTTCATCTTTCATCACCAGGCAACAAATAAATGTTTTCATCTTTCCCCCTCATATTTCTTTGGGAAAAAAAAGTCAATTTCCAGGATTCAGAATTTATTTTATACTTGGTGGTCAATCGCCTTGTTCTCTGCCTATTAATTTGAGCAAAAGACCATAAAAGATGGTTATACGAATAGAAAAATATAAATCAAAGAAACAAACACTTGCATGTATGTGGTTTAAGTCTGAAATCTGCCTTCAAACATTGAGAACAATGGTTTAATTTTGATTATTTTCTGTAACAAAAATATAGACATTGTACCTTGTAGTCTACACCAAATGAGAAAAAAGCCTCATAAATACAACTAGCTTTATCCATCTCAGGGATATTTTCAGAAAAAAGTTGTCATCTTTAGGACCCATAAATTTAAGTTTACTAGAGGTGTTCATAAACAATTTATTATTAATTGTATCTTTAACCTCCCAGTTATAAATAAAGCTGTATTGCAAATGAAGGTAAATATATGTGACTCAGGGTAATGTTTCAGGATCCAATCTGAGTTGATCATTGGGATCAAAGGTTTATTTTTGGGGGGCACGCTGGAGTCCATCCTCAGGTAATTTCTCTCCTAGTATATGTGCACTGGGCTATTCTATGTATTGAGATAATAATAATAATAATAATAATAATAATAATAATAATAATAATAATAATAATAATAATAATAATAATAATAATAATAATAATAATAATAATAATAATAATAATAATAATAATAAAGTTGGAAGGGACCCTGGAGGTCATCTAGTCCAACCCCTCCTCAGGCAGGAAACCCTATACCATTTCAGACAAATGTCTGTCCAGTCTCTTCTTAAAAATGTCCAGTGTTAGAGCATTCTGTAAGCAGGTTGTTCCACTGGTTAATTGTTCTAACTGTCAGGAAGTTTCTCCTTAGTTCTAGGTTGCTTGTCTCTTTGATTAGTTTCCACCCATTGCTTCTTGTCCTGCCTTCAGGTGCTTTAGAAAATAGCTTGACTCCCTCTTCTTTGTGGCAACCCCTGAGATATTGGAACACTGCTATCATGTTACCCTTTGTCCTTATCTTTATTAGACATACCCAATTCCAGCAACCGTTCCTTATATGTTTTAGCCTCCAGTCCCTAATCATCTTTGTTGCTCTTCTCTGCACTCTTTCTAGAGTCTCAACATCTTTTTTACATCGTGGTGACCAAAACTGGATGCAGTATTCCAACTGTGGCCTTACCAAGGCATTGTAAAGTGGTATTAACACTTCACGTGATCTTGATTCTATCCTTCTGTTAATGCAGCCTAGCACTGTGTTGGTCTTTTTGGCAGCTGCAGTACACTGCTGGCTCATATTTAGGTGATTGTCCACTAGGACTCCAAGGTCCCTCTCACAGTTACTACTATTGAGCAAGGTACCCCCTATACTATACCTGTGCATTTGGTTTTTCTTGCCTAAATGTAGAACCTTGCTTTTTTCACCATTGAATTTCATTTTGTTAGATAGCGCCCAATGTTCAAGTCTGTCCAGATCCTTCTGTATCTTAAGCCTGTCTTCTGGAGTGTTGACTATTCCTGCCAGTTTGGTGTCGTCTGCAAATTTGATTAGTTCCCCATCTATCCCCTTGTCCAAATGGTTGATGAAGATGTTGAAGAATACTGGGTCCTAGTTGTGTGTAGGTTTTAATAGTTAATTAGGGTGTTGATGGCTGGCCATTAAGTCATTCATTGTTGTTTCCTTGTGGCACTGCACCCTTGGCTCCTAAGTACCTGATAGGCTGGTGGTAAATCAGCAGCAACCAAAAAACCTAATACAATCCTGGGTTCTATAAACAGAGGTATGGAATCAAGATCACACAAAATATTAGTACCACTTTATAAAACCCTAGTAAGACCACACTTGGAATACTGCAGCCAATTTTGGTCACCATATCACAAAAAAGATGTTGTGAGTTTGAAAAAAAATCAGAGAACAGCAACTAAGATGATCAAAGGCCTAGAGACTAAAACATATGAAGAACAGCTGCAGGACTTGGGTCTGGCTAGTTTAAAACAAAGAAGAAATAGGGGAGACATGATAGCAGTATTCCAGTATTTGAGGGGCTGCCAGAAAGAAGAGAGTGTCACGTTATTCATCAAAGTACCAGAGGGCAGGACACAATGGTTGGAAACTGAACAAAGAGAGAAGCAACCTGGAACAGCTTGCCTCTAGAAATCATAGGCGCTACATCACTGGAGATTTTTAAGAAGAGATTAGACAGTCACTTGTCTGAGATGGTATAAGTTCTCCTGTTTGAGCAGGGGGCTGGACTAGAAGACCTCCAAGGTCCCTTCCAGATCCTATTCTATTCTATTCTATTCTATTCTATTCTATTCTATTCTATTCTATTCTATTCTATTCTATTCTATTCTATTCTATCAGACAAGAGGCCTATTTCCCAGACTTTACTCATTTCTCTAAAAAGCTACACACAGCCAAGAATCATTTAAATGAGTAGAATAAACCTTTGGTCCCAGACTGCTGGTGTGGGTCAAAATGACCATTGAACATAAACTCTATTTCCATAAACAAATGTGAATTTTTTAATAAATAAATAAATACATACATACATACATACATACATACATACATACATACAGTTTGTGTTTAGGGATCTCTTTCTTTATCTCTTTCTCTCCCTCCCTTCCTCCCTAATACACTCTACAGTGCTCTACGGTAATACCATCTAAGATATAGTCAGTTAAATCCAGTAACATTTTTTCCCTTTCAGACCAGTTAGGTATTAATATTGAAAAATGTTTTTTGCATTGATTGAGCAGTACTATCCATGTCAGCCATTTTAGTCAATAACCCTAAAGGCTTAACCTATGGAGGCTGGAATACTCTGATCTTGAATTTTCATTTCTTTTTGTTAAAATACTTTGTGTGAGAAGAATCAATATAACTATAAAACAACTTTTATGGATGGCAATACTTACTATGTGGAATAGTGTCGTGTAATTTCTCTCTCTCTCTCTCTCTCTCTCTCTCTCTCTCTCTCTCTCTCTCTCTCTCTCTCTCTCTCTCTCTCTCTCTCTCTCTCTCTCTCTCTCTCTCTCTCTCTCTCTCTCTCTCTCTCTCTCTCTCTCTGGCTCTGATTCTTTTGTTCTTTTTTCCACTCCACAGTTAGAAAATAAAGGCAGGATTCAGCTGAACTACTGTCAAGTATTCCATCAAATAGGGATATATATCTTTTCTCTTTAGTGTATTTTCAGCAATGCTGGCCAGGGATCAAGTTATTAAAAATCTTATAGCTTTTGTTTCAGTTATTGAACTGGCATTAAATCAAAGAGGCATTGTTATTCCAGCTGTATCTGTCAGTTTTTCATGGCCATGCTATTTCTGCACTTCATTGACTCATGAATGCATGCTGCACAAAACCCATGGGTAACCAATGACCTAATTCAGATAACTAACAATTCTCTGTATTTCGATTTTTTTAATGTAGTAGTTGAGCAGAATATATGCATTTCTAAAGAAAGAAACACTTCCTTTCTTTTATTTAAGTATAACTCATCTCAAGTGACATTTCCAGAAACTGTGTTTAGAATGCAATGGAAGCTAAGTTTTTGCTTCATTTATTAGATGAAACCAAAGCATCCAGTCAAGAGAAGAATTTCTTTTTAAAGCTATATTGTTATTGAGAATAAGGCAATAATTACAGCAACCAGTAGAGCCATTCCAGGTTGGTGTGCAAAAATGAATTTGCCTGTAATCACTGATAGAAAGAGATGTAACTTTCTGTCACACTGATAGCAGCACTCAACCAGCAGAGGAAGATCTAAAAATGGTGACATGAAAAAGAATAAAAAAAGGATGATCATATTTAAAAATATATAAGATTTTATATGCAGTGTCAGAGTGTTGATGGCAAACATTCTTCCAAACAATCCTAAGCACAATGGGTTGTTTTCAAGTTGCTTTGTTAGAATGTATGTTACTTGTGTGTGCACACAGACCTCAGACATAAATTTATTCATCAAAGCTTTAACAAGTCTCTTTTGTAAATCTAACATAGAAAAATTATCCAATTCACTCTGTTTGTTATTTTTATAACCCTTTTAGTTACTATGCCATTAGCCGGTTTCTTTCATATGTTCAGTGAAACATATTTTTTTATGATGTTCTTGTAGCCTATCATTTTAAAATCCACTTTGAAATCAGTCTCAATCATATCAGGTAAAACTTGCAACTCTTCTGTGACTTCTTTAAAAGTTTAAAAGAGAGGCAGACTTTCCAAAAATTAAGTTCTGGGTCCATTGTTCAAAAATATTCTTCAAAATGTTCAATATTAAATAAAATATTTTGCTTCATTCTGTCTTTGTGAGTTGAATTGAGGAGTGTTCTTCTCCTTTGATTATAATCTTTCTTTCTTTCTTTTTTTAAAAAAAATCAAAATAAAAGCATTTTTCCACAGAAAGGATTCTTTATAATTAATTCTAGCATCCTTTTTTTTTGGACCCTTGGTTCATCTATAATGTTCTAAAAATCAAAGTTTTTTTTAATCAATCTTTTGCTGTTTATTCCAAAATAAACGTCTATTTAAAACTTCTTTCATTAGAGTTGAAGAAATTTACCTGGTGCTGTAAAACATGTACATCCAAAGGCTTCTAATACTGAAAAGCAGTTAACAAGCAATTTTAAAGAAGGGATATGAAAACCTAATGTCCTTTCAAGAGCACAGACCACAGTTTGGATGGATGGATAGTCCCTCATCTCCCAGAACTGTAAGCCCACCAGAGTTCAATGTCTTATGTTGTCTTCATGAGAAGCAGCTATCTGAACCACTGATGGTTCATTTCAAGTATTGTCCTTGTACCAAAAGGAATTACAAAGAACCGGTCTACTCACCAGCTCTCCATTCTGCTGTGGCCATCAGCTCTGCTTTTCATGGAGCCATCTATAGTATAGTTCAGCATTTTTTTTCCCTCAGAAGAGAATATTCATACAGATTCCTTAGCCCTTTTCCTTTTAACCAAATAAATGGAAAAAGAACAGAATCAGCTTTCATTAAAATGACTGAGAAAAGATGCAGGAGATATTTTAGCATAATAAATTGGAACTTTTGTCAACAGGAAAAGCAATGCATGACATGTACAGCTTCTAATAAATGACATGCATTTAGCAAAAGACTAAAAAAAGTTGTAGAAGGCAAATGGAAAGTCTCAAATAGACATTTTCTAAGTATATTTGAAGGACCCTCTACTGTGTCACAAAAGACACACTGGTGTACTCTGAGAAATAAATTAAACAATTATAGTCACAAGAGCCCAATGAATTCATTCATTAAGGAGATGACCTACCATTCAATGACTCATATAATTAATTATTGTGGCCCTTTCCTCCCTCCAATTAATTAAAAAAAATAATTTATGAGGCATTCTACCATAATACCGTAAAGCACTGGTACAAATGGATCATTCAACCATTCCTCAAATAAAGTTGTAGATGTATACACAGAGTAAGTTGCCTATTGCATTTCTAAATAAGTCACTATTGGTAGAATTGTCTTCTTTCAGTCAGGTGTTAAGTTGAGAGTTGGCTGTGTGGACCCAATACAGTCACAATGGTTTTAAAATGTTAATCTTAGCCTCAAACTGCTCTGAGTTTAGTGTTATCTGAAGAAGATCAAACGATTAGCTCTCTCTTGTTGTTGCAGGCATAGAGATGAAGTCCAACAATAAAAATAGATTTGCTCTAAGAGTTTCATTTAATAAATGAAATACACACTTTTCCATCCCTAGGACAAAGGAATGTAGATAAGAATGATGTAGGAAAACCTTTCCCAATTCCAGCCAGGGAGATGACTACCTAAATAAGGCAATCTTAATTCTTCTGCCAATAATTAAAGAAAAGTGACAGAAAGTTACAGTCTCCCAGCTCCTTTGTAGTATTTGAATGTCCAATAAAGATGGTTTGATTTTCCTGATTATCACTGCCCTGGATTAAGTGATTACACTATGAAAACAGCAAGCTGAGTTAAATGTGTATATTCAGTTAGTTCAGACTCTGGAGGCTGAATCATTCTTCTGTTCATTTGAGAACTGACTTAACGTTCTACTAAATCTTTTTAATTTTTTTCCCCACAAGTGGGTGGGATGCTGAAAACTTTAGAAACATTTATGATCTTGTCAGCAGTAGCTGAAGCAGCAGATAGCTGGAATATTACTAAAAAAAATATAAAAGCATTTTGAGGTGAGTTTGATTATTGGTGACACATCTATGATTTTTTATTTTATTTTTTGGCAACAAATGGGAAAGTGATTTGTCATCACTTTAACCCTCCTTCTATTGCTGCTCTATTTAACTTACAGGTCTAGGGATGGTCCTAGAGCAGGGGTGTCAAACTCACAATGTCACGTGACATGTCGTGACATATTGCGACTTTTTTGCCATTCCTGGCAATGGGGTGGGTGCGGTTTCATTATGATGCATCAGTTTGACACCCCTGCCTAGAGCTTTCTTGATATCTCTGATCCTAGTAACCCAGTCTGACCCTGTTTATCTTTTCAAGGACAGGCCAAGATTGAGTGCTAAAACATGTAACTACTTATGGCACTTTGGAAGTGCAGTATGTGATGGTTTAGCAGTTTTCCCTTTGTAGCTGATCTTGATTGATTTTCTTTTTTTATCCAACAAATGATGGTCTTTTCACCCCGCATCATGGGCTACCAAATAAACATAGTCTTATTTAAGTGGATCAAATACTGCAGATTTGCTAGCAGAGGAAAGATGAAACAAGCTCTTAAAATGACAGTCATGGTTATCAGCAGCACTGTTTCTCCTTGAAGTAAGTGAGTAGTAATTCTGCTTTCTGAAGTTACTGACAGGCCATCAATAGTTATTAAAGTAACCTCTAATACTATACAAGAAATTGGCATTTAGTCATTTATAGATATACCTTTACTAGTGTAAATTAACATTACCACCTGAATTTTTAAAAATTTCTTTCAGTCACTATCAGTGATTGATATATCTGATGGTAATCTGATATATCTGATGGTATTGAAAGATGTATATTCCTTTCTTTATATTATATTAAATCTAGTTCATCTCATAATTTTTATGAATAACAGCTTGGGTTTTTACATAACCAGGAGCTACAACAGAAAATACTCTGGCTTCAGTAAGATGGCAGATTACTACAGTGTAGTACCACAAACCCAATAAACTTGGTTCAATTCTCTGTAGTCATTTTTTAAAAAATTTTTTTAAGGAAACAAGGCTTAGCCATTTTAAAAGAATTTCAGAGTGATAAGTCAGTAATTAAATTATTATTTGGTCTTTGTGTTTGGCTTTCACTAGGGCTGAAACTCTCTGAAATAATCTTTTAATTCATAGCTTGAATCTCTTGAAAAGAAAGATAAAAACTTCAGATATTAAATCCTCTGTGCAATCCATACTTGAAGATCAGGAGCATGAAGATCAGGAGTGGGGAATGATCCAATGCTCTCTAAGAGGTGGGGGAACTTCACAGAAATAATTCTAGAATTATTTATAATATACAAGAAAGAGTATAAATTGTTAATACAAGATAAAAAAGAGAATTTCAGATCATTTATGGATAAAGTTAGTTTCAGTAGCTGAATTTAAAAGTAAACTTGGCTTTTGGAATGTAAGAGAGCTCACTTTAGCAGCACTACAGTATAATCAACATTTCTTAGAAATAATAGATATGTGATTTTAATTTTATCTTTAATACATAAAAAATTAGCTCAGGTGATAGATGCATCTTTTGTGCTTCACCCACCAGCCTCCTATTACAGATAATGAGATAGTGGGTATTCTTATAATTTTACACACAGGTAAGGCTCTGTGGAAGATACATTATGTCATGAAATATGTAAAACATGAATTGGGTGTCAATTTTCTGTAAAATCCTTATATATATATATATATATATATATATATATATATATATATATATATGTATGTATGTATGTATGTATGTATGTATGTATGTATGTATGTATGTATGTATGTATGTATGTATGCATGCATGCATGTATGTATGTATGTGTGTGTGTGTATGTATGTATGCATGTATGTATGTATGTATGTATGCATGTATGTATGTATGTGTGTGTGTGTGTATGTATGTATGTATGTGTGTATGTGTGTATGTGTGTATGTATATGTGTATGTATATGTGTATGTGTATGTATATGTATATGTATATGTATATGTATATGTATATGTATATATTCAACTGCTCATATACTCTTTGACTGGAATTTAAGTACAATTATATTTAACTTTTAAAAATATATAGGTTATATATAGGTCATTGCCTATTAATTATAGACCAGTTGGTTTGGTAAATAATATGGCTAAGATGCATAATTATTTCTAATTGAACAAGGTAGGAAAAGCATGCAAAGCATGACATTTATCATATTCTTTCTAATCCCTTTACCAGCTTAATATTTTCTTTTGGTTAATGAAGCATTATATTGCAGCTGCTGTCTATGCTTTTCTCTTCTCCCCTCAAATAGTGTCTCATTGTTTGTGTGCATAAGAGGCACTGGGAAACATAGTATGTTTTGTGTATGTTGTAGTCTGGATCACAGGAGCAAGAGCAAGGATTTTCAGGATTTTTTTTTCTTTGAAACCCAGTTGTTCTTCTACTGGCTTCTGTTCCGCCAACACTGTGTCTGTTCTTGGTCTTCTCATTTTTCAGAGAGTCATTGTGAAATTCACTAAACCCTTAAAATAATTTCTTTACAACATTTGGGGGGATTGGAAGGAATGATTGGAGAGTGGGTACAGATTAATAACATTTTCTTGGTTATAGTTATCTGTTATTGATAATGGTTGTATTCTAAAGCATTTGTTTCATAAATCTCCATATGCCACATTGGGCACATTGTTTGTTTCCTTTATTGATTCTAGGGAAGCAGTCAATACAATTGATAGGAGTCTTCTTTTGGAAAAAAAAATGTACTTGTCCTTACATTGATCCCCAAGTATACAATTTTAAGTGACTCTTAGTTCTTACCTTTTGTTTTGTTTTGTTTTGTTTTGTTTTGTTTTGTTTTGTTCTCTCTCTCTCTCTCTCTCTCTCTCTCTCTCTCTCTCTCTCTCTCTCTCTCTCTCTCTCTCTCTCTCTCTCTCTCTCTCTCTCTCTCTCTCTCTCTCTCTCTCTCTCTCTTAAAAACAGAGTTGAAACAAATTTACACATTGGCTCTTTTTTAAACATAATAATAATAATGCTTTAATTCAGAAACTAAGTGTTCTAAGTTTCTTTGCTCCGTCTATTCAAAGGAAAATATTTTATTTTTCCTCTATAAATATTCTATGGTTTTATTTTTTGTGCCTAGATAAGTCTCAGGAAACTCAGGAGTCATACGTTCATTGATTGATAATTAAATCTGATAAATCAAAAATGAAGATGTCAAAAGATGGGCAGAAAATAATTAATAAATGGGGTATTAGTCCTTTGATTATGGATCATCAGTGAGGATAATTATATTTAATTCTCAAGCTATTAAAGCTATTAAAGAAATGGGACTGGAGTTACAAATTCTTCATTAAGAAAACCATCTTCAGAACCACATTTTGTGATTCATGACAGAAACTCTGTCTGCTTTTGAGTGAAAATTGTAACTTATTGATTGTTTGGACTAATATATCAACAAATCTTTGGTTATCAACTAAAATTAAATGTAAGACCTGGTTTATATCTGTGAAAGAAATTATTTTTGGTCAACAGAGTTTTCGGCTCCATTTTAAAATTTGGTTCTCCTCAGTCCTATTTATCTCAGACAAACATTGATGATGAATTTAGAGAGCAATTCAGAGATGTGTCCTTACTGAAAGATTTCCTTTCACAAACATCAGGTGCTCCCATATGTAATAATGCAATAAAACAGAAACAAGGGACTGAGGCATATCTTTCTATATTTGACAAATGTAGAAATATACTCACTTTGTTATTGTGGTTAAATTAACCAGTTAGATCTCCCATATTATCTATTTTATTGTTTCTTAATCTTAGCAACTTTAAGATTTGCAGATTTCAACTCCAGTCAGTCATGGCAGCTGCAGAATTTAGGAAGTTGATATCTACACATCTTACAATTGCCAAGGTTGACAAAGACTGATCTGTTTGGTAGTGTAAGGGTGAAGGTTCATTCTCCGAGCTTGTGAGTTGGTTTAGAGGATGTCAGTGTCACATGTTTAGGGGATGTCAGTGTCAGTGTTCTGTTTATAAGTGCTTTCTGTGGTCAGTAGGTCTTGTGATGGGTCAGGTGTGTGTGTGTCAAGTGAAGGTCTTGTAATGGGAGTTGTGTTGGGCCAGGTATAAGTCATCAGTGGGACTCTTGTGATGGATTTTGTGATGGGGAAGTTACATCAGATGAGAGTCATTGGTATGTGAAGTGCTTGATGGGGGCCTTGTGTGGGTCAGTTCTGTCTCTGGTTAGCTGTGCAGTTGATTTGGACTCTGAGGGGTTTGTAAGCTGGTTGTAGTTAATGTGTCTGTTGATAGAATTGCTTCTGGAGTGCCAGGCTTCGATGAACTCACAAGTATGGCAGGTGGTAGTGTGGCCAATTATTTTTGTGTTGCTTTAATTGAACTGGTGCTGTTTGGTGTTGGTGTGGGTAAAGATTAAGGATTTGGGATTGTGGAACAGCCAGTGTTCATGGATCATGGTTTTTTAATTGACATGATGTTTGTCCCATGTAGAACTGGTTGCAATCATTACAGTTGATTATGTAGATTATATTATTTCTTTCATCCTTCTGTATCTTGTCTTGTTTCTGAATAATTCCTGGCAGATGTCACTGTGGGTTTGTGGGCTATTGCTATTCCTAGAGATTGGAGAATTCTGGCTGTCATTTCTTATATCCTTTTTGTGCGTGGTAGAGTTAGTTTTTGCATGGTGGTTGTCTGTGTGGTGTGTTATGGTTTGGGTGCTTTGTGTCAGAATACAAAGCTTTTTGGCTACTTGTTATGGTGAAAGACATCAACCAGCCATTTCTCTTCCACTTTTCTTAGTATCATGGTGCTGCAGTGTGTCCTGACCCTTCTGGTCTGGACACAGCTTCTTCTATATGTGGTGAGCTGGTTTCTTGTGAAGCTGAGGTTCTGGTCCGTGTGCATGGACACGGACATGGATTTCCAGTTCTCTGTTGTCTAGTCTCCTTAGGTTGATGTCATCCTCACCCTCATCCTACACCTGAGCTACAGATATTCACCACTATTGCTATCTGGTAGTCTTTGTATTCAAGATACAAGTGATAATAATATTCAAGATTGTATGAAGTCTCTATAAAA
The DNA here is from genome assembly GCA_034064705.1 of Bothrops alternatus. Lineage (NCBI taxonomy): Eukaryota > Metazoa > Chordata > Lepidosauria > Squamata > Viperidae > Bothrops > Bothrops alternatus. Next base: position 19,819,091 of record JARGCV010000006.1, read on the forward strand.
TTAGTCTATACTTCAGAACATTGACATTTATTTATTCAATCAAGAATCTAGGATTATAGAGGATACCCTCTTTGTACCATCCTAAAAGTAATAGCATGTGGTCCTCAATGGAACCGCATCTACATGGAGGGAAGTGTGTAGTGGGGTGCCCCAGGACTCTGTTCTGGGCCCAGTGCTCTTCAACATCTTAATCAACGATTTGGATGAGGGGATAGATGGGGAAATCATCAAATTTGTAGACGACACCAAGCTGGCAGGAATAGCCAACATTCCACAAGATAGGCTTAGGATACAGGAGGATCTGGACAGACTTGAACACTGGGCGCTATCTAACAAAATGAAAAAAGCAAGGTTCTACATTTAGGCAACAAAAACCAAGTGTACAGGTATAGTATAGGGGGTACCTTGCTCAGTAGTAGTAACTGTGAGAGGGACCTTGGAGTCCTAGTGGACAATCACTTAAATATGAGCCAGCAGTGTGCTGCAGTGGCCAAAAAGGCCAACACAGTGCGGGGCTGCATTAACAGAGGAATAGAATCAAGATCACTTGAAATATTAATACCACTTTACAATGCCTTGGTAAGGCCACAGTTGGAATACTGCATTTAGTTTTGGTCACCACGATGTAAAAAAGATGTTGAGACTCTAGAAAGAGCACTGAGAAGAGCAACAAAGATGATTAGGGGACAGGAGGCCAAAGCATATAAGGAAAGGCTGCTGGAATTGGGTATGTCTAGTTTAATGAAGAGAAGGACGGGGGGGGGGGACATGATAGCAGTATTCCAATATCTCAGGGGCTGCCACAAAGAACAGGGAGTCAAGCTATTTTCCAAGGCGCCTGAAGGCAGGACAAGAAGCAATGGGTGGAAACTAATCAAGGACAGAACCAACCTATAACTAAGGAGAAATGTCCTGATAGAACAATTAACCAGTGGAACAACCTGCCTCCAGAAGTGATGAATGCTCCAACACTGGAAGTTTTTAAGAAGAGACTGGACAGCCATTTGTCTGAAATGGTATAGGGTTTCCTGCCTGAGCAGGGGGTTAGACTAGATGACCTCCAAGGTCCCTTCCAACTTTAATAATAATAATAATAATAATAATAATAATAATAATAATAATAATAATAATAATAATTTATTGTTAAATGTGGTACTGGGTTATATACTTTACATCAAGATAAAATGATACTTTTGGTGAAGCTGTATGGCTAAAGAAATAATACATCTTTCTGCTCTCCATTAAAAACATTGTGGTGCACATCTGAATCACTTCTTGTGGTTTCCCATTTAGAAGAAAACTTGATTCACAATATGCCTATGCTCCAAATATTATTTTATCATATATAAAGCTGTGTGAAATAGAGAAAGCATAACTTGCAAATATACCTTCACCCTCATCCTAAACTGGGACTCCTTTGGAGCCATCTTTACACCATTAAATACTCATTGGTGTAAAAGTTGCTGATGGAATACATTCCTGTTGCCAGGGAAGCCATGATTTAGTCCCCAGATTCTATCTGCATGTGATGTGGGTTTGAATTTTGGATTACTCTCCAAAGGTATTTCTGTTCTACCAGACTGTTAATTGCTCTTAAAAGATTTTGTGTTATTTTACAAATGTCACTGTCATATCGAAAACTCATTTTATTTTACAACAGGCTTGGATTTATTCTTCTGCTGTATGAATTTGACATGATATTTTTTATTATTTAAATATGTTATAAATAAATTCTTCCTTGAGACAAGTTCAATCCTGGGTAGTTTTATACATGCAAACATGTTATTTTCTTGGCAAAAGTACATGTGTAATTTGTGATTGCATTCTGCCAATACTTTTTTTTAAAAAAATGTTCCATGATCCTGGAATTCCTGATGTTCCCCATCTCATTACAAATAGGACCTGATCCTTTTTAGTTTTTCTAAGGTCAGCCTAAGACAGTTTGGCTAGTTATCACCACCAGATGTAACTAAAAATACAAATCTGACTGCAATGGCTCAATACATGATTCAATAACAGTAACTGCAAGAGGGATCTTGGAGTTCTAGTGGACAATCACTTAAATATGGGCCAGCAGTGTGTTGCAGCTGCCAAAAAAGCCAGTGCAATCCTAAGCTGCATCAACAGAGAGATAGAATCAAGATCACATGAAGTCTTAGCATCGCTTTATAATGCCTTGGTAAGGCCATACTTGGAATATTGCATCCAGTTTTGGTCACCATGTTATAAAATATGTTGAGACTTTGGAAAGAGTACAAAGAAGAAGAATTAAGATGATTAGGGGGCTAGAAGCTAAAACAGATGAAGAACAGTTGCAGGAATTGGGAATGTTTAGTCTAGTGAAAAGAACTAGGGGTGACATGATAGCAGTGTTCTAATATTTAAGGGGCTGCCACAAAGAAAAGGGGATAAACTTATTTTCCAAAGCACCAGAAGATAAAACAAGAAACAATGGATAGAAACTAATCCTGACAGTAAGCCACTGAAATGGTTTTCCTTCAGGGGTAAAGGGTGCTACACCACTGGAGGCTTTTAAGATGAGACTGGATATCCATTTGTTTGAAATGGTATAGGGTCTCCTGCTTGAAGACTAGAAGGTCCATTCACTAATGATGATGATCATAGCCCCTTCCATCTTCTTGATTCTCTATCCTTTTCTTGTGTCTTATATCTTTTTAAGGCTAAAAGAAGGTGCGGAAAGACAGCTATAGGAAGCAAGAACACCTGCTTCATTTCTTCCAGCTGTTAGAACTCCTCCCAGCCAGGAAAGGAAGTTGGCCTTTTAAAAGAGGGATTGACCATCCCAGAAGGAGAGAGCTGTTCTAATGAACTGCAAAAATGAGTGTTTCCAGTAGAATGAAAGAATTAAAGATGACATAAGCAGTAGAGTAGAGAATGGTAGAAAAAAAGATCAGAGTAAAGTCTGATGGAAGTTAGGAGACAGTGGACTTGAACAGTGGATCAAACTAAAGTTCCTCTCCCCACTCCTAAATCATAAATCAGACCACAGTTGCACAACAAAGATGGACTAGTTGGGAAAAAGAGGGACTCAGCAGCAAATGAAATGAGAAATAACCAAATGCTGAGACAATTCCTGCAGAACTTTGAAGTCAGCAATGTGGAACATGTATACCCAAAAAGTATCTCCAAGGGCTGGACCAATGCCCCCCCCCATTAAGAAGCAGGGTTAATTGGAAGTCCCATGGAACTGGCAAGGGGAAATGAGAGGTCACAAGTAGGGAAGGAGGGATTGTGAAGGAAGTGCAGCCATCTTTTCAAATGCAGTTTCCACACTGCAGGACTCAACTAATAGCAATTGGGGCTAGTGGTTATAAAACTAGAGGGAATGAGAACCTTATTGTAAAAAGAGTTAAGACAAGCTCAGTAGAGGAAAAAAAAGGAAAAGAAAAAGAACAAGTACATTTGGAAAGCATTAAATCAAAATAGAAGAAAACAAACCGTAAAATATTAGAGGTTTAAGCTAGGAAAGCTAGAGACAAACATGACAAATTCAGGGCAAAATATATTTTGAATTGGTAAAGAAATGGGAACCTAGCAGAAATGGCAAACCCTGTTAGGAATAAAGAAAATGAAGAAAAGGGAGCTTCAATCATGCTTTCCAAAGACTTAGGCAAAGAGTCAGGGCTTTACAGCCCATCAAAATACCAGGAGGGGTGCACAAGAGGTACTTTGTGGATCAGGTAGTGTGCATGGGGAGGTGGCACAGGTTAAGAGTGTGTGGGGTCATGGAGGTATATTAGCAGTGCCATGTGGGTTAACTAGGACCTACAGGGATATGGTCCAGGACAAGAAGAATGCATGGGGTTTGCAGGGATATGTGATAAGTGTTGCACCAGTCAGGGATAGCATTGATTGGGAAGGGTGCCTGAGGGTTTTTTTGAGTAAGCAAGAGGTGCAGGCCAGGAATAGTACACTGGTGAGTGGTGTCAGTCAGTAAGAGTGTATAAAGATGCTCAAGATGTGCCACATGGACTGGGAAACGCACATATGAGGGCCACAAATTGGGTAGGTGTTGCATGGGTCAGGAAAGCATGCAAAGGGCAACACGGGTCAGGGAAGGGTGTGCAAGACATGCTGTATGGATCAGGAAAGGAGTGTAGGGATGGCCCAGGTCTGGGAAGAAATGCTGGGGAGTGGCAGTGCTTAGGGGAGTATATGGGGGATAGCACAGGCTGGGAAGGATGGGTAGGGAGTCTCTTCTCTTCCTTTTTCCAGCAGATAGATAAATGGCTACTGCTGGATGGGGAAGAGAGCAAGGGTTTGCAAGACTGGCTGGGAAACTGTCATAGAACATTGAAAATAAAGATCAACTGAATCAACCACAACTTTCCAAATTTCATATTTTTGGGAGTCATAAATCCTGGGTTTTGGACTCATTCTTTAAGTTAAAAATATGTTAAAAAAATAAAATTGTTGCCATATAATGCACTGTTTTCTGTTTTATTCAGGTAATGTTCATGGTAATAAGAGTTTATGTAGTATATAGATAAAATTGTTTTGCCTCCTGATTAGTTTGGTTGTCATCCTAGTTAAACCTCTAACCAAAGAGATGGGGTTTTGGAAGTTACTCTCAAAGAAGTTGGAAAGTAGATACACAGCAAAATTAAAAGATTGTATATAAAATTGATACATAGAAAAGAAAAGAGAAAGGGAGAGAACCAGTGGTGGGATTCAGCCAGTTCACATCAGTTCGGTAGAACTGGTAGCTAATTTTTTGTTGCCCAGGCCCAGAATGGACTCCCAGAAGCAGCATCCACACAGAGAACTGGTTGTTCACATATTTGAATCCCACTACTGGAGAGAAAAGTAAGAGAAATTGAGTGGGAAAGAGGTGGGAAAAGAAAAATGGAGAAGAATCAACAGTTCTTACATAATCTCCTTTTTATCTTACCTCTCAATATTTCCTTTACCCCACCCCATAATTTTTCCATTATCTTTTCATAGGCTGAAGTTATTTATTCAAATTAGTTTGAATCTGATTCAATATTATCATTTAGAGCAGAGGTTCCCAACCTTTTGGACACCAGAGACCAGTTCCATAGAGAGAGGTCTTTCCACGGACCATCTCATGGATGGGGCTTTGCTTGTTTGTGCCAACTGGTTGCTGGCATGGCATAGCCCGGTACTGGTCCATGGACCCGGAGTTAGGGACCCCTGATTTAGAGTCATTATGCACTATACCTGAAATGTCTTTCTGAGTTGGAGAAGATAGAGAAACCAATCAAAATTAGAATTTATTTCCGAATCCCTAGCAAACAGCCTCTTTTTATACCTTTTATAACCTTAGCATTTCTAAATCCAGCTTGAACAAGTTTACAACTTTAAACAGTACAATAAAATCAAGTTATATATTTTCAGGTAGGGAATGGAATCTCCAACCACGATGCATATTTAAAATGCCATTTTTACAAAGAAGTGATGTGGAAAGAGATGCGACCTGTTTCAATAGCTCTAAGTAGTTCCTAATGCATAAGTCATTACAGTGAATTTCTACTTCTGTAGTTGTATTTCTACATATTTAATTTGCTTATCAAAAAAATCAGCCTCTTCAAGCTGGTTCAAGGCATTTTGGTAGAAGATAAGTGATAGACTAAACTTATTAGTGCTTTAATGGCAATAAACTAGTTTTGGGGCAGAGGTCTTACAACCCATCCTGCAACAAAATGGAAATACAATTCAAGCTCTGCTCTTTTATAATGTCATACCACATATTCTCTCTATTTGGTATCATCCTGGGTAGCTGCAAAGCCTTGTTCTCTAACATGGGGTCATGTTCTCACTCATGTCTGGCTACTCTTAAAAATGTACAAACTGAGGGTAAGTTGAGAAAGGCAATGTTTCTGTTAATGCCCTGATGTACTTGTAGCACCCAAGGGATGGAGCTGCCAAAGAAGAGGGTGAAGAGTTTTTATGAGTTAACTTTGAGAGATGCTCAAAGGCAGAGAGAGAATGGGGGAAAATTAAAGAAGGAGACCTCTAGAAATCATTGCTTTAGAAATACAAAAAAGGGAGTGGAGACATTGAAAAAGAGTAGCCAGATCTATTCCATTATTAACTCTTACATAAAGAGAATCAGGGCCTCAACCATTTTGAACCCATTTAAGTTTAGAGTTGAAATGTATTGTCTTAGATAAGGTGGGCCAGCAATCCATGCCCTCCTCACCCTATGAAATTTTAATGATTGTAGAATGACAAATGTTTTGCCCCTTTCTCAGGTAATTGTGATTCTTAAATGAAAAACTGTCATTCAATAAAATGCCTTAAAGGAAATATACAACCATTAATAATAATGGCATGAAAATAATTGTATTGCTAAAGCATCACATTCAACTTTACGGGATCACCAAGAAATGACAACGTAGAGATTAACCAATACATAACCTTGCCCATTGAGATAGGCAAGGTCAAGAAATAGGCATGGCATGGATTTCAGAAATGCTTTTTATTGGTTTTGTAGTAGAATGACAAAATCTTGAAAGCCCACCAGGTTCACTTTCTTGTGCCAAACAAAATAAAATAGGACTATTTTGAATTGCTATCTTACAGCATATAAGCGTTGCTTGAGCAGGGTCCACATGATTGTCTGGAACACTACACATCCTCTTCACAACCTGTTTTGCTTGTTACCTTCTGGGAGGGGGTTTTGTGGTATCCAGATTCAGTCACAGTTTTGTTCCATACAGTATTAACCTTGTGAAGCTTCCTGTTTCCACTATTTATTCAAGATGGACAGTGATTAATATTTATATGTATGTATGGCTGTAGGTATATGCATATGTATGCAAGGGTGTAGGTGTAGGCATATGTATGTACATAGCATATCTATATGTGTATACATGTGTACACTTTTGAGAGTAGGCAACAGAATTTCATTTTTAATGTGTGCCAGTGTGCCCACAGTAAAAAAGACAATAAAGATTATCTTAAATCTTAAATCTATTTTATAATTTTCTCAGACCTATGTAATTTTTTCCTAAAAGTTCCCCCTTAGCATTTGACTTATTTCTTTCCAATTCTCAAGGCTGGGATTTCAGCTTTTGTGGTTGAGGTATAGAAGGTTATCATGTCCTTGAGATATTATTCTATATTCATTCCCATCTTTGCTATATTTATCTATATTATATTTTATTAATATCATTTAGATCTTTGAATTTTAAATATGGTACCCCTGCTGAAGGGGTTTGCTTTTTTTAAATTATAGGTTACATATACAAGTAGTTCTCCACTTGCAACAGTTCATTTAGTGGCAGTTCAAAGTTACAATGGCATTGAAAAATGTGACTTATGACTGTTTTTAACAGTTACAACCTTTGCAGCATCCCCATGATCATGTGATCAAAATTTGGATACTTAGCAGTTGGTACGACTGCTGCTGTGTCTCAAGGTCATGTGACAACGTTTTGCAAGCTTCTTGCAAACAAAGTCAATGGGAAAGCCAGATTCACTTATTAACTGAATTACTAACTTATCAATTTCAGTAATTCACTTAACAGTTATGGCAAGAAATGTTGTAAAATGGGGCTGTTCTGTTTTCTGCTGGGTTCAGCATTGAAGAGGCAAGAGTATTAAACAGATACTTCTTTATTGAAGACAAAACAGAACTTGAACAAAGATGGCTCCGCCCCTATTTATACATTCAGCTTGGGGCGGTGTCAGCCAATGAATGTACTGTATTCTCCTACTCAGATGCATACTAATCAACATTGTAGACAGCAAGTCTGGCTAGTAGGCCACGTGGTCTGCTAATGGTTTCCTGCACAGCTCTTAGCAATCTGCTCATAAATTCACTCAATACATTACAGGGGCAAAACTCACTTAACAAATATCTCACTTAACAACACTAATTTTCGGCTCAGTTGTGGTTGTAAGTCGAGGACTACCTGTATTATGCAATTTCATTTATGACTAGCAACATTCTTAGCTCAAAGGGAAGAATCAGATCTTGGACAGGAAATGTATTTCATTTCTCTGCTCACTTATTAGTCTTAAAAGATGGCTTTTCCTGATCTCAGAACGTCAAAATTGGATAGCTGATACAAAATAAAATCTAATAGGACTGTTTTGTGAAAAGAAGGATTCTAAACTTCCTTAATTCTCTTGGTGGGATTTTTGGAATTGGTCTAAATCAGACATGTCAAATACAAGGCCCGGGGGCCGGATGCAGCCTGCAAAGTGGTTTCATGTGGCCTGTGAAGCCATCCTGGAAACAGTGAGAGAACGGCCCCTGCTGCCTTGGCCCTGGCCCAGGCTGGCCGGGAGCCAATGTACAATTTTGTGGTGGCCATCTATGCTGAAATGCATTCAGTCTTAGCTCCACAAGGCCGTCTGGAAACAGCGAGAAACCAGCTCCTGCTTTGTCAGCCCCGCCCCCTGGGTGCATGCTGAGGAGGTGTCACCCTTTGTGAGGAATGAAGAAATGCACCATCGCCTGGAAGGGGCCAGCAAATGGCTCTCGCCTACTTCACATATCTGGCTTGATGGGCTCTGCCCTGGTCCCACCCCCTTCTGTCAGAGACTCTCAGATCTGTCCCACTTGTGCCCTGGCTCCCACAGGTACCCTTGACGCGAACGATGTAGAGCTGGCCATGCCCACCCAGTAGGCCACACCCACTCCAACCACACCCACCCAGTAGGCCACACCCACCCAGCATGCCGAGGGCAACCGCACTGCTGATGCGGCCCTCAATGAAATTGAGTTTGACACTCCTGGTCTAAATAAATGCCCTCCCTTTGCAACAAATAAGAATAAGTGTTGGGATGTCTCCTATCAGTCATTTCTCTTCCCCTGATGTCTCCACATGATGCATGGATTTGACATCACTGCAGTGTTAATATTAGAGGACTGTTTATTTATAAATGAACAAGTCTAAAATTCAAAGGGAAGTTAGGAGTTCAGGGTTTTTATAAGGAAAGGTGAACTATATTGATGCTTTCAGTCTAAAAGAGGTTTGCAATCCCTTTTATTTTTTATTTATTTGCTGCAAATGACAGGGAGTTGAGCTTCCTTTTCTCAGTGATTTGCCACCACAATTTATCAATGCAAGTTCTGGGGGATTTCCGCCCCCCCAAAAAAGCAACAGTTTGAAGAGTTATCTGCAGCCCATGGATTATGCATTGACTTGAATTATTTTCATGTTTCTCATTAATCGTGAACTTCCAGTTCCGTCTTATTTATGGCTATTAGAGCTTGGTTGCTCAGTGCTTCTGTGACATCAGAACAGCTAAATCAATAGAAGTTAGCGACACTCGGACCAAACTTTCTCCCAGACCCTGTTGTGGCTGCAGAGATGAGATCAAACCTTTCCTGCCACTTCATAGTCTGCCATGACCAGCGGACATGTGAACATTTCACATCTTTTACCATTTTGTTTACAAATTACACTTGGAGAAAGCATTCCTGTTCAGTTTTGTTGTTTTGCAGCAGTAATTGCTGTATAACAGGGATCAGCTTTCCACTGTGAAAAAGCCTGCTCTTTTCTTCAAGGAAAGAAACAAATAGCCAAAGTCACAAATGAAGGAAATGAAGATTTAAACCCTTGGCATTTAGAAGTCCTATGGCTTCCTCAGTTGACATTTGGCAACCCCGGGGTTCTTTGTGATTGGTTTATCCTTCCTCCAGTGTACTCAAGGGCCGGTTTGTGATTGTGCTCATCCATCCATCTACCTTTGGCTGTCTTCTTTACAAAAGACCTTCAGTTCTGCAGATTTCCCCTTACACCTTTAGGATAGCTCTTTTATTAAATTATCTATAATCGACTATCTATTATTAAATAAAAGCTATTTTACTGAGGCTTGAACAATCTCAGAGGTGCAAGAAACCGATTAGAAGTTCAGTATCCTTGTTATAAGTAACAGATGGGACAGAAAGTAGTGAAGAAAGTGAGAGAGCAAACTAATGCACTAGAAATACACACATCAATCAAAGATGACAGGGCAAGCCTGGAAAATACAAAGGGGAATGTTTTTCCCCAAATGTTATATTGTTTCTCACATAATTCCTACCCAAAGCTGAGGAAAAAACAGGAAAGGCAAATTATTTCTGGATTATTTTAATGCTACAAGTGTCTCCAGTTTGGTGACCTATACATGGGTTGGATTGTAGACCCTATAAACTCTCAGATTAGCACAGTGGTTCTCAACCTTTCTAATGCCGTGACCCCTTAATACAGTTCCTCATGTTGTGGTGACCCCTAACCATAAAATTATTTTTGTTGCTACTTCATAACCGTAATTTTGCTACTGTTTTGAATCATAATGTAAATATCTGATATGCAGGGTGTATTTTCATTGTTACAAATTGAACATAATTAAAGCATAGTGATTAATTACAAAAACAATATAGCAATGCTCACTGGAGAAGCTTACTCTTCCTTGCTCAAAAATGTTGGGAGGGAGGGAAGGAAGGAAGGAAGATTGAAGGGGAAAGGAAGGAAGGAAGGAGAAAGAGATTGAAGGGGAAAGGATGGAGATTGAGATGGAGAAGGAAGGAGATTGAAGGGGGAAGGAAGGAAGGAGAGAGAGAGATTGAAGGGGAAGGGATGGAGATGGAAGGAAGGAAGGAAGGAAGGAAGGAAGGAAGATTGAAGGGGAAAGGAAGGAGATGGAGAAGGAAGGAGATTGAAGGGGAAAGGAAGGAAGGAAGGAAGGAAGGAAGGAAGGAAGGAAGGAAGGAAGGAAGGAAGGAAGGAAGGAAGGAAGGAGAGATTGAAGGGGAAGGGAAGGAGATGGATGGATGGAAGGAAGGAAGGAAGGAAGGAAGGAAGGAAGGAAGGAAGGAAGGAAGGAAGAGAGGATTGATTTTTGGAGAGTCATGTTTTCCCAAATGGTGATGAACTGCAACTCCCAGCATTCCCCACTCTTTCACAGTGCTTTTTAGGGCTGCTGGGGATGGTAGTCTGGAGCCCCCATCCTCATCACAGCACCTCTTGCCCTCTCCCAGCCGCCCCCCCGGGACCTGCCCGCCCCTCCAACCTCCTGAGCGCCATCGCAGTGGCGGGATCGTGGGAGCCCCTTTCCACACTGCGCAGCCCTTCACCGCCAAAGCCTTTCCCAATTTATCAGACGTGAGAGGGGCATGGCCAGAGTGCCAGCTCCTGCTCGGAAGGCGCCGCTTCTCCACTTCTGGCCCGTCCGGCTGGCCTTCGACACACATGCGGGCATCGCCCTCTTTCCTGCCGCCTGGCTTCTTCCAAGGCCCGGAGCCCAACAATCCAGGAAGGAGCCACTCCTGCCCACCAGCCCCAGGGCTGCGCAGGGCGCCAGAGGGCCAAGGCAGCCTCCGACAGTGAGGGAGGTAGGATGGGAGGTGCGGGGGAAAGGTCTGGCGTGGCGTGGAGGGTGGCCGGGCAACCAGCTCAGCACCTCAGCTCAGGTCAGTCAGCAGTGGCGGCAGCGGCGGAGCAGCCCAGTGGCAGCGCTGGCAGCGGCCCAGACCTGGCTCGGCTCGGACCGGCTGCCCACACAGCTGAGTCAGCCCAGGGTGGCATCAGGGGTGCATTTCAAGCCCCTGGGCTTGCCATGAGCTGGGAGATCGGGAGGATGCAGCCAGCAGCTGACCGACGTATGCATGGCCCCCAGGAGCACAGCCTGACTCCCGACAGTCAGCTGGGAGTTGGGTCGGAGTCCGGACATCGATGGGGAACCGGCAGGGCTGCTACACACTGCCCAGCTCCTGACAGCCAGCTAAAAGTTGGCCCCACACATGCCAGCTACCCTCCCAGCACCTGCCGCTGTCCTGTTAGCCTTACCTTGGCCACCGCCGGTTCGGTGCCGTGGCAGGCACTGCTCCTGGGTGGCCATGGCAAGCGGCAGCAATGACACAGGCCAACCACCAGCTGGGCCACTAGCTGGCCCAGCCCAAGGGAGGTAAGCTACCTGCTGGGCCCCACACACATCAGCTAGCCTCCCAGCACCCGCTGCTGCCCCGCTAGCCTTACCGTACCCGCTAGCCTTACCTTACCACCCATTCAGTGCGGTGGCAGGCAGGCCCAGGCACTCCTGGGTGGCCATGGCAAGCAGCAGCGATGGTGCAGGCCAATCACCGGCTGGGCCACCAGCTGGCCCAGCCCAAGGGAGGTAAGTCACCCGCCGGGCCCCATGCATGCCAGCTACTCTCCCAGCACCCTCCGCTGCCCCGCTAGCCTCACCATGGCCACCACCCGTTCAGTGTGGTGACAGGCAGGCCCAGGCGCTCCTGGGCGGCACTCCCCACCAGCTCTCTTTTACTTACATTTAGTAGTTGCTTAGCAGGGAGGGGTGGAATCTTCTAGACAGCTCGCCTTCACTGCAGACAACTTGCAGCAACGTTTGGCGACTGGGACTTTTGGTGGGCTCAGCAGGGCAGAGACAGCCTGGACAATTCCTATTGGCTTTTGAAAGCCAATAGAATTAGACTGTATTCAAGAGAGTCTATTCTATTGGCTTTCAAAAGCCAATAGAATAAGAGGGAGTAGCACAGCTAAGGAAAAGGGGGAAAAATGGCGGACTGTGTTGTTTGGCGACCCCTGTGAAATGGTCGTTCGACCCCAAATGGGGTTGTGACCCACAGGTTGAGAACCGGTGGATTAGCAGGAATAGCTGTTTGGTTCCTTTCCATTTTTCTGGACTATAGTTCCCAGTCTCCCTTTTGATTGGACTCATTAGCTCAGGATGATGTCTTGAACAAAAGCCATACTGCATGTGGCTTATTAAAAACAGAATGTGGGACTATGATATTAGCAATAAAAGAAAGCACACAATAGTACAATCTATATTATTTAGGGGGGGGAACCCTTGCTCTACAGGAATTACTAGATCACAGTGATGGTGACACTGAAGTCTATCCTGTCTTCCCCTAGATGCTTGAAGCTTCATACACTAACCCTATGATGTAGGCTGAGCTGGAAAATATTCTCTCACCCAAAAGAAATGACCCAAAGATTCATGGTCAGCAGGAGACTGAAAACTGAAATTCTCCTGTTTGGGTCCAATTTATTCATTGTGCTGATGATACTTCCAATCCATAATTACACTCAAATAATCATTTGAATAGAAAGATTAAGCTTTTTTTTCTTTTTGAAAAAAGTTTTTATTTAAAAAAGAAATCATAGAAATATTTTGGTCATCTCACTTAATGTAAAGAGGATTCTATTAACATTATGATACTGCTGAAATTTCAGCTAACATTTCAAGTTTCCTAGAATTGGATTCCTACGTTGGCAGAATTAGTTGGTTCCAAACTAGAAGGGCATGTAAACTATGGCTCCCAAGTGCTATTTTGCAAACACTCTAAAATGTAGTGACCCACATTATTTTTTTCTAATCAAAATAATGAGATAATAATGAAAATCTGTGCCATTGAAAGCTGTTACTTCTCCCTTGCCTAGTGTGAGCACTGCACACTTAATACTTCTAGAGGGTAGAAATGTTGGTTTGCCTTGTCTTCAAACCATTTCCATCCTACAGCAAATACAATTTCCATCCTGGTCTCCCTGCATTGCTTTGAAACTTTTGGATGGCATATTGGATGACAATCAGTTCAACTGCTTTTTGCTTCTATAGTGTGTACCATGGCCAAAACATCCCTAATTTAATAATAATAATAATAATGATAAAGTTGGAAGGGATCTTGGAGGTCATCTAGTCCAACCCCCTGCTCAGGCAGGAAACCCTATACCATTTTGGAGAAATGGCTGTCCAGTTTCTTCTTAAAAACTTCCAGTGTTGGAGCATTCACCACTTCTGGAGGCAGTTTGTTCCACTGGTTAATTGTTCTAACTGTCAGGAAGTTTCTCCTTAGTTCTAGGTTGCTTCTCTCTTTGGTTAGTTTCCACCTGTTGCTTCTTGTCCTGCCTTCAGGCACTTTGGAAAATAGCTTGACTCCCTCTTCTTTGGGGCAGCCCCTGAGATATTGGAACACTGCTATCATGTCCCCCCTTGTCCTTCTCTTCGTTAAACTAGGCATACCCAATTCAAGCAACTGTTTCTTATATGTTTTAGCCTCCAGTCCCCTAATCATCTTTGTTGCTCTTCTCTGTACTCTTTATAGAGTCTCAACATCTTTTTTACATCGTGGTGACCAAAACTGGATGCAGTATTCCAAGTGTAGCCTTACCAAGGCATTGTAAAGTGGTATTAATACTTCATGTGATCTTGATTCTATCCCTCTGTTAATGCAGCCTAGCACTGTGTTGGTCTTTTTGGCAGCTGCAGCACACTGCTGGCTCATATTTAGGTGATTGTCCAGTATGACTCCGAGATCCCTCTCACAGTTACTACTATTGAGCAAGGTACCCCCTATACTATATTTGTACATTTGGTTTTTCTTGGTCCCCACCCTCCACATTCATTTTATCTTGAATTGCTGAATTGAATAGTTCACTCAGAAGGAACCACCCCAACCATTAATTCACTGAACCATTATCTACCTCAACAGGTTGTGTTCATATAATATTGCACATCTTTAACTGACCTAGTTACATATATTGCATAAATATACTCTCATTTATACTGAAGGTTACAATTTATCAAAAGGACTCTGCTTTTTTTTTAAAAAAAATCCTTTTTTCAAAAATGTAACACTATGGACAAAATTAGAGCTTCAAAGTACACATGCACACATACAGCAAGCAGCTTTGAAATAAAACTTCCATCCTTGCATTTCCTCAGATTTACAATTGTCAATAGCCCCTCCCCCCTGAACTCTTTCAGATAAAAAAGTAAAGTGGATAGCATAAGAAAATTAAAATAATTATTAAAAATATCCAGCAAATTTAAAACCATGGACATTTTATATATGCAGCACCATTGGAGCAACAGCTGCAACAGAAGCTAGGAGTTTAAACTTGAAAAAATGTGAGAAAAAGAACTTTAGATAAAGCTTATTGCTTTATGTATTATTTATGTATTTATCATGATTTGCACGGCTGCTCATTTTGCAATAATGAACACAAGAATAAAAACTCAAAATAATAATACAAAAATGCACTGATTGTAAACGAGGACAGCGCAAATCATCAATAAGGTACATGTTACTTATGCAAATATGTGCATTGTGATGTTTCACCTTACTTTCACCTTACTAACAAAAAGCATTCAAGTTCATTAAGGCCCATCTGCAGAAAGGAGAATGATGGACAATTGTTCTCTTGGCATGGAAGGTAACAAGGAGGAAACACACTAACTGGGAGCCAATATTTACTGTGCCCTAGTAGATGATTGGCCATTAATGAGGCCAAAGGAGAGGAATGGGCTGAAATCTGGAGATTATTTTAACCCCCAAATCCCAAATACTCATTTAAGTCATGCAGTTTTTCACTTTTTTAAAAAAAGTATGTTCTTCAATAGAAAGATTGCTAGAATAAAAACAAAATTTATAAATAAAAGATGCATTGTAAAATATTTTTTTCAACTAGTACACTTTCAAAAATGGTTTTATGTGCATTTCTCAACCTAACATCTGCATTTATTTTTCATATTTAAAAATCAGGGAATTCCCATATGATTCAGCAGATGATCAGAAGTGAGAATCCTTTTGTAACTATACATTTTAGGGCTGTAATGATGAAGTGAGTTCTTTACTGAAATGGGTAGAATCAAATTTTCATGGAGCTCTGTTTTTACTCTGGTGAGTAAAACTATCTTCATACTGTTAGCAACTTATTTTTTTTTCTTTAAAAAAAAAGTGTCACCAATTTATCCTGGGTGAACTGTGTAACCTATAAAGAAAAATCAGACCGGAGAAATCCCATGGTCTGACTCAAAATTTCTCAAACTTGGCAATTTTAAAATCTGTTGGCTTCAGTTTCCAGAATTCCCCAACTAGCTATGCTGGCTAGTGAATTCTGGGAGCTGGAGTCCACAAATCTTAAAATGCTAGTCTAGCTCATGACGGGATGAATGCCCATCAAATTGCATTTGTTCTGCATTTTTGTACTTTCATGTCTAAGCTAATAACCAGCTAACAAACTATTAAGAGCTTTTATAAATCATGAATTTGCTTTAGTCAGAGCTACTTTATTGTAATCACTTTGCCAATGTTTTGCTTGATATAACCTAATAGTGTTAGGATCAGCAGTTAGCTAACACCTACTTTGACGCTTACCAGAAGTTAAAGAGGCTGACCACAAATCCTTCAGTTATAAGAAGTGTTCACTTATCTGCCTGGTTTTGTAACTGTTCTGAAATAATTTTGCAAGAGGGGCCCATTACTGGGAAAAGGAAAAGTAATGTGGAAATCTGTTCAACCTGTTGTGAAGAATATCTCTGGGCAAAAGTCCAAAAGTAAAACATTAATCTTTAGCATATTAAAAACCACAGCCAGAGCCCGACAACTTAGCTAATTAAGTGCAGCCCACTACTTATTCTGGGTTGTGAATCTGAATGGCACCTGTCTTTAGTACATCAGGAAAAGTGATGAAATATCAGGAAATTCTGATGTGAATATGTGGTTTTATAGTATAGAGTATAAAGGCAATTTGTGGAATATCAGAAGGCACACTAGATTTTAATATGGATCTCAAGCATCCATCTTTATTTTTGCACAGAAGTAAAATACTGAACTCCAGTTTTCTCTCTCAGCCTGATCATTGGCTCATATTGTGCCAGATAAAAAAAACCAGTGTTGGGGTGGGCCAATAGATGTATAATTTTTATTTTGTCTCTTATTCATGACATTGCCTTGAATCCAATGGGTGAGCTGTCAACATCCAGCTCGAGAATCCAAATAAAACTCCAGGTTCATTCCGTTTCCAAAAATGGTATTGTTTATTGAATACACTGCTTGGTTATGTTGAAGCAAAATTAACTCTGAGTTTCCAACACCAATTCATAGACTTAAACAATAATTTTCCCAGCCAAACCCCCAACATCTTACATAATCCATATGTAAGTATACTTTGTTATGGAAATGGTCTGCTTCAAGTCCACACCTGTTCTGGTGTCCTTGACAAAGCTTCAAGCTCTCACGCTTTTCAGCCAAATTGAAGAAGTTTTGTTTCTCCATCTACTCACTTGAGAGTAACATCTCCCCCCCCCCATCTAAAGGCAAGTTGAAACACAGAGGACATAGCTGCCAAAGTTTCATCCTTGACATGAGTATTACATAGGCAAATCTTAGTCAATTACTGTAGGATTGCATTACTTCAAACATACACACAAACATTATCCAAAATGCCCTGATCTACAATAAACTAAGATTTGTTTGATGTTGATCAGATGTCCTGACTTTGACAATGTCACACATTTGATCTTGGCTGGATTGTATGATTCCTTCCTTGAAGCTACAAAGGTTCTGCATGGTGGTTTAAGACAGTGGCACAATCTTGTGGATTGGCTAGGAAAGTTCATTTACTTCATAACACTGGCTTAACACAGACACACGTCAGAGGTCATAAGCTAGGAGGGAAAAGAACTGGAATCACTGGCAAACAAATCAGTGTGGCTATACTTTAATCTGTTTGCTCTGTGGCATTTACTCTTTGCTTTCTTGCCCGAAGGGCAAACACTGTCATAATGAGCACACATGGACAAATGACTTTTTCCAGGCTGTGATTAATTTTCACAAGCTGACTTTAATCACTGGTTAATTAATAGGACTTACCCCAAAACTATAGTCCTTATAAGCAGTGTTATATTTATTTGTTTTTCTTGTGAATTGTGCACTTGCAGTTTAATTTAGGAAGTAGCCCTGCTGAGATTCCACAGCAAACAAAATTTGGCAGAGCAGACTATGTTTTCACCACTTGTTGATTTAGTTTGTTTACTTTTTTTTATTTTGGGTAGATATCAAGCTAGTTTTCCTTATCTGATGTTTGAGCTTACAGTGTTGAAATAGATCAAACTTTTTATTAGCTTTCCCAGTATACTTTGCATATGCTGGTGTGCCACTTTGATATCGTGGTTAAAGCAGAAGCCTAGAAACCAGGGGACTTTGAGTTCTAGTCCTGCCTTAGTCCACTGGGTGACCTGGATCACCCCTTCTCTTTCAGTCCTAGGAAGAAGGAAATGGCAAAACACTTCCAAACTCTTGCCAAGAAAAGAGTAGGGGCTTTTCTAGGCAGTTGTTATGAGCCAGCACTGACTCAAAGGCACAAACAGATACTTGTTGGATTAATTTCCTTAATTCATGCAGGCAGTTGTAATCCCACAGCATTTTGGAAGTTATATCTAATCACACTTTGAGAAAACTAGTTTGTGGAAAGTTACTCTAGTCCAGGTATGTCAAACTGCTGGCCTGTGGGCTGGATGCATCATGCCGAAACAGTGCCCTTCCCATTGCTGGCAATGGGGAAAAAGTCCCGATACGTTGCACGATGTGACATGACATCACATGTTTGACATGCCTGTTCTAGTCCCTTTACTGAACAAACCGAAGTCTGTACCGAATGACATAATAAAAATGGTTAATATATGACAGTAGAGAAAAACTGACAATTAAAATGCCATTGATTTAAATGTGCAAATGTGCATTCATTAAGGATTCTCATTTATGCTTTCTAAGACATTTCCAAAAACATAATCCTGTTTAGGTAGCATTGAAATAGATGAAGTTAACATATGAATTATGGACTAAATTGTGGTGAGGTCAATCTGTATGTATAATGTATAGATAACCTTGGAGGTATTCACATATTCAAGAGAGCACTTTGAAAACAACAACTGTGATTATTGTCCTATGCAGATTTGTTGAGAGTAAGTCTAGGATTACCAAATAATTAGTGATACTATGAACTCTAAGTGTAAACTGTACTTCACACATTATCCAGAAGAAAATCTGACAGTTCTTTTTTAGAATTTTTTATTCCACCTTTATTATTTTTTAAAGCAAGGCAGTGAACACCCTTAATACTCCTTCCTCCTTCTATTTTTTTCCACAACAACCCTGCCTCTCTATAGAGCAGGGGT
Source organism: Bothrops alternatus (assembly GCA_034064705.1). Classification (NCBI taxonomy): domain Eukaryota; kingdom Metazoa; phylum Chordata; class Lepidosauria; order Squamata; family Viperidae; genus Bothrops; species Bothrops alternatus. Next base: position 19,837,994 of record JARGCV010000006.1, read on the forward strand.
GTCAAACTGCCAGCCCGCGGGCCAGATGCATCATGCCAAAACTGCATCCATCAATGGGGAAAAAAATGTGATACGTTGCGACATGTCAGGCGATATCATGAGTTTGACCGTGCTATAGGGTATGTATGTTCTCAAAGTGATATTTATTACTTCCATGCTGTATATAGATTCAGAACATAGAGTGTAAGCAGTAATTTGAAACTGCTTACATGAAATGACCAAAAGAAAATTTCAAAATGTATGTGATTCCTATAACTCAGGAGTCCCCAGTCTCCGGACCATGGCCTATTTGAACTGGACTGAGTGAGTGGCAAGCCGGCACACATGTGCACAGCTCAACCCATGAAAGTTGAACTGCACACATGTATGCAGCCAGCAGTTCACATGGCCCAGTTCCCCTCTCCCCCCACCGCGCTGCCAAATTTCAATGGTTGGGGACCACTGCTGTAGCTCTCTCTAACATGCTTCGAAGTATATATAAAAACATGTTTTTCCATTTTCCTATCAACCAAAAAGCAAATAGCAACAGATATCTCATTAGAAACATTGGTCTTTTCTTTCTAGGGATCATGTAGTTCTTTGGAAGACTGGAATCCACTCTTTGCTTGCAATTTGACATAAGATGCATGAAAAATAAAAATAAAAAGTGGGTCCCAGAATTTATATCTGAGCCAATAAAGATTAAAGTTTAATGCCATGGTCAGTAATAGTCTTGGTATCAACCTGGCCCAGCAACCTGCTCTCACAGTGAGTTTCATATGTCTCCAGGAAGATTGCAGAAGGATTAACCTTCCATGATTTCTGCTCAGAAACTGATTTTTTTAATATAAATTACAGTGTAAATATATGGAATCCAACCAATATTCATCATTCATGAATGTGTATAATACAGCAATAATTGTATAGCAATCTCATTTTACTCTAAACCAACCAAATAAATAAAATCCAACAAAACCAAATTCAAATGTATCTATATTGTAAATATAACACCAACCGTTTTAAAGGGGCAGCCCCAGATTTTATAACCCCTTTCTATAACCTATTCCCCTTAAAGAAGAGGGGATCAACCTATTTTCCAAAGTTCCAGAAGACAGGACTAAACAAGAGGAAAAGCAAGCTAAAACTAAGGAGAAAGTTCCTAACAATAAGAAAAATTAACCAGTGGAACAGCTTGTCTTCAGAAGGTATGGGTTTCCCATTACTGATGGCTTTTAAGAAGAGACTGCATAACAAATTGTCTGAAATAGTATAGGATGTCCTGCTTGAGTAGGGAATTGGACTAGAAAACTTCCAAGGTCACGTCCAACTCTGTTATTCGGTTATTCAATTGGCCCTAATTGTTTTGGTTGCCACAATGTAAAAAAGTTGTTGAGACTCTAGAAAGAGTACAGAGAAGAGCAACAAAGATGATTAGGGGGCTGGAGGCTAAAACATATAAAGAACGGTTGCTGGAATTAGGTATGTCTAGTCTAATGAAGAGAAGGAGTAGGGATGACATGAAAGCAGTGTTCCAATATCTCAGGGTTTGCCACAATGAAGAAGAGTCAGGGTATTCTCCAAAGCGCCTGAAGGCAGGACAAGAAGCAATGAGTGGAAACTAACCAAAGAGAGAAACTTCCTGACAGTTAGAACAATTAACCAGTGGAACAACCTGCCTCCAGAAGTGGTGAATGCTCCAACACTGGAAATTTTTAAGAAGAGACTGGACAGCCATTTGTCTGAAATGGTATAGGGTTTTTCTGCCTGAGAAGGGAGTTGGACTAGATGACCTCCAAGGTCCCTCCCAACTTTATTATTATTATTATTATTGTTGTTGTTGTTGTTGTTGTTGTTGTTGTTGTTGTTGCTGTTGTTGTTGTTGTTGTTGTTGTTGTTATTGTTAGTGTTAGTATTATTGTTATTACTATTATTATTATTATTATTGTTAGTGTTAGTGTTATTGTTATTGTTAGTATTATTGTTATTATTATTATTATTATTATTATTATTATTATTAGTATTGAGTCTATATGATGAACTGTTTGATGGACAGTTGAAACTACTCATATTTGTTGGGTAACTTTAATGATGTATAGAATCTTCTCCTAATTATATTTCTGAGACTGAAACAAATTATACAGCATACCCCATGTCAAGGCAAATTAGCCTCACAGCGGCATCATTGATTTATACAAATCTATCAATTTCTTATATTTTTAAGAGACCACCAGTTGTTTTACCATAAATGTCTCCCCTTGATATTTTCTTCCTCCATCTGTGGCCAGTACATTATTTTCAAAATGCCATTTCACTAGTATTGTAATTTTTCACAACCATCTTCCTAAAGGCCCTGGGGTGTCAGCTTCTGGTTAAGTATCTGTCAAATATTGTTGTCTAGGTTGTATATTTACACACTGAAATCCGGCTGGTTTGGAATGGATTCAACTCTTCATCAATGCTATCCTGGAGTGCTGGCAAAGAAGAAAAATGTCCATGTGGAATTATGATACCTGTTCTCATCCAGGGTTTGTGTCTTCCTTTTTTAACCAATAGTAACAGTGGGATGCTGGAAAAGCAATTTAACACATATCCTTGAGTTGTTTAGCAGGAGCATAATGCTGCCATTGGTGCCATGCATAATTCCATTACATAATAAAATGTCAATTAAAATTTCATTAAAATAATGTTATCCTGTTGTCTTTGTACTGATGTGAACTTGGAACCGCATCTGCCTAATACGATCAACTGATAATTCTATAGAACTGGAGCCATTAAGGTTAATGTGCAGCATGTTTTTAGCATTTATGCCATGCATTAGTTAACTACAGCATATGTTCGAAATGAAACCTGATTATAATAATGATAATGATAGGAACATAAAGGAGTATAAAAGATTTGAAATTGGGTAAACTGGCTTTAAGATGACAGGCTAACTTTTTATGGAATCCTAGGCTTTGAAAAATTGGTAGATGCAGTACTTTCAAATATAATATCTTATGATTGTGATACAAAATTTTAGCTAGCCTGAATGTTATATCTGGCTTTGAGGGGGCATGCTTCCTAAACAGATTGGAGGGCTAGGCTGAAATGAACTACATGAAAATTGAATTCATGTTCATTTAGATTATTTAAAAACAGTTCATGAGATACATCCTGAGTGTGTCAATATGTTGCATGTACCTCTGTGTTAGTGGCTAGGTTAGTTCGCAAGGAAGTCTTCATAGGTCAACTTATGATCGTTCATTTCATAACCATTCAAACAAGACAGCCTTGGAAAAGGTGACTAATGACTGGTCTTCAAAATAATAATAATAATAATAATAATAATAATAATAATAATAATAATAATAATAATAATAATAATAATAATAATAATAATAATAATAATAATAATAATAATAATAATAAAGTTGGAAGATCATCTAGTCCAACCTCCTGCTTAGACAGGAAACCCTATACCATTTCGGATAAATGGCTGTCCAGTCTCTTCTTAAAAACTTCCAGTGTTGGAGCATTCACCCCTTCTAGAGGCAGGTTGTTCCACTGGCTAATTGTTCTAACTGTCAGGAAGTTTCTCCTTAGTTCTAGGTTGCTTCTCTCCTTGATTAGTTTCTATCTGTTGCTTCTTGTCCTGCCTTCAGGTGCTTAGGAGAATAGCTTGACTCCCTCTTCTTTGTGGCAGCCCCTGAGATATTGGAACACTGCTATCATGTCCCCCCTCGTCCTTCTCTTTGTTAAACTAGACATACCCAATTCCAGCAACCATTCCTTATATGTTTTAGCCTCCAGTCCCCTAATCATCTTTGTTGTTATAACTGTTGCATTATCCCCGAGATCACATGTTCATTTGCAACTGACTCACCTTTATGCTGGTTATCCCAAAGATGATTTTTCATGAGGCAACTGGATTTTCTTGTTTTTCTTTGAAGATGTTTCGCTTCTCATCCAAGAAGCTTCTTCAGCTCTGACTGGATGGTGGTTTCTTTCTTCAAAGAAAAACAAGAAAGTCCAGTTGCCTTGTGAAAAAGCATCTTTGGGATAACTATGATCTGGATGACTGAGAATTTCCATAGACATTTATGATGATTGCAAGCACCGTATTGTGATTTTTGATCTTCCCAGCCTTTGCTTCCCAACCTTTAACAAATTAAGTCAAAAGGGAAAATTGAATTTGCTTAAAGACCTTGTATAAAATGGTTGTAAAATCAGGTCCAGTCATATGGTGACTTGCTTAATAACCACATTGCGTTGTGACTGAAATTCTAGTCCAAATTGTGGTTATACATTGAGGACTATCTGTGTATTAGAGAGCTTGGTTTGCATAGATTATCATGGTGTGCTTTTTGTTTAAACTGGGCTTTGGTTGCACAATATTGCCCCAAATATGTTCTTACTGTTATTGGCGGATGCTGGACATGTCATGCCTATATCTAGCATAGACAGTGTTGAAAACACAATCAAATGACAGTGACTCTTTAACCCTGTATGCTCTATCATCATAATGGGGCAACAGGATATAGATAGCTTTCTCTCTGCAGGGTGCATATAGCTAGACACTAGGCTTCATTTAACTCTGTAATTTATTATTTGTAAATACATTTCCTTTCTGCTATAGTTAAAGCAAGCTTTATATTCATCATTGTTCAGATCCGATTCCTGCTCTTGGAATGATCACAGATACAAGCAGAATGTCTGAACATTCAACTTTCCCTCCCTCAGTAAAAAGTATTATTTGAGAACTTTGATTGACCAAAGCCATGAAGGATGCCCGAGACCAGTATCTTTGTTTCCGTATAGTGATGACTGGTGACATTAGGAAGATTGGGATTTAGAAAAGTAGAAGATAATGGTAAAAACAACAACAACAACAAAAAGCATGTTAACAGATAAAAAAAGGACTGTTATAGGTAAACGAAACTAGAAGGAAGAGATACAATGCTATGCACATGAATGAAAATGGTTGAATTTTGAGAACTGAAATTGATAAATGCATGCAGAGAAAAAATGGATAGATTATATACAAAGGAAATATCAATTGAAGAAATTATATTTGGTATATAGTTAAATAGTTATATAATAGGTAGTTTAGTGGGGTTTCTTGCGTTTCTACCCTGTACTCACTCTGGGAAGTTGGGGGAGGTGGGAGGGTATTTATAATTGATATACTATGTTTTCTCAACTGTAATTGGGGTTGATATAAGAATATGCAATTATAGGTATTAAGGGGTTGCTCGGGTGGCCTCTGGGCACCACATCGGATGGAAAGAGGAAGGAGGAGTGAAGGTAGAGGTAAGTAGGAAGATGGTAAGAGGGTTAAGAGGGAGAAAAGTGGGATAGAGGTGGGTGGAGTATAGAGAAAGGAGAGAGAAAGTAGGTAGATAGAAGGTAAGAGGAAGGGGGTTGGTTAGGGCTAGGGCGATGTGGTGGGCGGGGTACCGAGCAGTTATATTGATTGTTTTGTCAATGACCTACATGATTGTTTTCAGTTGAGTTATTATTTCTTTTTTCTTTGTAAAAATTTTTAAAAAATCAATAAAAAAAGAAAAAAGAAAATGGTTGAATTTTGAGAACTGAAATTGATAAATGCATGCAGAGAAGTGAAGGTATAGGTTTATTCAAACATAAAAGTCTAACATCTATGTCAAAATATTAATCTATTCTACATTGTTATGAATATTTAACAAAGTAGGAATCTGTAGTTTGATGATAATTGAATGTTATTCTCAGTGAAAAGTAATAATGGAAGAACCAGATTTTTTTTATTTTTTTTTGGGAGAGGTGAGGGGGAGAATCCAAACCATACTTCTCTTTTCTTCTGGAAAAGAAAAAAGAAAAAGAAAATTAAACAGTTCAACTTAATCCTTAGAAACAAGAACTAACTGAATACAAAAGAGTAGTGAATGTGTCCAGCCATCCTCAACATTCATAGCACCCACAACATAATATAATATCCTACAGAAAAGCCTCAATTATAATATAGACCAGGGGTGTCCAACCTTGGCCACTTTAAGACTTGTGGACATCAACTCCCAGAATTCCCCAGCCATCATGTTGGAGTTGAAGTTCACAAGTCTTAAAGTGCCCAAGGTTGGACACCCCTGACATAGATGATGCTATACAAGTGTAATTCTTTGGGCTCTTAGAAGCAGCATATGAAACTATAGGGCAGTGATGGCAAACCTTTTAGAGACTGAGTGCCCAAAAACTGGCCCCACCCCCCTGCCCTGCCCCCACTTCACCCCACCCCATCTGCCTGCAGGGCCACTCACCGCCTCCAGGGCCTGCTGCAGATGACCCAGCAGCTCCATGGAGGCCACGCCATCTACCCGCGCCCCACAACATCAACTGTGTGTGATGGGGCATGAGGGCAGAGTCTAGTCTACGCTGCCTGGCTGCCATGTCCTTGGCTGTACTGCTCCATGTGGGCCATGCTTGGGGGGGCGACTCTCCTCCAGGGGGGCTGCTGGTGAGGAGGGCGTCATGAGGGAGGCAAGGCTGGGGCAATGGCACATGTGCCCACAGAGAGGGCTCTGAGTGTCACCTCTGGCACCCATGCCATAGGTTCGCCACCACTGCTTTAGGGCATGTCGCAGAGACCAAAGAAAACATAAGAATTCATACCATAGCCCAAAAAACACAGAAGAGAAGCAATATGAAGCAGGGGATGAAACAGCTCTCAAAAATCTAAAGAAGGTCCAAATGATTTCCATCACCCCAGCAGACAAACAAAGACCAAATTACAATTATGATGGAGAAAACACTATAAACACAAAAACCCAAATAATTACTGGAAAACAAACAAACAAAACACTTACATCCCAGTAAACATCAGCCTTATACAGATACTAGAGAACATGATCAATAATACCCCAAAAAGTTTGAATCACAATAGAAGAATAGTTGTAGATATAAAGTAGTGGACTCATCCTCCCACTCTTCTATGGATGCCTAAAAATCCAAGAGACCATAATATCTATTTATCCAATTGAATGGTTACTAGAGGCCCTAGTGTACAAGCCAAAGAACTTAACCAAACAAAAAAAGCTTGGATATTTCACAGAGATATATATTATATCAGCTCCCCTTTATAATACCTCAAGAAAAATCAAAGTCTTAAAAATGGATGAAAATGAAATTATGGTTTCATTCAATTTAGATCCATAGATCCAGAATTATCAAAAGAATTAAGGAGCAGTTGTCCACAACATAGGCAAATACACTAGGATTGAACTACTCAGAATCATGAACCTCCTCACCTCTGAAGGTTGATGGCAAATTTCTTCCATCCATATTCTTAAAATTAATCAATCAGTGGGCCAGAGTCACACAACTCAGACTCGGAAAGTGGGAGATCATGAGTTCAAGTCCTGCCTTAGCCATGAAAACCAGCTGGGTGACCTTGGGCCAGTCACTCTCTCTCAGCCAACCCACCTCATAGAGTTGTTGTTATGGGGAAAATAAGAGGAACAAGGTATATTGGATATATTTGCCACCCTAGGTTAATTGTAAAAATAATAAAATAAAAAGAAAAGAAGGGAAGGGAAGGGAAGGGAAGGGAAGGGAAGGGAAGGGAAGGGGAAAAAAGAAGAGGGGGGCTTAAGCTATTCTCCAAAGTACCTGAAGGCAGGACAAGAAGGTATGGATGGAAACCAATCAAGGAGAGAAGCAACCTAGAACTAAGGAGAAATTTCCTGGCAATGAAAGCAATTAATCAGTGGAATGACTGGCCTCCAGAAATTGAAGGTTTTTAAGCAGAGATTGGACAACTGTTTGTCTGAAATGATATAGGGTTTGTTAATTGAGTAGGGAGTTGGACTGGAAGACCTCCAAGGTCTGTTCTAACTTGTTATTCTATTATTAATGGTTACCCAGCTACATAGCATAGACTTTGATATATGCCATCAACCCAAAGGTTGCATGCAGACTTTGAATCTCATTTGTGATCCTTAGATTCTACGGGATAATACTTCAGAAATATGCTGGTAAATTACTTAAATTTAATAGGTCAATTTTTAAAAATGATTTTGGAAGGAAAAGAAAAGTACCATTAAAATAGTGCAGCTTCTGAACAGGCTTAGTGCACAAACAAACTTGCAAACTAGAAACCACTCAATCAATCTGACAAATTAGCTGTGGCCAAATGCATAACAGCATGGTGTTCTTGTGACATTTCCTGTGGACCCTGGATGCCAGAAATAATATTTTTTAAAAGCATAGCCTCTGGTTATCCAAAAGTTGCCTGTCCCTGACATAATTAAATTTCAAAGAGGAAATGCAGTTCATTAATAGAATACTATTCACCTTCAGAACAACTACTGTCTGGTGTAATCATACTTTTATGTGTGTCTCTTTGCCTTTAAATAAACACAACATCAACTTTAAAGAGAAACGGTTTGGTGCAAGGGTTAAGGTATTGTACCAAGCTAGAAACTGGGAGTTTGTGTGAGTTCTGGTCCCACCGTAGGCACAAAGGCAGCTGGGTAACCTTGAAGCAGTCACTCTCCTGGGAAGCAGAAGGCAAGGGGCAAACCAATTCTAAAATCTTGTCAAGAAACCACAGGCGCTTATCCAGGCAGTTGCCAGGAATCAGTACTGACTTGAAGGGACCCCCAAGGGAAAAGGAAAGGAGCAAAGCCACAATTAAATTATAAATGGGAAAAAGTAATAGAAAAGAAACATGCATTTCTTCTCTGTGCATGAATAAAGAATTAATACATACATTATCTGAAGGAGAAATATATATATTTTAAACATCCATATTCAAAAATTCTCTTCCAAGCAATATTTGTACAGATAATCTATTAGGCAAACAATGTTAACATAGCTGAGGTTCTTACAAATATTCTTAAATATACTGTATAGAAATCCTTTGTACCTGAGATAAAAGTATAATGCTACATTTATTTATTTATTTTATTTATTTATTCAATTTATATGCCGCCCTATTCCAAAGAACTCAGGGCGGCTCACAGCATGATAGAAATTACAATAAACACATATCTATAAAAAACCGTTAAGCTAAAAGAAACCAATCACTCCACAAACATACACAGAAACATACACTGGCTAGGGGCAAGGTGTTAGCTGCCCCAGGCCTGCCGGCAAAAGTATGTTTTAAGCAATCTACGAAAGGCGAAGAGGGTGGGGGCGACACGGATCTCCGGGGGAAGTTGGTTCCAGAGGGCCGGGGCCGCAACAGAGAAGGCCCTTCCCCTAGGCCCCGCCAGGCGACACTGTCTGGCTGACGGGACCTGGAGAAGGCCCACTCTGTGGGCCCTAACCGGCCGCTGAGATTCATGGGGCAGCAGACGGTCCCGTAAATAACCTGGTCCAATGCCATGTAGGGCTTTATAGGTCATAACCAACACTTTGAATTGGGTTCGGAGACCAATTGGCAGCCAATGCAGCTCGCAGAGTGATGCCGAAATGTGGGCATTTCTAGGCAAGCCCAACACTGCTCGCGCGGCTGCATTCTGCATTACCTGAAGTCTCCGAACATTTTTCAAAGGTAGCCCCATGTAGAGAGCATTGCAGTAGTCGAACCTCGAGGTGATAAGGGCATGAGTGACTGTGAGAAGAGACTCCCGGTCCAAATAGGGCCGCAACTGGTGCACCAGGCGAACCTGGGCAAATGTCCTCCTCGCCACAGCCGAAAGATGATGTTCCAAATTATTGTACATATATTATAAGTACCTTGATAGCACAATGTATTCATTTATAAGCTCATGTTTTTACTTTTTCAAACTTTAAGAAACAACTGGTACAGATAAAGAGTTGTTTTTTTGTTTAAAAGAAAACAGCAAAGCAGCATCTCTAATTTCAAATCCTTGTAATTCCTTTCCTATATTCTGAAGGCATTGTGAAAAATACAGAACTGACTTAAACTGAGTAGAAATCAATTTATCCCAGCTAGTCTGGAACAGCTATTATCAATCAAAAGGCCCATTTTGTAGCCAAAAGATAAGCACACAGGTATATTTGACTTTTCTCCATTGGTAATAAAATCATTTCAGTATGTAATGGACATTTGAATTCTGTCCCATTTTCAGCTTCAGATATCATGTGGATAAATATCTCCCTGGCTTGCAAGTAATGTATCTCTTAAAAGATCAGAAAACACATCCCTGCATTTATATGGTATGAATTGATAGGAAAATATTTACCATGAGCTTATCAAGGGAAGAATTAAATCTAAAAGACAATGGTTAAGGCAGGTGATTTTGAAGGAGTCTCATTGGCCCATGCCCTTCTATCAAATAGAAGGCTACCCAAAAGACAGCTCATTTCCCAGAGATCTGAAATGCTTGCTTGAAGAGGGTTTCTGAGCTAAGATTGAAGGCTGTTTGAAATGGGGTTAGGGAGGCAAGTAGCCCTACAAGAACCCACTGATCTACAGATGCTCATGTATTCTGGGAAAACACATCAATAGGGTTTAAGTTACTTTTTTTTAGAATAGAATAGAATCAGAAGGATGGAAGGGACTTTGGAGGACTTCTTGTCCAACCTGCTGCACAAGACAGGAGACAGTATATATCTCATAAAAAAATGATTAACATATCTTTTCCTGAAAATCTCCAGTGATGGAGTAACCACAACTCTGGGAGGCAGGTTGTTCCACTGATTTATTTTCACTATCAGGAAATTTCTTCGTAGTTCCAGGGTGAATCTATTTTTTTTTCTTTTCTTTTTTTTTTTATTATAAAAATTCTTTTATTGAAACAATTAACATTGAACATAAAAACATGTTATGCAGCAATCATCATGATCCCTGGTATACAATACTAAGTATTAGTCTTTGAAAACGTCTGAGTTAGTAAGCCTTTTCCCCCACTCCTCGTGTCTAGCCTCAACTATACTCCTGTTACATTTTATTTTGATTGGTGTTTCCCTTATCCGTTTCAATATTAATGTGATCAACATTAAACATAAGATCCTATTGCTAAGCAATCATCCTAGAACATAGCATACAACATTAGGTATTAATCTTTGTAAACATCTGTTTTAGTAAACGTTCTTCCCTCCTCCCTTACATCTTCAAGTATACTCCGAATACATTTTGTTTGATTGGTGTTTCTCCTATGTATGGTCTATCTTTGATGAGCTTCCACCCATCCCTTCTTTTCCTGCCCTCTGGTGCTTTAGAGAATGAGTCAACCCTCTCTTCTCCATGACAGCCCCTCAAATATCAGAAAACAGCTAATGATAGTCTGCTAGGACATTTAGCTTTCTCTTGCAGTTACTACTGCTGAGCCAGGTATCGTCTATTCTGAGCCTGTGCATTTTTTTTTCTTACCTAAGTGTGGTCCATTCTAGCTAACCATCTCGTTCCTTCCTCTATCTTTTGGATAACAAGGATATCAGCTAGACATGTCAAGAACCTGTCTGATCTCCCTACTTGCTGTGCAGTTTATCTTCCAGCTGATGTCTGTTGTTGCTTTGCAGTTCACCCTTTTGGGATCGGTATAGAAGCTTTAACTTCATTGTGTCAAGGATAGCTGCCTTCATTTTAAGAGGGCAAAAGGGAAATCTATCCAATTCATTAATTTCTTAATGTCAAGAGGGCATTCTGTTTATGCCAAAGCATTATAGAGATCACATGGGACCATTAGACTAAGCAAACCATTTGATAGAAAGTCAATGGAATTAAGTCCACATTTGTTACAAAGTCAGTGAGTGACTTAGATCTGTGTTTGGTTAGAGTTGTCTATATTGTTCAAAGAAATGTGAGCCTATGTTAGATCAGGCTTCTATGCTACCAACTGGACAATGTGAGCAGCAGCAGCATGATGACAAACATATTGTCCTATCTGAGTCATCTGAAAGTTCTATATAGACTTAAAGATCAAAAGCATATGCACTGAGGTTGTTTGAGAGTCAGGCACAATGCCAGATGTTGTTATGACAATTTCCAGAGAGTGTCACAATCTTGTGAAAATAATGTCTTTTGGCAGCCTTTTCATCACAGAGGTATTCCTCCCTCCTTCTTTGAGAATGTCATCTTCTTTAAGATATCCTTTTTGAAAGCTTCACTCAATGCATTCATGGTGCTCTATAAGTAATACCACAGAGGTATTGTTGACATGCCACCCCTTGTCGAATTCTATTACATTTCACCATCTGCCCTTTCTATATTTTCTTAAAAAGGGAACACTTGAGTACTTTCAACTTCTTTGCATGTGTGCCTCTTCCTTTTCTCCTGTTTCATAATTAAACAGATGCTCAATCATTTCATTTAAGATGTCATTGAGTTTTCTCTCCATTAATAATTCATGATTGCTTTACTAAAAATGTTTAGCAAGGAAATAAGTTTCTTTTTCACTTTGATGCCAAGAAGATAATATAGCCACAACAGCACTTATAATGAATTATAATTGTGAAGAAAAAAATAAGTACTATTACTATTAATGTATTTACATTATTGCTCAATCCTGTTGACTCTGAACAGTGAACAATAAAACTGAACACCTAGAAATATGCACCACATTAAAATAGCTCAATATAAATCAATATGTTTGATAGGAAAGATAACTTTTCTAACAGTGACAACGATCAACCAGTTTGCCTTCAGAAGTTGTGGATGCTCCATTGCTAGAGGCTTTCAAGAAGAACAACCATTTGTCTCAAATGGTATAGACTCTCCTGTTCAAGCAGGAGGTTGGACCAGATGACCTCAAAAGTCCCTTCCAACTCTGTTATTCTATATTATTCTATGTTCTAATAAAAAACCAGTGAATATCACATACAGAATTCCTAGTTTTCTTAACACTTGTCATAAAAATAGAGGCAAGTGGAAAAAAATAGAGGCAAATGAATACACATATTTGTGTATATGTATGTGGCAAATTTTGTATTCGAAATTAAAATATGAACACAAGTAAAGACAATGAATTAAGAAATTCTAATATAAAACGTAACCATTAAATGGCAGGAAAAACATATATCCTTATTTCTTATTTCCTTATGCCAGGAGGAAAAGTTAGCCTTCAATAGAAGTCTAAAGGCTTTAATCTTGACAACTCTGGAAAAGAGGTATGGGAACAGAATTCCTGAGCTTAAGTGTGATTACAGAGAATACTCAGTCAGGAACATTTGCTAGTGGAGAACTCAAAACAATCAAAATAGTGACTATGACAAAATAGTGACTATGACTGAAATCCCATTCCTTTTTTATATTTGTCATACATGAAACTCATGTAAAAGAGGGATGGAGTTTCACTTGCATACTCGTGGCTGCCATTTTGACTTTTCTTTTACCGGCCCCTCTGCAGACTCAATTGCATGAAAATCTGAACATTTTTGTACAAACAGGAAGACATCACTTCATGAAATAGTAGTGATCATCCAATTCTAGAATTTGTTTGGACTCCTCACCCCAAATTGCTGTCATCCTTTTGTTATGCCATGAGCAAAACCTTTTACTTGGCTTAGTAGCTAACAGGCAGCCTCTGCTGTTGCTTTAAGGTTGCCATAATGTTTATAAGACTTTATGGTGGAAATATATATTTAACATTTGACATTAGGTGAGGGGAAGCCACAGGAACAGCAGAACAGTATCAAAAGATTCAAATAAAAAAGGAAGACACTTGTGCTCCAATACACCCTAAAATATAAAAATGAACATCCTGTAAAGACTAGCTTTATTCAAGGCTATTCTTTGTGTTGTTAAGGCCATGCTTGCATTAAAGAGAAGGGAAAATTTATTCCTACAGATGCACCAGGAAATTTCAGATTGGATGCAATCAACTGCTAATAAATTATGTATAGAATTATAGAATAGAATAGAGCTGGAAGGGACCCTGGAGGTCTTCTAGTCCAGCCCCCTGCTCAAGCAGGAGAACCTATATCATCTCAGACAGGTGAATGTCTAGTCTCTTCTTAAAAATCTCCAGTGATGGAGCGCCCACGATTTCTGGGGGTAAGCTGTTCCACTGAGTGATTGCCCTCACTGTCAGGAAGTTTCTCCTTAATTCCAGGTTGCTTGTCTCTTTGATCAGTTTCCAACCATTGTTTCTCGTCTTTCCCTCTGGTGCTTTGGTGAACAACCTGGCCTCCTCTGCCTTGTGGCAGCCCCTCAGATACTGGAACACTGCTATCATGTCTCCCCTATTTCTTCTTTTCCTTAAACTAGCCAAATCCAAGTCCCATAGCCATTCTTTGTATGTTTTAGTCGCCAGGCCTTTGATCATCTTAGTTGCTCTTCGCTGAATTTTTTCCAAACTCTCAATATCTTTTTGGGATATGTTGACCAAAATTGGCTGCAGTATTCCAGGTGAGGTCTTACTAGGGTTTTATAAAGCAGTACTAATACTTCATGTGATCTTGATTCTGTGCCTCTGTTTATACAACCAAGGATTGTATTAGCTTTTTTGCTTGGTGCTGCATACTGCTGGCTCATAGTCAAGTGATCGTCCACTAGGACTCTAAGGTCCCTCTCAGAGTTACTGTTTTTAAGCCAGATCTCACCCAGTCTGTATTTGTACCTTTGGTTTTTCCTGCCTAAATGTAAGACTTTGCTTTTCTCCACAATTGAAACTCATTTTGTTGGATAGGGTCAATTGTTCAAGTTTGTCAAGATCTTTTTGGATCCTGAGTTTGTCTTCTGGGGTGTTGGCTACTCCTGTCAGTTTGGTGTAATCTGAAAATTTGATGAGTTCCCCTTCAATTCCCTCATCTAAGTCATTTATGAAGATATTGAAGAGCACTGGGCCTAAGACGGAACCTTGTGGCACCCCACTGCTTACTTATCTCCATGTGGATGTAATGCTTTTCTTCTGTTCAATTGTCAATGATTCTTGGAGACTGTGGGATTTTTTGGCAAAGTTTTTTAAAAATGATTTGACATTGCTTCCTTCCTAGGGCTGAGAGAAAGTGACTGGCCTATTGGCCCAAAGTCTCCCAGTTGACTTTGTGTCCAAAATGGTGCTAATACTCATGGACTCCTGGTTTCAAGCCTTATGCCTTAACTATTACATCAAGCTGGTTCTCAATTAGTTATATATTAGAACAGAATCAAAGAATTAATTTGGTATATGTGTGTTTAAAGGACAGAATTGATTTCCTCTTCCTCCTCCTTAATCTTTAAACAAATCATTTCCCTACTTACATGGGGAACAGGCTTGGCAAGAATATTCCTTCATCTCAAAAATGACCACATCACTCTGTCACTCTGGAATACTTTTGGGTAGTTGTAGATGAACTAGTCTGTTTTCTGTTTTGAAACTGCCTCCCAAATTACTTCCGGGGAGAAGAAAATGTGCCTGGCACATGGAGAGAAATGCACAGGGGGCTTCTACTTCTACTGAATATTTCTGGAAAATCAAAATTGAATTGTTTGTAAAAAAGGAGAAAATGAAAACATTGCTCCCAACTCTAACTGCAAAGGGAAAGGTTTCCACCACCATCACACCATGTTCAGGAAAATAAATTAGTGGAATCAGCCTGGCAGATATGATGAGTTCAACTATTATGGAACTGAGACCTCTAGATTGAAAATCAGTGTACAGAAAGCCTAGCTTTAATTATCAGGCATGGGCAGAAGGCCAACATCAGACTAGTCAGTACTCTGATCAAAAGAGTACATCATTCCTCTGTTTTACATCAGAGGAGCATTCTGAGCAGTTCTTTCTGTTAGGCTAAACCGCAGCCATGTGATTCCACTGTTCCAACTGAGGCTGCAAACAAACTTGCCACTATATTAGAAATGTGCTTGTTGTTGTGTCCCCTCCTCTCCAAGTTAACTTTTCTTAACTAGGGCAAAGAGGAATGGCAGTGCTCCAAATGATCTGCACATTGCTAACATTTTAATCACCTGCATAATTATGAAAATGAAATGAACAATAATTATCTCTCTAATTATCTAATTAAACTTAATAATTTAAAGTTAGGAGCAATGATCCAGGTTTTTGAATGTGTCTGTGACTGCCATGGTTTATCAGGAACAGTCTGTTTTCTCATCCCTTCACATGTAAAGTCACTGCCTCTGCTTTTCATTCTTTAGAGATGCATTGTTATAAGAGAGAGGTAAAGCTGATGTTTCGGTTTTAATTACCCACAGAAAATTAGTTGTTTGCATCTCAAATTTCTCCATTCATGAAGAGGTTTGCAAATTTTGCACCTATAAAATATAAAATAAAAATGGATTAAATCCAAGTTTATATACGGCCAAATTTGAAATCTACATCTATTCTAATAATAGAAAAGATAATGTGCTTATACCTGCAGCCATTTAATTTTTAAAGATGAGGTTCGTATCAGAAAAATGAACAGCAGCAACTCTAATTTGATATTGCAAACCTAATGGAATAATACACGGATTATGGACTCAAAACTGCTTGTCTTGAAAGTCTACCACAATATCCCTCTCTTATTTGTTCTTGCTCATTTGTAGGAGAAAGATGAAGTTTGGTAAGTTAAGTTAAAATTTAACTAAATGAAATTCAGTTTTCACCCATTCTTATTAAAATTTGAGTTTATGTTATCAGTCAATATAATTTATCCAAAATTTTTTAGGGATCCTTCCACACATTGATTCTCATCATAACATCAGGTGCTACAGAGAACAAATTTATATTCTCTGCTCCTCTGCCCTGTGATATCCTTCATGTATGGAATGTCACCCTTTAATCTTATCTTCTTCAGGCTAAGCGCACCAAGCTTCTTTAACTGATCTTTGTAGGGGTTAGCCCTCTACAAAGTCATTATGTTTTACTCTTTATTCTTTTCAGTTCCTCGGCATTCTTTATGCATTATGGCAATCAGAACTGGAGCCAGGTAGATGTTTAGTATTTCAGTTTACTTTTAAAAAAATCAGTCATGTCCATCTAGTATTACTTATTACATAAGTTCAATGTTTCATGAAGAAGTGATACATCAAAATGTCAGTGAGATACTCCAGAGAGAGTATGGACGAATCAAAGCATCTCCATTTTAGCTCCATCTCCTAATCAAAATATTAAATATAGGGAACTTGCTGCAGTAATCAAAAGACTCCATCACAGCTTGAATGAATCCCTATAGCAAAAGTTAGCTTTTCATTCTCTCTATATGCTAATCTCAAAATCTAAGGTAAGAATTTTTATTTAAGCATATGGTTGCTCACCATCTCTACTTCCTAGGATATTTAACTAACACAAATATGGATGAGTTTTTGAATATGTTTTTAGTTCTGTGTGCCCTTGGGGTCCAAACCAAACAGGTGCTTGGATTTTCTGCAAGAGCAAGAAATTATTTTACTATGAGGGTATCTCTTGAGTTTTCCTGTTTTCAGACAAACATCACTAACTAATTCAGTCAAAGGTTGTTAGGTTGAAACTCTCATAATTTTGTTAGCCTTTAGTAACCTTGTTCTTTATGAGTGTTGTATGAAGAACAACAGAGTGTAAGCTTTCAAGAAATGTTACCATTTTCTGAAAGTAGACCAGTTAGAAGGAGGAGATTGGGTGTTTGTGTTGTCACCAATATGAATAAAAATGCCAAAAGGCAAAATTCTACATTGAAAGTAAGTTGGAACCAAGGGTGAAAGAGAAATTATTACTTGTGTAAGAAGTCTGTAAAGGGATGGGTGGGAGATAAAAAGGAAATAAACATTATTTTATGAATACCGAGACATTGATCTGCTGAATGTCAATGCCGCCTCTGACAAGGAACAAGAGAATGCAGACAAAAGAATGCAGTGAATGCAAATTGTAATGAAATCCTTTCTTATGAATAGGGTTACTGATAAGGACCAGATAGAGGGATATTTGAAGTAAAAAATTCAGGCATGCTGGACAGTATGATTAGATAAAGAGAGATACTAAGTGCGTGCACAAGAAGAAAGGAAACAAAGAAAGATAATTTGAATGATAGCATGGCATTTAGGAATGGTGAAAACAATAATAATGTTTTCAATAGCAGTTGAAGCAATTTTGAGCAGAGGTTCTAAAATATCCATCTGACACTGATCTATGTATGCTCTGCTTTTCTTACATTAATACACTGCATCCTTTGCTTCAATGGGAAAAAGCCTCTCCGTGTATTCCATTTGCCTTGGCACCGCCAGGAGGTGGCACTAAGGTCTCAGTCTCTCTATCTCTCCTCCCTCCCTCCATCTCTTTCTCTCTCCTTATCCAACGGTCACAACTTCCCAAATCCTTAGTTGACATAGTCATGCTGGTTGGGAATTCTGGAAAGAGGCACTTCAATACACCCAGAAGCTGCTAGGCTTTTGATTTTAGATAATTTCCATAGAAGACTTGATGTTCTGGTCAACATCCATGTCCATTCTGAAGAAGATTTGTTTTTGTAATAGGCCGCTTGAGATCTGAAGCTTCTGGCATTGGCTTAAGAAAGAACGATTCCTTTGAAAAGGGGGAACAGATTTGAGGTAAATAAACTAAAATCATCTAATGACCTCAGGCTACTTGTCAATAGGATACATTGATTTTTCCATTCCTGTACTCCATACTGGATTTAAAAGGACAACAAAGACTTGGCATTTATAGGACTAAATTGAAATCCTCATAGATTAATTTTCTTTTTCAGTTCAACTTTTCCCGATTCTTCCCAATTCCCATCTCCCTCCCCCTCCACAAATAACCCATTTAACCAGGAGCTGCTTGAAATGTCTTGTAGGTTTTCTGAGAGCAGAGAATCTGTGGAACTGTTAATATGTCTGGACCCAAAAGAAGCCCATTTGGTCAACTTTTTGTTTTCAAAAATAGAATCCCCAATTCTAATATAGAATTTTCCATGTACCACTTCCTTTTTGTTTGTTAAAAAATGCAGTATAATTGATGAAGCAAAAGAAATAAATGAGAAGTCCACAGTTAATTTTGTGCATATGTATGATAATTGCTGTAAACACTATGATAAAGCAGCTTTTTCTAAGCAACCACTAAAATTTCTACTTTTTGTGGCAATAAAAATAATAATATTGTTTTATCCCAGAGGAGCAAAGGCACCAGCATTTATTTACTAACAATAAATACAATATGATTTGAGGAGACAGAAATCATTAGAACTGTGTTATTTATTTCTGCTTTGACTGCAAGGCCAATAGTTTCAGCTGAACATCTCAATTGTTCACAGCATGAATGCATGAAGTATAAACAAAGAAAGTTGTAAATTCACAGGTGGATTGATGGAAACATTTTTGCTATCAGAAAAATGAGTTGCATGTGGGTAGCTGGACTTTTAATTATGCACCCTTCCTTATTAGTTACATAGCTCAGGGAGAGCCAATACAACAGTGTATGCTTTGAGGAATGATGCTGGAATTTCTCTTATCTTATTAAAAAGTTAATTTTGTGCATACGTATGAGTAAACAAACCAAGTTATTATTGACGGAAATTGGATGCCTGTGCCCTTGCTAACCTCCATAGTCCTGTAATTTTAAATGTTAGAGAAAGGGGAAATGATTAAATATAGGGAGAGTGATCATAGACCACACCATGCATCTGAGGAACTGAGTTTAGGCCTTTTAATAAAATTTGCTAGCCACCACATTTCTTTTGAGGTCCCTAAGAAAGGTTGTCTAGGGATTCCTCAGCTATGCTAGCCCTAGTAAAAAAAAAAAAATCTTGTAAAAGTTGTATTAGAAGTAATTGAGTTTAGCATAGCTTATTCCCAGGTAAATAATAACAGATTACAGCCCTATGATTTTTTTTTTAAAATGGGAAAAGAACTAAGTTTGGCGATTCAGCTTTTTCAATGAAGGTGAACAATTACAGTACTCTTTCTCTTAAAAGTATATTTTGAAGAAAGGATTGTTCCTCTTTAATAAATAAGAATATTTTCCCACATATTCTGTTTTCCTCCTTTAAAGGACATTGTTAAAAATGCCAAAAACATCCCATTTTTCTTTCCCATTTTTCTTTCCCAACAGGTTCATTTTTATATTCTTCTGAGTTAGCTGTGGCATATAACCTGCTCCTGGCCCTCATTTCTGTTTTATAGGGATATTTTCTTCCCCTTTCCCAACCTTCAGAATCATTGAAAAATTGGCAGGTTAGTGATTTTCTGCATCAGCGATTCTACCTTTGGGGCATGAAAGCAGATTTTTTCTCATCTTGTCATGCGGAGATTTAGAGTAATCCCTGAGCCCTATTTCACAAGATTAGCAGAAGGGGAAAAAAAGAAAAGGAAAAAAAAAAAGACGAAGAAGACATAGCTGTTGAAGCAGCAATTTTTCAGACAAGATTGAGTACATCTGCTAATCAGACTGGTATTTGAGTAACAAAATATCTGGATTATTAGAAATTATTAGAAATTAGAAACCCTCCATAGCCTCCATAGCTGATATGTGGAAAATAAGTCAGCCTTTGTTTCATTTAAAATGCTGAAAAATAAATTACACACCCTCTTTTAAATTCCCCCTTTTGTCATCCTAATTTGGTTGACTTTTTTAAGTGAAAGGAATAATTCTGAAACATTTTTTTTCCCTACTGCACAAATATACTGGCAGGAATAGCCAATATCACAGAAGATAGCTCAGCATCTCCACAGACTTGAACCCTGGACCCTGTCTAACAAAATGAAATTCAGATGGTGAGAAAAGTAAGTTTTACTCTTAGGCAAGAAAAACCAAATGTACAGGAACCCAGCTTAATAACACTATTTATGAAAAGGATCTTGAAATCCTAGTGGACAATCACTTAAATATGAGCCAGCAGTGTACTGCAGCCACCAAAAAAGCCAATGCACTGAGGGAGGGATGGAATGAAGGATGCACTGAGGCTGCACTGAGAGATGGATGGAATCAAGATCACATGGAATGTTAGCACCTTTTTATAATGTCTTGGTAAGACCAGGCATGGAATACTGCATTGGGGTTTGGTTGCCACAATATAAAAAAGATGTTGAGACTCTGGAAAAGTGCAGAAAAGAGCAACAAAGATGATTAGGGGGCTGGAGGCTAAAGCACATGAAGAATAGTTACAGACATTGAGTATGTCTAATCTAGTAATAAGAAAAGACTACGGGTGACATGATAGCAGTCTTCCAATATTTGAGAGGCTCCACAAAAAAGAGGGGGTCAGCTTATTTTCCCAAACACTAGAAGACAAGACAAGAAAGAGTGGATGAAAACTAATCAAGGAGAGAAAGAACCTAGAACCAAGGAGAAATTTCCTGACAGTGAGAACAATTAGCCAGTAGAACGGATTGCATTCAGAAATTGTGGGTGCTCCATCACTGGAAGTTTTTAAAAAGAGATTGGGCAGCCATTTGTCCAGAATGGTATAGGATCCCCTGTTGTGCAGGGGTTTGGACTAGAAGACCTTCAAGGTCCCTTCCAATTCTGTTATTCTATTAAATATATCATTAATTCTCTTTCACCGAAAAAGAATATGAATTTCCCAAAGGAAAACCATCCCACTATGTTACAGTAATATGGAATTCTTTTACAGATCTATGAGATCTGTCCTTGTCTTTTGGGAAATATTGAATGGAAAGTGCACATTTCAAGAACATTTGATTTCTCAATCCAAACTTTCCCAATCTTACTTCCCAATTTGAAATCAACCATTGTGAAAGTCAAAAGAGTATACCATTTTAGTGGAAAACCATTATCTCTCTACATCTCTATCTATACGTGATAGCATACATTTCCAAGCCAGCTAGTCTGTAGTACCTAGCTGACTTTACCAGATCCAAACTGAGAAGTCAACTGAGTTAACTGCTACTGAAATCAATGGACAAGTTGTCTTTTCCTGTCCCACGTAGGTGGCACCATATTGCACCACCTTCTCTGAACAACTTTGTTGGCTTCTTGCACCTCTATCACCCACATTTGCTATTACTATTGATAAACTAACAAGCAAGATCCCATTATCCTTTATGCAAGCTATGTTCTCTATACTTTTCCCCTACATGCCATCAAAATGTCTGCAGACTTTTCCACTATGACAATAGCACTCTTAAAACTGATGGCCTGAATCAGTATATACAGAACTTACCCAAGCATAGTAGGATATATGTCAGCTTCTGTTCATATTTGCTGACACTGCTACACATCTTCAGTGAATTCCAGTGTAGTATTTAATTTAAAGGATCTCTGCAGAATTTAGAATTCACTGTTCCCAGAATAGGGATAACACATTCACAGATGCAGGTAAGTCTTCTTCAACAATTTATGAAAGCAAAATAGACATAGTTACTAGGCAAGCAAATTGCAGTAGAGTGCAGTAAACTGCACTGTGGTTTTGCAACAGTGATTTAGATTTCTACTATGATGCATAATGTGACATCTTTGCTTTGGAACAAAGAATGCATTGACTAAGCCTACTGTGAATGATAATAAATAGACAGCAGTGATTCAAATCTGAAATACATAACAATAGCACTTAGACTTATATACTGCTTCATAGTGCTTTACAGCATTCTCTAAGCAGTTTACAGAGTCAGCATATGTTCTCCAACAGTCTGGATCCTCATTTTACTGACCTTCGAAGGATGGAAGGCTGAGTCAACCTTGAGCCGGTGAGGATCAAACTCTTGGCAGTTAGCAGAATTAATCTGCAATACTGCATTCTAACCACCAAATAAATGTTCAAAAGGCATAAATATATCCACAAATTAAAGAGCTAATTATTCCATCTCGCTGGTATTTAATTCCAATACAATTATTAAATAAAAATGTTGTATACTTTTTATATAGATTGACTACCAAAATACTTTTTTTCTCAAATTTGGTCCTCTGGACCATCACTTCAAAAGTAGATGCAGCTGAGATCAAAATAATAATTACACTTTGGAAACTGGATTGGAAGTTACACAAATCATTTCCAAGGGGCAAAAATGCCACCTAAAATTATAAACCTTTTCATTCAGTACATGAAACAGATCCCTGATGTATCAGAATATTGCTTTATCTAATCCACTTTTATCTACTTAGATTTGGACTCAGCATTTCATTTATTTATTTATTTTGTCAGATTGAGGTCGCCTAGGAGTTCAAGGCACTTACATCTTTCTGTATTTTTTCTACAAAGTAGATATATATGTTCATTCCAATGATATATACTGTATGAGTCTGTATGCATGTGCCAGAAATTAAAGCTGAGGATCCTATGCTATAAAGAAGAGGAAGGAGGAAAAATACCTCAAACTGGACTTACATGTGTATTTGCTTCAGACATTATTTATTAAATTTACATATGTGCTATTTAATAGATTTACACCTTGACTTCTTACATTATTAGATTTACATTTTGTTCAAAGTAATGAACATAAGTTTTCCCTCTTCCTATTTTTCTCCACTACAGCAATCCTATGAGAGGTACTGGGCTAAAAGAAACTGGTTCAGGATCACCTACTGATCTGCCATGGCTGAAGATGAATGAGAACCTAGCGATTTCTGGTTCAACATTGTCACCAGTACACCATACTGGGTCTTAGTAGGTTTATATGCACTTAATCCATCATCCTGCAGCATGCAGAAGCACTATTTGTGGATTTCATCTCTTGAGAGCTAACATTGGTAAAAGGTTTCTCAGCAAAGTTGCCCACCATTCTTGTCTTCTGAAATCAAGTCATGAAATTTTTAATTTTGGTAGAAGAAAACTTATTCTTTATATGTTTATGAATATATTTACATCTTTATGATTTTTTGGTGCTAGTTGGAGAAGTGGGGGAAGATTCGTTCATAGTTGCTATTCCTAATCTAGTTTTAGCCAAAAAACAAGTAGGTGAAAGGATACTTTCACTTTCACCTTCAGTTTTGGAGATGACAGGATGGGAGAATCAGTTTTTTTCCCTAAATATCTTTCTTTCCTTTCTTATTTCAATATTTCATAAGCAAAAACATGCCAGATGTCAATATTGGAATCAGGATGGCATATGAAAGAGAAGTTTTCCTTTGGTTACTCCAAGTTCAAAAGGGCTTTAAAATAACATTTTAAACAAATTGCAAATAAATCAGGAACCAATGCTATTGATAAGCTGTGGCATAATGTTATAATCAGAACTTCCCCAATTTATTGGGGAATATACAGTAGAGACTTTGGAAAGAAAGCAGAAAAGAGCAACAAAGATGATTAGGGGCTAGAGGCTAAAACATATGAAGAACAGTTTGAGGAATTGGGTTTGTTTAGTGAAAAGAAGGACTAGGGGTGATAACTGTGTTCCAATATTTCAGGGGCTGCCACAAAGATGAGATCAACACATTTTTCAAAACACCAGAAAACAGGACAACAAACAATGGATGGAAACTAATCAAGGAGAGAAGCAACCTAGAACTAAGGAGAAACTTTCTATCAGTGAGAACAATTAACCAGTGGAACAGGTTGTCTTCAGAAATTGTGGGTGCTCCATCACTGGAGGCTTTTAAGAAGAGATTAGACAGCCATTTGTCCTGAATGTATAGGCTATCCTGCTTGTGCAATGGGTTGGACTAGAAGACCTCAAGGTCCCTTCCAACTCTATTACTCTGTTATTATAAAAATCATTTCTGTGTTCTGAATAAGCTTAGGTTTCTAGATAATCTTCAACATATTATAATACATAACTTTTTGGACTATTGTACATTTCTAAATTTTACTATTTTACCATTCCATAATGAAGTTGCTGGATTACAAAGAATGGTACTAAGGACTAAAATGTATAAAAAGCTGGCTTTTAAAAAAGTACTGAAGCAAATCCAGTGCCACATTAATCTCATCTTAACTGGCATCCAATAGAATAAAATATGGAGTATTTGAATGATCTTTGTGACTTGCTTAAGTTTAGATTTGTTCCTATTAGAGAAATATCTTACAGTTAAGATCTCACAAGCAGTTACAGTGTCAAATATACCTATTGTTCAGTCCAGTTATTTCTAGCCAACTTGTATTCAGCCATCTTCACTATAAATAATTGACTTTGACAGCATTGAAATGAACTGACAGAGTACCAGCAATCACTTTAAATGCTATCCTCTGCTACCACACCTGGGACTTAGAATTACTGGCGTACATTGTGTATATAAAGTTCTATGTAAATACGGAAGATAAAAGAAAAATTATATCTAGACATACATGTTTGCAACACCATAGGTCTCACATATAGAATGTTAGCTGAAGAATATCCTCCTTTTTTTCAACAGATTTGTTTTCATAATTTTGAATATCAAGTAATCTATTTTTTCTGGCATGGTTATCCTCTGGTTCTGGCCCCCCCCCACAAAAAAGCCCTTCTGAAATCTAGGAGATTTTGACAAGTTCTCTAAAAACTAAGATTGCTAAAAATTCAAGCAATCGTGTTTAAGACTTTGGACATCTCAAGAAATTTCAGGGAGATTTTTTTAAAATGTTGATGTTGTTGTATAAAACCTCAGTAAGTTGCCACCATCTAATGAGGTATTGGAAGTTCCTCTCAAAATTTTGATAATTCTTTGACATATTGACATGTAAGAAGATTTATGGGAGATTTTAACCATAAATGTTGAAAGTAACACCAAGTGTACCCATAGATCCTGACAATTTGATCAAAATGAAAAAATGGGATGCAACATTGGCTCACTTTGATTGTATGTATGATGTCATGATGCATATACAAAACAGAACAAACATGTTGCCACAGCACAGTGCTTGTTTTGACATTTCCCCCTTTCCACCCACTTTCCCACCTACCACAAATATATACATATCTTACTTTTTAAAAAATATGTATTTCAGAGCAAACAGTTAAATTTACTGGGGACTAACTGCACAAAATTGCAACTGCAAATACCTGATGAAGCTAATAGATGACTGTGAGGTTTTTGCCCATTCAATAAATGACCCACCTGTTTGAACAGAAGTTAAAGTTTTCTATGCAAACAACTTTTAAAAAGCAATGTTTCTTGTCTGTTTTTTTTTATGTCCAGCATGTGAGCATCCATTGAAGTGAACCTCTTTGTTTTTAAAAGGTGATAATGAAATGTTGTCTACTGGAGCTGTAAATGACAACTATTACCTAGCAATGTGTGATTCGCATATTTGCAAATGCATCTTATTGTGTAAAACAGCATTATAGCTGAATGCTCAACTGAGTATCAAAGAAATAAGAGGACTGTCTACTTTACAAGTAGAATATGGAATTTAGAATAACAGACGTGCAGATGACCTTGGAGGTGTTCTAGTCCAACCCCCTATTCAGGCAGAAGATGCTGTATCATTCTGGGCATATGATTGTCCAAACTGTCCAGTGGTGGAGAACTTGCAACTTCTGGAGGCAAGCTATTCAATTAGTTAATTGTTCTCACTGTCAGGAAATTTCTCCTTAGTTCTAGGTTGGATCTCTCCTTGATAAGTTTCTATCCATTAGTTCTTGTCCTGCCCTCAGGTGCTTTGGATAATAGATTGACCCCCTCTTCTCTGTGACAGCCCCTCAAATATTGGATGACTGCTATCATATCATCCCAGTCCTTCTGTTTTTGAGACCAGACATACCCAGTTTCTGCAACCATTTGTCATGTTTTAGCCTCTATCCCCTAATCATCTTTATTGCTTTTCTCTGCACTCTTTCTAGAATGTATCTATATCTTTTTTGTATTGTGGTCACCAAAATTGGATACGGCATATCAAAACTGGATATGGTCATACCAAAGCAGTATAAAGTGGTACTAACACTTCACAATGAGTTCCATAGATGCTTTTTCAAAAGGGAACTGGACTTTCTGTTTCTGCTTGAAGACATTTCACTTGTCATTCAAGAAGTCTCTTCAGTTCTAAATGAATGATGGAGAATGGAAAGATTTATATTCCTTGCAGTCATCTGATCAATAGCACTCTTTCTTTATATATACATATATATAGGTTTTATTAGTTTTTTTTAATTATAAATTTTAGAACTTAGTAAGGAACATGATGTCTGGGTTCACATATTTAATATTAACTTCTTCAATCAAAATCTATTCAGTACTGCACAATCCAGTATTTTTTCCTTTCTTCCCCATATTTTCCCCTTTTCCTTTCATTAAACAATTACAATTCTTAGTACTATTGATGTATACAAAATTAGATATAGACATTTCATTGTATTTTACTAATATTATAGAAATAACAATATCAATTCATGAGTCAATATCCTGTTTTTTGTGCTCTTCTTAAAGTTTGATTTCCCATCAATATTTAAAGTATCTTTGTCAGTTATGATTTTCTCAATATTAATTACATTTATATAGCTAAAAAAATTATACATACCAATCCTCCTCTTATTTTCAAATTTCCCATATCAAAACAAGAAAAAATGCTATTTTAATTCTAAATCATATCTTCCTTTATAAAAATCTAGTTATATCTAAGGGTCATCTGTTCTTTTAATCATATTCAAACAGGTATATTAAACAGATAGTACCCAATCCAAACATGCTGTTTATGATGTGCTAATTAAAGCTTTTGTTCTTTGGTTGTCAGCAGCTAATGGCCAGCTGCAGAGGTGTGGCTGGGCTTTCCCCTGCTGGTTTAGAGGGCTTTCCTTGGATCGAATGGAGAGACTGCCATCTCTCTGTGATTGACAAGGCACCCCTCCTTCTTCATCACCTCTTCGGGGCAACTTTAGGTAGGCTCTTTTCAGGGCCCCCAGCAGGACAAAATTAGGCACAGAAGGCAGAGCTCTGCCTTCCTGCATCTCATCTCGCCATGACACAAAACTGGAAGTCTGATCAATAGCACCCTTTCTGAGAGTCTTTGAGTCTTGGAGATTTATCTGTGCCCTCAGGCTCATCTGAATAGTGCAAAAGGGTGTGGAATCTTCTTGGAACTGCTGTAAAGACTGTGTTATAAACAGGACATAAGTGGTGTCTTATCCCTCTCCCTGTGTTGAGAGAGGGCTGTTCAGTCTTAATGTAGATGCTTCTTTGACCTCTCTTTCAAGTGGCCTCAATGACTCCCAGAAAGAGTGCTAAAAATCAGATGACTTCAAGGAATATAAATCCTTCCATTCTCCACCAATCATCCAGAACTGAAGAAGTTTCTTGGATGACAAAAAAAAAAAAAGATGACTTTTGAAAAAGCACCTTTGGGAAAACCATTACCTGGATGACTGAGAATCTCCATAGACACTTCACAAAGAAGACAACTCATTTTATCTAAAGGTACCTCCAGTAAACAAATGTTCAGTGGAACCCATTTCTGTCTTTTATACAGACTTCCTTGATTGTAGCTACCTCTTCTTGGAAGTATACAACAGTTTATCTTATTTAATATAAGTATGTCAATATGTTTCTTTTGTTTCTACTCTTTAAATGAGATATGTCTATGGAGATTCTCAGTCATCCAGGTCATGGTTGTCCCAAAGCACTTTTTCAAGAGGCAAATAGACTTCCTTGTTTTTATTTGAAGATATTTCACTTCTCATCCAAGAAGCTTCTTCAGCTCTATGTCTATGTGGTATTCTGAAAATGATCCCCAAAAGATTTTGATAATACCAGTACTATAACTTTTTTTAAACAGTGATCACCCTAAAATAGTCATGAACCAATGAAGCCAATGAAACAGTAAAAGTGCCAGAGCAAAATATAAAAGAAAGTAAAAAAAAAAAAGCAAGACTAATAATTTGGTGGGTAGAACTGAGAAAAAAGAAAAAAAAGAGGAGGAAATGTTAAGAACATCAGATTAAAGAAACAAGCTACTATCGTTCTTGAGACATGCAGATTAGAGTAGATCCAACTTGAAAGGTCAATTTGATTCATATAGTCAAAGTGACATCATATGTTCAGTTCAATTCATATCTCCTAAGCAGATATAAATGGGGTCATTTAGAAAATTGATATGAGTCAGAAAAGGTATTTCTGTATGTGGACAAAGATCATCAGATTCAGAGGCATCCAATTAATCTGATGATCTGGAAAAACAATCCAATTCAGAAAACTGAATTTAGAAAATTGCTTTCATTCAAACATCTGAATCTTATCTTGTTATAGGTAATATATTTCTATTGTGTTGAACATTCCTAGTTAAAATGAGTTTAGATTAAAATCTTCCTGATATACTTTAGCAATTAGTTTCCTGCAAAGATTGGGAAATATAAATAAATATATTTATTTATTTATATAAATATAAATATAAATCTATTATTCAGGATTTGACAAATTACTGATTAGAACATGAAAACTGAGTATCATAATAAAATGGAATATGTTTACTTTGGATTCTATTTGGAATTCATAATTGGCTTTGACCTTTTTTTGGTCCAAATGCTCAGTAAAAACAGTGCACAGAATTATGGATCCCCAATGTCCATTTGTCTCTTTTTTTCCTTTGAATAAGTTACAGAATATTTATGCTGAGCTCACAAAAAAGAATTGTAAGGAATCTTAAATTGTTTGATGGCTCAGAATTAGATGCTTTTAATAACATGAACACAAATATTTGATCTCCCTGTTGCCATTCCTCTAATCAGTTCACTCTCCTCTTCAGTTTATTGTGTTTTTCCTCCCTCAAGCACTTCTCAATACTGAAACTTGACTGAAGGTTAAAGCTTTTCAGAAATAATTTGTACGGGTTTCACTCCTAAAAAAAACAAAAAACTTTTATTTCAGTTTATGATTTATTTGTTCTTTTGGCTCTGTTTTTCTCTTGGAAAGGAAAAACAAAAACAAAAACCCAAAGAGTGCTTTTCTGAATTTTTGGATATACCTGAGTATCCAAGTGTTCACTTGATATGTTCTATTCTACTTTTCACATAGTTTGAGGACTCAACCAGTTGTTTGCTTATCACAATAAGGTCACCATAATAGTGTAGATATCAGGTGAATGAGTCTTGATGGCATGTTTCACAGATAGATAAATAGACAGACAGATAGATAGACAGATAGATTAGCCTTGGACTCTACAGTATGGAAAATTCACCAGAAGAAGACAATAAGAGAAAATCTATGACTAACAGTGATTTGAAGTGATTTGTTCCAATATTCTATACCAAGGTTGTGGTAAAAAATTAAATTGATATCTTCTGATCCTAGAAGAGTAGTCTTATTTCCTTGTTTATTTAAAATACAAACATATCAAAACAGTACATGGATACTAGTAGGCTGTTGGACCCAGTTTCAAATACAGCCTAGTGTTTTATAGGTTTAGGTTCACCTTGTCAGAGTTGTATCTACTGATCTGGTAATGCTAACCATCTTCATTCCACCATAGACTGCAGAGAGGTCCTCTCTGTTGTGCCCTGTGTACTCTGAATCTGTTTCATTCAAAAAATTGGTCATCTTGCCCTGTTTTTTTTATAAAATTGTCAAAAAATGTTTATTCCACCATGATTTTTACCAGCACTGAAAGTTTAGGGCAGACATCTGGGACTGTTTATTTTAAGTGTATGCTTTTTCTATGTGTTTGTTCTCTGTCTCTTTCATATCATTATGGAGAGAAAGAAAGAAAGAAAGAAAGAAAGAAAGAAAGAAAGAAAGAAAGAAAGAAAGAAAGAAAGAAAGAAAGAAAGAAAGAGGAAGGAAGGAAGGAAGGAAGGAAGGAAGGAAGGAAGGAAGGAAGGAAGGAAATTGCATCTCTGAAACAGCTAATGCTCAGCAATATGCAATTATATTTTTTTGCATAAAAGTATAATTAGATAAAACTTTTCAACATTTTAAATGTTCCTTGGTTGTCCATTCTTCTCTTCCAAGAAGAATTTTCCCATAATATCTTCCTAGACAGGCTGCAGACCATCAGACAGATGATAATGTGGAAAAAGACAGAACATTCACTCATATCACTCCACAGAAGCACTGATGATACCTTCCAACCTGCAGATCCATTCCTTTTTAAATGCATATTTCCATTTAGCCATCAATCATCTCAAATATAACTTCCAACTGTGATATCATACTGTATATATGTTCTAAACCTACTTGAATCTTTTTTTAACTGTGTCAGAGTATTCAAAAAGTAAATAGATAACAAAGTCCCTTGCATTATTCTGAGATGTACAGTCCAATGATTTCCTCAATGAGTTCTCTTTCTGTATTTTCATAGTTTGAAATTTGGTTACATTGTTCAACTCTTGTTATAGCCATTTAAGCTTTTCTGAGTTGTGTTAACCATTTTACAGGTGATATATTCTGTTCTTTGTCTACAGTGCAACATCTGACAGCTTATGTGCTTGTGTAACAATATATACATGTCTTGGCAACAGGGATGGGGAGGATATTAAACATTTGCTAGCATGTGCCAATGTTTCATAGCAATGCTGGATACTGATGAATGCAATGCTTGTTTTTAATAGTTACAGTTGGCTTTCATTCTGATGTGCCATTTAGAACCAGTCCTCAATGCATAAATAAGGTCCTGAGATTTATAATGGAGGGGTTAACCTACTGCATTTTCTCCCTGATATATAACAGGAAGGGATTCAGGCACACTGTGGATGCATTTTAGAGAGCTAATTTATTGATGAGACAAGCTCTCAAATATGAAATTTCCTTTCTTATTAAATTTGAACCCCTGAATGCAAATCTGGCTGCACTCATGAAATAACAGATGCATGATTGATGGGTCTAATATCCTGCCTTTGTAATATTCCCTATTATAGGTAACTTTTTTCATTCTTATCATTAATTAAAAATTAAGACAATAAAATAGTCAGTGAGGCAGCAGGAACATCGTCAATATCTATCTACGTTGACAGGAATAATGAATACTGGTGGTGCTGACAGGAGCTGAGTTCAAAATGCCCTGAGTCACTTGTCAGCATATTTTCAAATCTGGTCTTTAATAACATTTCAATATCATCTATCAAATTTTGTTTATTCAGTATGACTCAACAGTCATTGTGAGGTCCAATTCTGGTGCAGTCCAGAAAGCCATCATTTCTATCAATTGAGATGAAGGCTGAGCAATTTGAGAATTATTCTTCTGGATAAATCTGTGATTGAACTTTTCCAGTTCATTGTTTTTGTTCTGGTGCATTTTCCCATTTGGCATTTATCAAATTCAGGTCCTCATACTAGATGTGGCACAACCATAAGGATCCTTTTGCTATTAGAGTAAATAACAAAGAGATTATTCAATTATTCCATACAAGCAGAATAATGACACATATTAACTAAGTTGTTTGCAACCAGAGTTTCTCTATGTAGCTTTGCATAGCATGCTAAAGCCATTAGATCTTTCACACAAGAACATCTTGCTGCTAAAATCTGAATTCTGAGAAATTGGATTCAGGATACAAAAGAAGAGCATTTTTCTTTCTGACTTTTCCTCTCTCCTGCATAGTTTCACTTTATAATTTACTTTTATTTATTATTTATTTATTTATTTATTTATTTATTAAATTTCTATGCCGCCCTATTCCGGGAACTCAGGGCGGCTTACAGCATAAATAGAAATCCAATACAAACTAAATAGTACATTTATAAAAATAAATATATAAAAAGAAGAACCCCTAAATTAAGAACCATTCATTCAGCAAACATACACACAGACATACACTGGCTAGGGGCAAGATTTCAACCGCCCCAGGCCTGCCGGCAGAGATGGGTCTTTAGTAGTTTACGAAAGGCGGAGAGGGTGGGGGCGATACGGATCTCCGGGGGGAGTTGATTCCAGAGGGCCGGGGCCGCAACAGAAAAGGCCCTTCCCCTAGGCCCCGCCAGGCGACACTGTCTGGCCGACGGGACCTGGAGAAGGCCGACTCTGTGGGCCCTAACCGGTCGCTGGGTTTCGTGAGGCAGCAGGCGGTCTCGTAAGTAACCTGGTCCGATGCCATGTAGGGCTTTATAGGTCATAACCAACACTTTGAATTGCGTTCGGAGACCAATAGGCAGCCAATGCAGCTCACGGAGTGATGCTGAGATGTGGGCATTTCTGGGCAGGCCCAACACTGCTCGCGCGGCTGCATTCTGCATTACCTGAAGTCTCCGAACGTTTTTCAAAGGTAGCCCCATGTAGAGAGCATTGCAGTAGTCGAGCCTCGAGGTGATAAGGGCATGAGTGACTGTGAGCAGAGACTCCCGGTCCAAATAGGGCCGCAACTGGTGCACCAGGCGAACCTGGGCAAATGTCCTCCTCGCCACAGCCGAAAAATGATGTTCCAAGTTTAGCTGTGGATCGAGGAGGACGCCCAAGTTGCGGACCTTCTCCGAGGGGGTCAAAAGCTCCCCCCCCAGGCTGATGGACGGATAGATTGAATTATCTTTGGGAGGCAGAACCCATAGCCACTCCGTCTTGTCGGGGTTGAGTTTGAGCCTGTTGGCACCCATCCAAACCCTAACAGCCTCCAGACATCGGCACATCACTTCCGCTGCTTCACTGAAATGACACGGGGTGGAGATGTAAAGCTGGGTATCATCAGCATACTGATGATATCTCACCCCGTGTTGTCGGATGATCTCACCCAGTGGTTTCATGTAGATATTAAACAGCAGAGGGGAGAGGACCGATCCCTGAGGGACCCCACAAGGGAGGAACCTAGGGGTCGACCTCTGACCCCCCGCCAACACCGACTGTGACCGACCAGTGAGGTAGGAGGTGAACCACTGCAAAACAGTGCCCCCAACCCCCAACCCCCCCAGTCGGTGCAGAAGGATACCATGGTCAATGGTATCGAAAGCCGCTGAGAGGTCAAGTAGCACCAGGATAGTGGAAAATCCCCTATCCCGGGCCCGCCAGAGATCATCCGTCAGCGCGACCAAAGCAGTTTCCGTGGAGTAGCCGAGCCTGAATCCTGACTGTTGAGGGCCCAGATAATCGGCCTCATCCAAGGACCGCTGGAGCTGGAGTGACACCACCTTCTCAACAACCTTCCCTATAAAGGGAAGATTGGAGACAGGACGGTAGTTGTTTAAAACAGCTGGGTCCAGGGAAGGCTTCTTGAGGAGGGGGCGCACAATTGCCTCCTTGCAGGGAGCCGGAAAGGACCCCTCCCTCAAAGAAGCGTTGACAATCTCCTGAACCCAGCCCCGCGTCACCTCCCTGCTGGCCGAAACCAGCCAGGAGGGGCACGGGTCCAATAAACAGGTGGCGGAGCTCACAGCTCCAATGGCCTTGTCGACTTCATCAGGTGCCACCGGGTCAAACTCCTCCCACACAACAGGATCAAGACGAGTCCCTGTCATCTCGACTGAATCATTATCAGCCGATACTGCATTCCAATTGGAGTCAAGGTCCATCCGAATCTGGGCGATTTTATCCGCAAAAAACTTATTAAAGTCCTCAGCACTACCCTGCAAGGGTGCATCAACCCCCCCTGATTAAGGAGGGAGCGAGTTACCCTGAACAGGGCGGCTGGGCGGGATTCCGCAGATGCAATCAAGGCGGAATGATACGCGCATCTTGCCGCCTTGAGCGCCACCTGATAAGTCTTGATATAAGATCTTACAAGTGTTCGGTCAGATACGGATTTACTTTTCCTCCATCGCTTCTCTAGGCGTCTCTTCTGGCGCTTCATCCCCCTGAGTTCCTCAGTAAACCAAGGAGATCTCCTGGGTCTGCTACCACAGAGAGGTCGCAGCGGCGCAATCCGGTCAAGAGCCCCCTTCGCAGCCATATTCCAGGCCGTAACCAGGGACTCTGCCGAACTGTGAATGAGAGAATCCGGTATTTCCCCAAGCGTCCTCTGAAAACTCTCTGGATCCATCAGACGTCTGGGGCGGAACCACCTAATCGGTTCCGCCTCCCTGCAGGGGAGGAGTGGAGCCTTAAAAACAAGCCGCAGCAGAGAATGATCTGACCATGACATAGGCAAAATATCTAAGCCCCTTAAATTCAGATCATTGCTCAACTGTTCTGAGAGGAATACCATGTCGGGAGTGTGTCCCCTCTTGTGAGTCGGACCCTGAACTACCTGAGTCAGGTTCATGGTTGCCATGGTGGCCATGAACTCCTGCGCCAACCCAGAGGATTCGCCGAGCGACGGCAGATTTAAGTCCCCCAAGACAATAAGCCTGGGGAACTCAACCGCCAGCCCAGCAACCTCCTCAAGTAGCGCAGGCAGGGCTGTTGACACGCAGCTGGGAGGCAGGTACGTAAGCAACAAGCCCACCTGAACCCCTAGGTCCAACTTCACAAGAAGCAACTCACAACCCGCAATCTCAGAAACAGCAAGCCTGCGTAGACTAAAGGTCTTCTTGGCTATAATAGCCACTCCTCCCCCCCTTCCCTGGGGTCGTGGCTGATGCCATACCTGAAACCCGGCTGGACACATCTCAGAGAGAGGAACTCCTCCCTCCGGGCCCAGCCAGGTCTCGGTCACACATGTGAGGTCGGCCTCCTCATCCAGGAGAAGATCACGGATGAGGGGAGCTTTATTTACAACCGACCTGGCATTGAGCAGCAGCAGCCTGAGCCCAGGGTCCGGATTTCCCCCATCACCAGTACTTCGGGCTGAACTCACAGGGTCGGAGCAAGGGATCACTTTTAAACAGCGAGCTCTTGTTCCCCGGGAATGGCCTACCCTGTGGCCCCCGCCATATCTGCCTCTCCCCAGCAAGACCGGTATACTTTGGCCCTCTATCACCCCAGAGCCAGCGCCCCCCTCCCCCTCCGCCTCTGCCGTGCCAGGCAGGCTAGCCAGTCCATCCCATTCATTCCACTCAACCACAACTCCATCCATATCATTTAATTTACCCCTCCCAAAAACCACCCTATAAACTAACAATTTAAAAACGAGCTAACCATCCATTCATCCATTCAACCCGATTCATTCCACAAACAGTCAATCCCCCCCCAATCTTTCATAACTTCTAACAAGTCAATTAAAATTGTATTAAATAGATATAAATATTTAAAATTTAGACAAACAGTATATAAAAAAAACTTGAAAAACATAGTGACAAACAGAGTCGGCTGATTAGAGCAATGGCTGCTCAGCGGCTCAATTGTTCTCTTCCCCTCAGACTCCCAAAGTTCAGCTGCTCACGTTTGGGGCGGCTGGGCTGGGGGGAGTGGCTATACAGCAGCCCGGTTCTTCTCTTCCCCTCGGACTCCCAAAGTTCAGCTGCTCACGTTTGGGGTGGCTGGGCTGGGGGAGTGGCTATACAACAGCCCGGTTCTTCTCTTCCCCTCGGACTCCCAAAGTTCAGCTGCTCACATTTGGGGTGGCTGGGCTGGGGGGAGTGGCTACACAGCAGCCCGGTTCTTCTCTTCCCCTCGGACTCCCAAAGTTCAGCTGCTCACGTTTGGGGTGGCTGGGCTGGGGGGAGTGGCTACACAGCAGCCCGGTTCTTCTCTTCCCCTCGGACTCCCAAAGTTCAGCTGCTCACGTTTGGGGTGGCTGGGCTGGGGGGAGTGGCTATACAGCAGCCCGGTTCTTCTCTTCCCCTCGGACTCCCAAAGTTCAGCTGCTCACATTTGGGGTGGCTGGGCTGGGGGGAGTGGCTACACAGCAGCCCGGTTCTTCTCTTCCCCTCGGACTCCCAAAGTTCAGCTGCTCACGTTTGGGGTGGCTGGGCTGGGGGGAGTGGCTATACAGCAGCCCGGTTCTTCTCTTCCCCTCGGACTCCCAAAGTTCAGCTGCTCACTTTACTTGTGGTCCCCAAAGCCTATGGGATTAAGAGATGCTTAGGAATACAAAACAAAGTCCAGGAAGTCCAGTTTTTCTTAGAAAGTCCAGTATTTTTTTTAAGAAAAACAAAGTCTAGTTGCCTTTTGAAAAAGCACCCTTGGGACAGTCACAGTTAATATCAGAAATGATCACATCAGTTAAATCAGAGGTCCTCAAAGTGGTCATTATCACTCCCAAGGGATCAGTGTTATTATTATGGTCGGTTGCACAGCCAGCCAGCCACAAATAATGATAGGTGCTTTGTGCTTGTTCCGTTCTGTATGGATATTTTTAGAGGATGTACAATTCCCTCTTTTTAAAGTTTTTTTTAGTCATAACAACTGCCAGAATTTCTTTTTCCCAAAGCACATATTTATGCAAAGTTGTGTGCATGAAAATGGTATGATTCTTTTTCCCATTTGTATAAGCCATTGCACTAAGAATTAAAATGCAGGTAGTAATTCAAATTATCAACAGATTAACACAGAAAGGAAAAACTGTGCCAACAATTAAGCATCACCACATGTGTAGATTTATTTCTGCCACTTGCTATATAGGGTCATTCAAGGCTCTGAAATATTTTTCAATTAATGTTGAATTTATTTCAGGGGGCACTATTGTGAAAGATAAATTTCTCCAAATTTCTTCAGGATGTGGGAAAAAGGAAAAGGATTTTCCTTTGCCAGTAACATTAGCTTGCTACTGAAAATGCCTTATGGGAGGAAGTAGTTGAATATATGGTGGAAATGAGAGAAGCCAAGAAGGTTGCAGACCATTGGAAAAATGATTATACAATGAAACTTAGGATAGACTTGCTGTTATTTAAATGTATATATAAGTCTCTCTCTCTCTCTCTCTCTCTCTCTCTCTCTCTCTCTCTCTCTCTCTCTCTCTCTCTCTCTCTCTCTCTCTGTGTGTGTGTGTGTGCAGTTTGATTTATATGAAAAGTAAAAAAGTTTAATACAGAAATGCATTAAATTCCT
The DNA here is from genome assembly GCA_034064705.1 of Bothrops alternatus. Classification (NCBI taxonomy): domain Eukaryota; kingdom Metazoa; phylum Chordata; class Lepidosauria; order Squamata; family Viperidae; genus Bothrops; species Bothrops alternatus. The sequence continues at coordinate 19,875,371 of JARGCV010000006.1, forward strand.
GATTCCCATGGTAAATCAAAGTGAAACAATGCTTTGGGGAAGGTACCAAATACCTATCATCTTTTCCTATTTTAAATGAGATTATCAGTCAATTTCTGTAGCTGAATGGTGAAAAAGACTAATTTCAACTTGTTTTGAATTCATATTTGACTTCATATAGCACTGATCAGAGATGTTATGCTTTTTTTCTATTTATTTATTTATTTAGTACTTTTTTCATAACTCCTCTTGGCTTTGTTTGCATCATAGTTGATGCCCAAAAGAGAAATATTTGTAGGATGAAAGTGCTTTCTGTATTGTGTATTAAGCTATGAATTTTGAAAGATCTTTGCTGAAAATGACCTATTTCCTTTCTGGAAGGACATTTTTTGTCATTTCATTTCTAGCATATGTTTTCCTAAAGCTCTTACAAACATAACCCAAGATCTCCAGACTGTTTGGCTATTCTCCAAGATAACAACTCATTTGATTCTTGGCCCACTGCATGCATAAATATTATCAACCAACTAGACTATTATGGCAGTTTTAGGTGAAATGCAAATAGATTTGGCTGCATCTATCATATTTCTTTCCATTTAAAGAAAAAACCTAGGCTTCATGCAATTTTAAAAAGGTCAGTATTAAAACAGTCTATGCTGAGCCTATTGTTAGCCCCAATTTTGCTTTTATAATTTGATTGAAAACTATTTTACAAATAGTTTACTCCTCCAATATATGTTCTTTGATTTTCTTTTAGATTTTTTTTTAGCACTTTCTATATTGAGTGGGTTCAAAACAGCTGTTGGATCACAAATGACAGTGTAAAATAAATGAATAAAACCTTGGTTAAAAATATATAATCCACCAGGGTTGAGAAAATAATTTCTTCAAAATGGGATGACAAATGTTTAATTATGTCATGTATTTTTCAAGTCTTGTGGAGACCTTATTAAATCACCTGCAATTTAAGAGTAATGTTTGGAACTGAAACTCACTCTCATTCTCTCCCTCTCCCTTGTTGATTAAATGTATAATGAAATTAAGACATGACTACTGAATCTCAGATTCTGTTCTGTGTGGCTTCTCTTCCAATGCCTTCTGAAGCAGCCATATCATAATATACAAGTAATCCTCAAGTTACAATCATTTGTTTAGTGATTGTTCAAAGTTACAATGGCACTGAAAAAAGTGACTGATGACCACTTTTCACACCTACAACCATTGCAGCATCCCCATGCTCTCATAATCAAAATATGGACACTTGGTAACTGGTTTATATTTATGACGGTTGCTGTGTCCCAAGGTCATGTAATCACCTTTTGCAACCTTCTGACAAGCAAAGTCAATGTGGAAGCCAGATTCATGTAACTACCATATTACTAACTTAACAGCTGCAATGATTCACTTAACAACTGTGGTAAGGTCATAAAATGGGGCAAAACTCTCTTAATAACTGTCTCACTTAGCAACAGAAATTATGGGCTCAATTGTGATTATAAGTTGAGGACTATCTGTATGTTCTAGGAAGCATTAAAGAAAGGAATTATCTCCCTTACAAAAAAATCTAGAACTTTTTAAAGTATGCTAAAGGTGATTTTGGCTTTTTAGAAGCCATACTGTATGTTAGAAGAAGAAGGAGGGAATCTTTTTTTGTCCCCAACTAAAGGAAAGAATATTGCTTCAAGTGTCTTCCTTAAACACATTATTAGACAACAATAACAACAAATTGAAGAGAATCCTGCTTTTAAAAGCCATTTAGTAATTGGCCACTGTAACAAGTATGGACTTCAACTCCCATAATTTCCCATACTGGAGAATTTTGGGATGAGAAGTCCACACATCTCAAAATGGCCAAGTATGAAAAACACCAAGCTAGATCTTCCTGAACTGCTTATTTATACAAATAAATTATATGATAAAGAAAGGTAAAATCCCTCAAATAAATGTAAAGGTAGCAGGGAATGATTTTTATGAAAGCTGGATGAAGTGCAGTGATTTTCAAGGTGCTATCTCTCTTCTCCTCCCCCGCCCAAATTTGCTGATTTGATTCTAAGTCTGTGGCTCCCAACCTTTTCTATACCTTGCACCCATAGAACACTTCTGATGTATTCTCGCACCCCTTAAAAAAGTTCAAAATAATGGCAACAAATTATGCATATACACTATAATTTTGAAAACCCAAGTTTTTGCACCCCCTGGAATATCATCTCACACCCTCAGGGGATGCGAGCACCCCTGGTTGGGAACCCCTGTTCTAAGTGCATGTTCAAAGTTCTTTCCAAACTTTGAACCGAACATGATAGCAGCTGCACAATAATGAAGCAAAACTAGTCATTGTCTTCAGGCTCAAGGAGTAACAAAAAAAAGATGAGATCTAGAACCTAACTGCAAAGTATGTGGATAGGAGATAAAATGCCTTATATTTATTTGATCTCCATCTTTTATTACATTGATTTGATCTTTATATACCTCAGTTTTTCATTACAAAGGGAACAACAGTCTTTCTTATCACTGGCAGCAGGAGATTGTTCTCTTTTTAATCAAGTGAATCACTTTTCAGCAGACTTTAGCATTGTATTTTTCACTTAAGCATTGTGAGGAGAGAGAGCCCATCTTCCTTCTCAATTATCTCTGCACAGAAAAAAAAATGCTTGATCTTCTTCTGGGTCAGAGAAATGGCCTTCTTTGGTGTTTGGCTTCTTAGGCTTCAGTGAAAATTGTCTGGGTTTAATTATTCAAAGCAACACCAAATCATGGGGCTTTAGGTTGTTTCCATACTGTCTCTCCACATCACAGACTACTACTAGACTTCAGATCCCATTAGCCTCCACCAGCATGACCAAAGAAAAGAGATTATGGAGACTGTAGTTAAAAAAATAATATTGTGGTACCACCAGAATGCCAAATGTATCCATGTAAGAGTTTGGATTCTATACAGAATGGAATAATCTAGTTTGTTGTATTCAACAGTTTTTTTTTTTAAAGTTGAACAATGCATGGAAAAAGTAATGGAGCTAGCAGAGATGACAAAATTAACTGTTTTAATTAAAGAAAAGAATACATCCAATTTTATTTCTACTAAGAAAACACTTCTAGACTTTGTGCTCAGAATAGAAAAAAAATGAAATGTTGACCTGGGTTTTGTTGATTAGCTTAGCTTATTGTTTAAAGAAAGGCTAATATTTTCTAGATACACAAATGTAAAAAGCTCAGGTTGTAATCTTAATGTGTATTTTACTGCATCAAAAAAAGTTGGAAGTCAATGCTTTTTTTCTCTCCCCCATTCAGCCCCACATCCCTCTTCTCCCTCCTTTTCCTCACCTGCTTCCCTATTTTTTCACTTGCATTTTACATTATGATAAACTTTAATAAGAATGATTTAAAAATTTTTAGATTGTGAAAAATACTTTATAGCTGTATAGACACCATAAATAAGTGCAAATGCCACATTTGAGTTCTTTACAAATATCCGTTAATTTAAAACAATATCATGCTCCTCATTTGAAACTGATCCTTAATATAACAAAGTCTATTAGATATATATTAGATGTTTTCTATTGCTTTAAATATTTTTTCAGAATGGCATACCCTCAACAGTAAGGACTCCAGAAACTTGATCATCTTGGACAAGGAGGGATGAAAATCGTTATAATTCAGCAGCCATCTGAAATCGAGTGACACAGCAGACTAGTTACCAGTTTTACATTGAATTTTCCTCTAAAGTAGATTATGAGCAAAATCTGAATTGCCTAATAATCATGACTCTCTATGAAAGGGATATAAACTGATTTAATATTTAATTACTTATATTATGATAAAGGTTTAGATTCTTATCTGAATATGATCTACTTAATTATTTTTTTCACCATCAAGTTTAAATTTGTCCCAGATGAATACAGTGTAGCCTATTGATAATGGATCTCTCACCAGGAGGTAAATTAGTCACTGATAGTGATTGTAATATAATTGTTGTTCTTGCAAATCTTATGCTGTTGTTATATTTATTGTATTTGTCCTGAGCTGTCAGAATCAATCTTTAATCAAATAATGCCAGCCAAATTTCAGCATTTATTTTTTTAAAAAATGTAAAGCACTGTGCGGTTTCCAAAAACAAATTCATGTATGTGTATACTGTTGAAAATGACCTACAAACAATGCATCAATTATGTAAAAATGTTTCCCCAAGCTTATTAGTTTATAAAAAAATTGAAAATGTTAATATTAACAGAAATAGGAAAATATGTGAGTGGGTATAAATGGAAAATCATTAGGAAATATATATATATATTAAGAATGACATTTAATAAAAAATACATGCACAAATAAATGGGATAATATACATAAAATATTCAAAAGTTATATAAATGCAAGGCCAAAGCTATACTATTGGAAACTATATAAACAAAATTACAACAGAGCTATCAATCCCTAGGGTACTTTAAGTTTTTTTTTTTTTCATTTACTTTGTTCAAAGTTAACTCATAAACTTTTTCTTTAATTATTTAGGGATGCTGAATCATTTTCCAGTATTGTGTATTATTACTTCTTCTCCATTAAGTGGGCTTCTCCTTGTTGTTTCCCCTTAATTGTCTTGTTAATTTGCTCTTTCCAGTTGTATTTATTGCCTGTATGCATGCCTGCATGCCTGCGTTGACTCCTAGTGACTTCCTGGACAAGTACATATTTTTCTTGGCAAGATTTCTGAAGTGGCTTGCCGTTGTCTCCTGTTGAGAGGAAGGGACTGACCCAAAGGTCACACAGCTGACTTTTGCTTAAGGTGGGACTAGAATCAGTGGTGGGATTCAGCCAATTCGCACCAGTTCAGCAGAACCAGTAGCTAATTTTTTGTTGCCCAGGCCCAGAATGGGCTTCCGGAAGCAGCATCCATACAGAGAACCAGTTGTTCACATATTTGGATCCCACTACTGACTAGAATATATGGTCTCCCAGTTTGTAGCCTGATGCTTTTACTACTCTACCAAACTGGTTCCCACTGTATTTCTATAGACTTCATAAACAAGCAGAAATCGTTTTAAGTCAATTTGAGCATTTCTTTTGGATTGAAATTGTTGCTGCATTTGGGCCAGTGGTAGATACAGATAACCTCAATTTCTTTTTCTTATGAATTGGACACCTATTGAACTGTGAACTATACATTAAGCTGTCCACACATTGTCTGTCACACAGTGACAATGTGGCTGGCCTTTAGATTTGATACCTCGTTTACTATCTTGCCTAACCTTATTTTTCTCCAGTCCAATTTCAACTTGACTCTTAACTCAAGGTAGAAATTTCTCACTTTCCCACCCCAATCCATTCTCATTGTCTTTGGAATTTGGAAAACCTTTCTATGAAACATAAATATGATGCATCAACACATTTCATTTAGTGAAGAAGCTGTCCAGTAGTTTTGATTACTAGCTAGCATTGAGCCCATTATCTCCAGAGACCTTTTTATCTTGCTTTCAGTTTCAGTACACATATAAATAGCTCCTTGCTTGAACTGTGCAAAATTTCCACTTCATCTTATTTCTTACAAGTAGATTAAAGACATTTCTTCTAACCTGGATCACTTTATGATGAGAGACACTTGCTGCCCAAAACTAATTAATCTTCCATGTTAGCCAACATGTGTGCATTTTGGCTAACATGGATTAATTAGTTTCAGGGAAAATTAAAAATGAATGCAGAAAGTGTCTCTCATCATAAAAATATTACCTCAGATTACAAATATTGCACAAAAGCTGGGCAGTATTACAAAAAAGTTACTATACTTTTTGCTTCACTCATATAGCACCACTTTCACCAATCCACTGAGCGGATTGAAAAAGTCAAGCAAGTGGCTGCAATTGCCTGATCCACACCATTCTTACATGTATTGCACATATAACCCACGAAGAAAGTGTTTGGGCTCTGTTTGCCCAATTACAGTTATCATCTTGACCTTTTTGATTTCATCCCATCTCTGCATGGACGGTCCTTACTTCACTGGAAAATAGAGACATTCCTCATATTATTTTCTTCTGTTGAATTTGAAATGTAAAAAATAGTATTTTTCTCTCTCTCCTACTGTTCCTGACCATTGGCTAACAGGTTGACTTATTAATACTTTGCCTAAGAAAGTCATGTTATTGATTTTGAAAAGATGGAATATGTAGGCTTCACCTTTTTGTTTAGCGGAAAAATTGTCCTGACAAATCCTTTGTCATGATACGCTTCTTAATAATGTTTCATAAAAATGAATGAATGTTGTGTTAACTCAGTATAGATTAAATATGTAAGATCTAAATATGACTTCTTTTTTTCCCTTCTCTTTCCTATTATCTCTTGCCTCACTTCATCTCCAGCCAATTTTGTTCCCTCATTTCCATACTGTTGTGTACTTCGCTCACATGCGAATGATGAAGACAGATGGCGATGTTAAACAAACGCTTTATTCTTGTACTACAACAACCAAGTAAAAGCAAAAGGCATGCAGGTCTTTTTATATGGCCAGAAACCCGGACAATGTCAACCAATAGGAACAGAGCGTTTTCACGGCTTGCGAATGCGCACAAGGCTGGCACCACTCTGTCTGGTCCCGGGCACCTTTTGGAATGCCCGAGACCAATGCAACATCCCGAGCCTGCTTTTGCAGGCTCAGGACACAACACATACCATCCTGTTTTTCTTTTCTTTTCTTCTTTTGTTTTATTTCTTTCTGTGTGTTGGCTTATGCAGATAGGATAATTGTTCGGGATCTTTGCCAGTGACTTTTTCCTTCCAAACCTATTTTTCATCTATTCTTTATCTTAAATTCTGGATGGAATTCCTTTCAGTTAGTATTATATGTGAAAGAGAAACTAAAACTCCACAGTATTATTACTAAAATACTAGAAATGGTAATATGGTTCTTTTTAAAAAAAAATCATAAGACATAGTGTTTCTAAATAAAATAACCATTATAATATATAGCACAATTGGACAAAGACTCTGCCTGTCTTAATAGTAATTCATATATTTTTAAATCTTTAACAGAGACAAGCAAATTTAAAACCAAAATGTGTTCATGTAGGTTAATTTATGATTTTATTTTAATTGATTTATACGGCCAGTTGGCTCATTATGATGATGCTGAGAAACTAACAGAGTTAAAACTTCAGTATCAAATAATAAGTATGAAGATTTTTATAGGTCATATAAAACTCAAGGCAGATATCCTGAGGCTTCTAGATTCAACATCCAGTATTTTGACATCTACTCTTCTATTCACATCAAGACATTTTAAACATACAAAGGTTCTGCTGCATTAATCTGGATTTCCACCTCCTAGATTTGAAGTTTGTTCTGGTTGAAAAGCAATACTCTTGTTGCAAAAGTCATTGTAGTATTTAAGAGCCATCTACTTCTATTTCATTTGTGGCTTTCACCTTGCAAAGTATCATAAAAGGAAGAGTTCTTGAAGCTGAAATTGTCTGCCTTCCCATAAGCCTTTTATTCCTAATATCACTACAGTATCACTACATAGAAAGGAACTTTGTTGGGCTACATAAATTTGGAGTCAGCAAAAAAAAAACAAAGTTACGGGATGTGTACCTGCATAAATCTGTTCAGAGGGGACAATGATAGTGCTTGAGGTATCCTGCCCTGACAGCTAGCCTTGAATCTGAAGTAAGTGTGGAGATTTCAGTGTCCCCCCTCCCCATAATGCAATGCCAGAGCATAACTGGATAGAAAGTTATAGTCCTGTCACACTGTCTCCTGCAGCTGCCACAAGTATTTTCCCAACTCTTTGGTTATAACGGACAGTGACAGTCACTGAATTTTAATTATTTTCTCAGTATTTGACACAGGAAAAGAAAAATCACAGTAATGGCTTAAAAGTAGATGAGACTTCTTTGCAATTGTTGACATTCTCTTTGAGGCTTCCTAAATGCTGCATTGTTCAAACTAGCAATTATTGGGGAAAAATTAAATCTTTCTCAGTGGAAATGTTTTAGTTCACTACCTGCATTTACAAGAAGAATAGTTAAAAGTTATAGTCTGAAATCCATTAATTGACAATGCATAATTGCAATAATATTTACTTATATATTTCTTAAACTGCCACAATGACAACAATATCTTCTTGGATCTAATATCTGCATTGGTGGTAAGATATGCAGTGAGATACTAGGATCATACATTTTAAATGTACTCTTTTATTAAGAGTAGAACTCTATTTTTTATTTTAATTTGGGATAAAATACTCTTACATGTTTAGAAATAACATAGCTTAAATTTTCAGCTGTTCATCTGAAGTCTAGAATGTATTTTACTTCACAAATGAATCTCTTTATGATGTTTGTTAGAAGTTACCACCATCTAGCAATAAGGGATGCTAAAGATTTTAATGGGAGTAAAATGATACAATCTTCATCATAATACAGAGCAAAATAATATCAATGAATCCTGCTAATACCCATTATTTGTCAGCCAGTACTTTGCTGAAAAATGTATATATTGCAGAAAAATTCTAAAAGAATAATATGTTTGGGAAAATTGTGTTCTAAGGGTATATAATTTAACATAATTTAGGATTAGTATACTTTACGGAAGGCTGTATACAAATTAAGCCTTTAGGAATGGTTACTTATTAGAATAAGCTACAAGATATAAATACTAAAGAAAGTTATGAATTGCACTAATATGTCACAAATACAGAATGAAATAATGCATTAAAAAGAACCCTGTGAGACTGACAAATTTAGTTTAGACTGATCTGCACAATTCTAGTCCCAGGAGTTGTGGTTTAGATAGAGACTAAATATAAAAGATAGATGCAACATCAGAAAGTTAACTCAGTGCTATATAGAATGATTAGTTCAGAAAGGGATTGTTCAGAAAGGTTGAAGTAGACATGCTCATGATTGGACATTATGTAATATATTTTCAATTATAGAACGCTTACTTTTTCTATAGTACATATTACTGCTTGAAAACAAACTGTTATTCCCATGTTCATTTCATTTTCATTTATTCCTTGTAGATTATATTTCCTTCTGAAAGAAACTCAATAGAGCAGACTGTAAGTACAAAACTACGATTAAAAAAAATACAATCAATGTAAATAAGTGCATTGATTCTAAACCACTGTAGAATCCACCAGTATTCATTACAGAATTACAATTACAGAAATATCATGACTTTGGAGGCAAGGAGTGTCTCCTTCAAAATCAATTTCCCCACTATAAAATATTCAAGCAAAAATTTGGATGATGATCTGATCAACAGAGAGTAATAGCTAATACCATTCTAATGTAGGTAGGCAAGGCTAGAGAAAAATTACCACAATGAGTAAAATGATAGAACTCAGAATAAAAGAGTTGGAAGGGACTTTGAATGTCTACTAATCCAACCAAGTGTTGGTTATGACCTATAAAGCCCTTTATGGCAATGGACCAGGATACTTGTGGGACCGTCTTCTGCCTCATGAATCCCAGCGACCGGTCAGGGCGCATAGGGTTGGCCTCCTACAAGTCCCATCTGTTAAACAATGCCATCTGGTGGGACCTAGGGCAAGGGCCTTCTCCATTGCTGCCCCAGCCCTCTGAAACCAGCTTCCCTCAGAGGTTCATACTGCTTCCTCCCTCCTAGCTTTCCGGAAAGTGCTGAAGACACATCTATGCTGACAGGCTTGGGGCATATGAGCTGTGCTCTGTCCCTCGGCCCTAAGAGTGTCCCGCCATCTGTGGCTGTGAATTGATTGTGTTTGTATGTGATATGAGTGTGGTTAATTTTAAAATTGTTGTTGTATCTTGTTGTGAGCCGCCCTGGGTCTTCCAAGAAGGGCGGCATATAAATGTGAATATTAAATTAAATTAAACCTTCTATTCAAGCAGGAGAGCCATTTCAGACGATTTATACTATTTCAGACTTCTTAAGGATAAATTAGATTTAGGCAAATATTAGGCAAGTATGATGCATATTAGACTCTTTGCCAACCTCAAACTAAAAATAATAATTATTTTCCAAGCATAATTCTAAGAGTTCTCACTAGCAAAACAAAAACAATATTGAGATGAATAGAATGGGGTTGTAAGAATTCCAGCAACTATTTTAAATTTTGAATCAGTATATGCTCATATACTTTAGGGGTGAGGCTTTTTGTTTCTAATAGCCTTTCTGCGATCCAGCGAGGTGGGTCTCTTCATTGATTGTGGGGAACCTTGCCGTTCTCTGATCCATAAAACTTTATCAGCCAAGGAACCAACTCTTATAAGGTATGCACCAAATCAGTCTTTCCACTTTGAAACCTGATCATGACAAATACATAACATATATAAACAGAGAGGTTTACCACAGTGTCTATAATTATCTTTTAGGAGGGATTTGGCTGTATTCAAGCACCCTCAAGGAATATAGTTGAACATTAAAGTAGAGATGATTTCTCCAAAATCAGAAGCTCAACATCAAGCCAAGGAAGTGTTTTTGTAGAGTTGTAGTATACTCCAGTTAGTGACTGAAATTATAGGGTGAGTGAGGATGGGAGACATAGATGATAGTAAAGGACTCAAGAGGGCAGAATGTCTTTGCATGACAATAATCTGTGGGATTTCAAATACCATTTGATATGTATGAACAGCCAATAAAGCAGTTCAATACAACTCTTGCAGATTAAAATACACATTGATTTTGAAAAGTCTAGATTTCAATCACATTATCTTCTCTTTAACTTCAAAGTTAAGAAAGGGGAAAACATTTTCATTATATTGTATTAATAGTCAATAAAATGTGGAGTTAATAAAATTGTTACAATGGATCATATTTCTAGGCAGCGAGATGACCATTGCATTAGCTTCTCTGGTTGAAATTAGAGACAGGATGAGATGAGAAGCATTGCATCAGAAATGAATAATTAAGAAATTATAATTAATAACTGAGAAAAAATAAATAATATCTACAAAATATTTGGGGAGCCTAAAATGTCTTTATTTAAACAATGAATATATCCTATGTAATCACAAATAGCTTTTTTGTGATACCAATATTGATTGGGGGGAAACTCTGAAACCTATATTTCATTTCAAGATCAATAGCTTGGAAGCAAAACCTTAGATACTGTTCTGTCATATCTGAGCTGTTCATTTCCTTGGGCACTATGATGACACTTTTAATGACAAGATTATAAAGAAGTCTTTACTTTCTATCACAGACTTAGTGAGAAGCATAATTTCTCAGGGATTGCTTCTACAAGACTCACCATTTGTCATTCAATGAATAGAGAGGTGAGGAGGCATTCATTTAACACAAAGGGTTTACTTCTGGCAATCCAAACAAAGTCTTTGCAATCCAGAAACCAATATATTTATGCGTGGCTATTTGATTAGAAGTCCCAATGTGACTTAAGCTGCCCCAACTGAATACAAGAAATGAGTCCTTCTAGATGCTCAATATAAGGTGATCAGGGGAGAATTGGTGTAAAAAGATTTGATTTGCAAATATGGCCAATTGTCAATTTTTCTACATGTTATAGATTTAGAATATGTAAAATCAGCTCCAGGTTGCCTTTGAAATTTCATTTCTTTTTACTAGAAATAACAACTCAACTTATTTTTGTGTGAAGAGTAGTAGAGCATATGTCTTCTGTATACAATGATTTTTTTTACTGAGAACAGGTCAGAGTTCATGAAATGATGCTCTTTCTCCACTGTTGTACTTGGGAATAAAACTTAAGTGCTTCTATAACACTTAAATGTTAAAGTGCCATTCTTAAAGTAATTGTGCTGTATATAATAACAGGGGGCCAGTTAACTTTTTAAGTTGCAATTCCCTGATGGGTGCAGAAATCCCAAATAACAATAAATGCAGCAAGCAACTCTCCAGCCTCTGTGAACAGTTTGGGGACTCACAACTCTGTGATTTGGTTCCACTGTTAAAGATGCTTTTTCTTATGTTCAATGAGATTCTGCTTTCCTCTGATTTATTCCATGGTTCTCTGTTCTGCCCTTTAGAGTGCAGACAGCAGTCTAAGCTTTTTTTCTATGTAGCATCCTTTCAGGTACTTGATGACTGCTATAAATGTTCTCAAGACCCAAATTGCCAGTTTCTTCAGTTGCCTTTCATAGAATTTTTTTTTCCTAATTTCCTGATAATCACATGACAAATTTATATAACAAACTTATTCTATTTGGCTGAATTCTGCTTGAAGAAGGATATCCAGAACTGGTCACAGTTCTTTAGGTGGGATATGACAATGAAAAATAAAGTGGAATTTAGAAACCAAACTTTGCACAGACTAAATTTGAATTTGTCTTTAAAAAACAAAACAAAAAGATTATAGAGTTGAATCATAATAGTATACCATCAATTGCTACTCAAGATTTTTTTCCCTCAAATTCTATGACCAAGACAGGTGGTGTCACCCTATTCCCAAGCATTTATCTCTATTAATTTTCACTGTTATTTGCATTCCATTTCTGAAATATATTCATGCCATGTTTAGTTTTATTTCTGCCTTTTGGAGCATTAGCTACCCCAACCAATTTTGTGATACAATTCAATAGATACTGATTATCTTCACTTCTGCAACCAAATCATTAATAAAAATGTTGTAGAGATTCCTGACTAAACCTTTGACATTTCACTTAAGGTTGATGAGTAGCTACAATTTTAGAGTTAAATAGATTATACACTAAAGATTAATTTTATCCACACTTAACTACTTTTCTTATCAGAATGTCACAGAATACTTTGTCAAATGCTTTGCTGAACTTTGCTTTATATCTACTCCAGAATATTACAAATAGTTGTATATAAATGTTATAACGAGTCTCTAGTTTCTTGGTTTTTTTTAATAACATTATTTATTTAATGCAAATTTAATCACTCTCTTTTTTTTCCTTTTTTATTTTATAATTTCTTTATTAAGTATATATTTGTAAATGTAAACAAAGGAAAAATTCAAGTTGAATGCTACCCAACTTGATACAATCATTTTAAACTTGTAAACATTATTCACTCGGTATATCAAGATTTAACTATAAGCAAGATGCATTTTCTTTGAGTGATGTTTCTCTTGTATGTACCGGTAGTCTATCCATTTTTTCCAGTCCAACATATATCTTTCATTGGAATGATCCTTCAAATATGCAGATATTTTAGCCATTTCTGCCAGATTTATGACTTTCAAAGTCCATTCTTCAATAGATGGTATTTCAGGTTTCTTCCAGTATTGTCCCACCAACAGTCTCGCTGCTGTGATCAAGTTCAAAATTAGGTTTGTCTCTATGGTGGTACAGTCTTTTATGATAGGGACATTTTAGCCCCATCCAATCATCTATTATTTGCCTATTTCCAGATTTCTCAATAGTAATATGTTCAGATTCAGCAATACCATCAGAAAGTTTCCACAGTACCTATCTAGCACTGGAGATTTGCTCCAGTCAAAAATAGTCACTTATTCTTTTTCTATTAATGATGATTCAAACTTAGCCCTTCATTCTGTTCTTCAGAATTGGATAGTGGAGCAGAGAGAAGACTGAACCAGAATAAATGTACAATAGTTAAACATTTTTCATTAAGTTCTTCAAGCCATGGACTGAATGCAATTCTCCTTACCAGAGCAATCACTTCTCCAAAACTTTTCACAGCTGTGGTATTAACCCCCTTTGTAATAAACCTATAATGAATTTCACAGGCCTCTATTCAAAGATAGCATTCCATAAAAATAACACCTACTCCTGTACAATGAGACCAACATTCCAGGTCTGTTCCAAACTATCTGTAATATGTGATGATTTTTTTTAAAAAAAAGTGGTATACAAATGCTGGAAATAATGTGGGGATAACTGCCATTTTATTTACTGTCAGGCCTTGGCTTTAAACAAACAATAAAAGAAACACCTCTTTAGTTTTCAACACAAAAAAAGAATAGACATTAAAAGAAGTCTGAAATCCTGCCTTTTAGGGAAGGTAGGACACACTGTTGCTCAATCAACACTGTTGCTCATGCAAAAATCCCCCACTGGATAGTTTATTTCAGATGTGTTACTTAGAAGCAGCAAGACAAATATAGGTTGTCCTTGTTTAATGACTTCTTCAGACAGTGTACATAATGGTATGTGAGAAAGACTGTGGGAACAGTCAAATAAAAAACAGCATAGTCAGTAACTAGATAGTGGATGGTCAAGAAGCTCAGAAGAGACTATCCCTAGTTTCTTGGAGTATAAAGGAGACAGCAAAAAATATTGTACTTGCAAACATGCAAGATTCTGTCAATGTAGCTTTACAATAAAGTAGAATTAACTCATCTAGATGTTTTCCCTATGTTATCTACCTCACAAGGCTAACATCTTTCGACATGTAAAAGAATTCTGATAGGAAAGTGCCTAAGAAATTCAGTGTAAGAAACCCCATCATAACATGCAATACCTTCTGTTTTTCCATGTTCTCCATATTACATATGAATATGAAGTTACAACACATGACCAGAGTAGCATACTCCTGATACGATTCAAAGGATTCATGGAGGTCATCTTAATTTGGAATAATATAAATACTGAGATAGGACATTTTATATTGGCCAAGAATTAACAGAGATTTTGGAAAGGCAATTTGTAATTGTTCTGGATGTCAGACATATATCACAGAATTTGTTTTTTAAAAAAGCCAATGAGGACATTAATAAGCTGGGTAAAATGTGGGAGCTGATTGATGGGTAAGAATTTCATTATTTCTTCTCATATGGCCCTTAGTTTCTTTTTCATGATTCTTGCTTGTTTTCTAAACAATATGGTTTCTCCCATTTAGTATCCAGTTCAAATAACTGCAGTCTAATTGCCTTATGGAAAATGGGGTTAAGATAATCAAAAGTTTATTGTCTGCTGCCTGCAGTACCACCTTCAAGTGCTCCTTTAATGCAGTGTGCAAAGAGATTAACATAGTTTTGGTGACATTGTAGTGTCTCTTCCTCTCCAATCATTTCTCCTAAACCAGGGGTAGGCAACCTGAAACAGTGAAAGAGCACTTAAACCCGTTTCACACACACACACACACACACACACACACACAAACACAAACCTGGGAGCCGCAAAATGTGTGTGCGCTTTACAATGCCTTGGTTAGGCCACACTTGGAATCCTGCATCCAGTTTTGGTCACCATGATGTAAAAAAGATGCTGAGACTCTAGAAAGAGTACAGAGAAGAGCAACAAAGATGATCAGGGGACTGGAGGCTAAAACATATAAGGAACGACTGCTGGAATTGGGTATGTCTAGTTTAACAAAGAGAAGGATGAGGGGTGACATGATAGCACTGTTCCAATATCTCAGGGGCTGCCACAAAGAAGAGGGAATCAAGCTATTCTCCAAAGCACCTGAAGGCAGGACAAGAAGCAAGGGATAGAGGCTGGAGAGTTGCTTGCTGCATTTATTGTTATTTGGGATTTCTGCACCCATCAGGGAATTGCAACTTAAAAAGTTAACTGGCCCCCTGTTATTATATACAGCACAATTACTTTAAGAATGGCACTTTAACATTTAAGTGTTATAGAAGCACTTAAGTTTTATTCCCAAGTACAACAGTGGAGAAAGAGCATCATTTCATGAACTCTGACCTGTTCTCAGTAAAAAAAATCATTGTATACAGAAGACATATGCTCTACTACTCTTCACACAAAAATAAGTTGAGTTGTTAT
Organism: Bothrops alternatus; assembly: GCA_034064705.1. Taxonomy (NCBI): domain Eukaryota; kingdom Metazoa; phylum Chordata; class Lepidosauria; order Squamata; family Viperidae; genus Bothrops; species Bothrops alternatus. The sequence goes on from JARGCV010000006.1 coordinate 19,891,006, forward strand.
TTCTAGTAAAAAGAAATGAAATTTCAAAGGCAACCTGGAGCTGATTTTACATATTCTAAATCTATAACATGTAGAAAAATTGACAATTAGCCATATTTGCAAATCAAATCTTTTTACACCAATTCTCCCCTGATCACCTTATATTGAGCATCTAGAAGGACTCATTTCTTGTATTCAGTTGGGGCAGCTTAAGTCACATTGGGACTTCTAATCAAATAGCCACGCATAAATATATTGGTTTCTGGATTGCAAAGACTTTGTTTGGATTGCCAGAAGTAAACCCTTTGTGTTAAATGAATGCCTCCTCACCTCTCTATTCATTGAATGACAAATGGTGAGTCTTGTAGAAGCAATCCCTGAGAAATTATGCTTCTCACTAAGTCTGTGATAGAAAGTAAAGACTTCTTTATAATCTTGTCATTAAAAGTGTCATCATAGTGCCCAAGGAAATGAACAGCTCAGATATGACAGAACAGTATCTAAGGTTTTGCTTCCAAGCTATTGATCTTGAAATGAAATATAGGTTTCAGAGTTTCCCCCCAATCAATATTGGTATCACAAAAAAGCTATTTGTGATTACATAGGATATATTCATTGTTTAAATAAAGACATTTTAGGCTCCCCAAATATTTTGTTTCTAATAGCCTTTCTGCGATCCAGCGAGGTGGGTCTCTTCATTGATTGTGGGGAACCTTGCCGTTCTCTGATCCATAAAACTTTATCAGCCAAGGAACCAACTCTTATAAGGTATGCACCAAATCAGTCTTTCCACTTTGAAACCTGATCATGACAAATACATAACATATATAAACAGAGAGGTTTACCATAGTGTCTATAATTATCTTTTTAGGAGGGATTTGGCTGTATTCAAGCACCCTCAAGGAATATAGTTGAACATTAAAGTAGAGATGATTTCTCCAAAATCAGAAGCTCAACATCAAGCCAAGGAAGTGTTTTTGTAGAGTTGTAGTATACTCTACTTATATAAATTTTTAACACCACCACCACCACCAACAACAATAATAATAATAAAGTTGGAAGGGACCTTGGAGGTCATCTAGTCCAAACCCCTGCTCAGGCAGGAAACCCTATAACATTTCAGATAAATGGCTGTCCAGTCTCTTCTTAAAAACTTTCCATGTTGGAGCATTCACAGCTTCTGGAGGCCGCTTGTTCCACTTTTCTCAGTTATTAATTATAATTTCTTAATTATTCATTTCTGATGCAATGCTTCTCATCTCATCCTGTCTCTAATTTCAACCAGAGAAGCTAATGCAATGGTCATCTCGCTGCCTAGAAATATGATCCATTGTAACAATTTTATTAACTCCACATTTTATTGACTATTAATACAATATAATGAAAATGTTTTCCCCTTTCTTAACTTTGAAGTTAAAGAGAAGATAATGTGATTGAAATCTAGACTTTTCAAAATCAATGTGTATTTTAATCTGCAAGAGTTGTATTGAACTGCTTTATTGGCTGTTCATACATATCAAATGGTATTTGAAATCCCACAGATTATTGTCATGCAAAGACATTCTGCCCTCTTGAGTCCTTTACTATCATCTATGTCTCCCATCCTTACTCACCCTATAATTTCAGTCACTTTGGTTTTCCCTTCTTAATTGCTTTATTCTTTCCAATTTTCAAGCCCAATTTTTCAGTAGTAACAAAAGCTGCTGCATACATTAGCTGGTTTGTTTGAGCTAATTTTTCTGTTGGAATAGTTTGAACAGCTTCATTCACATTGTTCAATAATCTAGCCAAACTTTTCTTACTAACTTGATTCAGTTTTGGCAATTGTCTGAGTCTTAAACTTCTTAGCTAATTTGGCTCTAGCTGTTGGTTCTTCAAGATCTAATCTAGCTCTTGCTTTTTGTCCTCATCCGCTTCTTTGATTTTTTTCCCCACTACTTGTTGCTCCATTTCTAAGTTACCTCTATTAACAGTTACATTTGAACCTTGATCTTGCGCTGCTTTGTTTGCAATCTCTCGTAATTCTGCATTAATGAAGAGCTTGTGCTTCAAAATGACATGCCTCTGTTCCATAAGTCTTTGTTCATTGATTTCTATATCCAGGTGATTTTCCTTCCAAATCTTGAACATGCACTTTTGAAATCCACATTTTGTTCACTCAGATTGATAATTAGCTTCCATAATTTCTTTCTTTGTCCACTTTTTTGTTTTTGTTTTTGTGCGTCTTCCAGTTGCCTGCCCATGCCTGGTTGAGCCCTGCGGCATATTTTTTTTTGCTGAACACCCAGGAGCCATAGTATTCTATGTGAGACATTGATCTGGGCAATACTCGATCTAGCATAGAATTCATTTTACGTGTTTTCACTATAGTTAAATGGGTTTGGAGCAAGTTTAGTCTGCTCTTCAACAGAGTACACAAGCACTCCCACCATGAGAAGATACAGTTCCTTGGGAGGGGGTTGTTGTATCTATCTATCTATCTATCTATCTATCTATCTATCTATCTATCTATCTATCTATCTATCTATCTATCTATCTATCTATCTATCTATCTATCTATCTATCTACCCGTGTTTCCCCTAAAGCAAGATAGGGTCACACTTTCTTTTTATCCCCAAAAGCCCCACTATGTCTTACTTTCGGGGTACGGCTTATATTGATTGGAAAACAATTGTCAGTTTTATTTTAAGTATTTTAAGTATATTAAGTATTTTAAGTATTTTAAGTATTTAAGTATTTTAAGCAGGAGGCGGAAGTGGGCAGGAGTAATATGTCTTACTTTCGTGGTACGGCTTATATTAGCCAACCCCCTGAAAACCCCGATACGTCTTACAATCGGGGGTGTCTTACTATCGGGGAAACACGGGTATCTATCTATCTATCTATCTATCTATCTATCTATCTATCTATCTATCTATCTATCTATCTATCTATCTTATATATATATAAATGTTAATATTAAAATTATTTATAAAAACAAAAACAAAAAACACCCCATCTTAGAAATGCACAAAAAATATAAAATTGTTTGCTATAGTTTGTTGACAGCATCCATTAACTTACATCCTAAGCCCATAATAAGTTATGGTGTACTTTTTTCATATCGAACACATGAATTTTTAGTATTGATTGAATGAAGCAAGTGTACATAAATCATTGCAATGAGTACTGTGAAGGGCTGTTGGCCCATTTAATTAATTTTAATCTACTAGATGTTGCCCTTCTCCTTTCATCTCATTCTCTACTGACTTCCTTGAAGACTCTGGTGAAATACCTGAGGCCAAGTATATCAAGTAGGGCTCTTTAAAAAAGAACAACATGCCATTAGCTGATTTGAAAGGGGTGACAGAAAGATCAATTTTTGCTAAGATTGCCCTATCAGTCCCACCCAACTACATTAATGTTGCTTAACCGTGTTCTTGTCACCAGAGTCAATCTGGCCATATGCACAGTGATGCAATGATTATGAATGTAGGAAAGAGTCTGCCTTAGATGAAAGAGGAGACCTGGAATAAGCAGACTAGTTCATCTGGCAGGAAGAGAGGAAGCAGCAGATATTTGTTCTGTTGTGCAGACCTGTAGTTCATATTGATTAATCTTGGCAAGCAAAGGCAAGGATATGTGACCTTCTAAAGCTGAGTAGCAAATATTTTACTTCAGTGCAAATAAGAATGAGTGTCTAGAAGAGACATGCTTTGGATTCTTAATGTGTTGACCAAAGTACCTTAAGCTTTAATTCCAGTTTACCAGCTATTTTAATAAGGCTGTGCAAAAGCTTCAGTGAGTGTTAGAATAAGCAAAGCACATCTCATTAAAGCAGCAATCTTGGAAAATCTTGTGCAATGTCTTTGAAGTCTGACACAGGTTGTTTGCACACATCTGTGTATGCAAAAATCATATTTCTGCTGGGACTACCAGGAACATGCAGACAGACAGTCAGCTTTTTTAATTAAATTTTTAATGTTAAAGTTATTATAATATAAAATAAAATGGAAAAGAAAAAATGAGAAGGATAGAGGGAAAATAGAGAGGATATCATTATAATTATCAATTATGTAATTATGAGAACCAAAAAATAAAATTTCATTTTTTCAGTTTCAGGCATAAAATCCAGAAGTAGTTTCCAAATGGAAACAAAACTAAATAAAATATTTTCTTTAATTACAACAGCTAATTTTACCATGTCTGCCAACTCCATCTCCCCCATTGTGGGAATTAATATGTCTTTCCATCTTTGTGAGTATAAATCAACATATATAGTAATTTTCTTTCAAGCTCTTTATTCATCAAAGTTAAAAGGAAAACATGGTTTCAGTTTTATATTTATTTTAAGAATCTTCTAAATTAAGATAAAATCTGATCTCGTTATATAGCTTGGCTTTGTCACATGTCCACCAGAAATGGTAAAAGATAAGATAAGATAGTCTTTATTGTCATTTTTTTTTACTGTGAGTAAAAATTCTATTGCCTGCTCTCAAAAGAAAGTATATATCTATCGTACTCATAAACAACACACATATACACATAAGATATATGTATACACACACACACAAATATATGTGTATATGTGTGTGTGTGTGTGTGTGTGTGTGTGTTTTCGTAGATTTTCACGGGTATAGGTATGCAGGTCTTGGTGTATTCGGGTCTTTTCCCATGTAAGATTGAGAGTATCTTGGCGATATTTCGACAAGGTCCCACTCGTCATCTTCAGGCAGGGGTCTTCGGCTTCATGCTTGTGTGAGCAAAGTGTGATCGGAGCTGCCGTCTCTCTATATATATTGGTGAGGGTGTGTGGAGTGCTGGCTTAGTTGCTGTAGGTGGATTGGTTGGCTGTGTTGCAGTTATTGTTTGTGGATTGTTTGGCTGTTTCGTAACATCCTAAGTAGTTGAGGTGCTGGCTGTGTGCCCATTAATCTCTTGTGTTGTAACGACCTGGGTAATGGGTTGTGTGATGTCATCCTGAGATCTAGTGTAGTGATATCCTGAGTTTTGTGTTGCACCATCCTGGGTGGTTGGCTGTGTTGTAACATCCTGAGCTTTAGCGTTGTAGCCTCCTGAGTTCTGTGATGTGATGTCCAGGGCTTTGGTTTGGCTCCAGGTTTGCGGTCCAGCTCTGTGTTCATCGCGTGTGTCCATTTGCTTTATGTGGGGGTCAGAGGGAGGTGCAGCAGCTGGTGATGTCGTTGTGGTTTGGCTTCTGGATGGTGGTTGCATTTTGTCTGAGGGATGGGTTTGGGCTTGGGTTTGGGTCTGGGGAGGGTGAATGGTGGTGGCGTACTGTGTTGTTCTGACACTTTGCTATCACTGTCCATTTTGAATACATACAAAGAGGAAAATTGAGAGTCCACAAGGTTGATGCTAAAAAGTACCTACTAGACAAGGACGGCTTTTGATACATGATGCATAGTGCTTTGTAAATAAACTTGTGAAGGACAAGTGTATTGAGATAGACATGACTGAATTTTCCTCTTCATTTATTGGGAACCATGAGTAGCAGAACACATATGTGTGACTAGAACTAAGGCCATTAAAAGAAGCCATAGAAAGATCCTCTGTCCAAAAGAAGTAACTGTTACAAAGAATGCTCTGACAAAAAAAACCTGAATCCTTGATTTAGCAGAGAGAAGAAATTGCTTGGCTGAGAAAAATCAGCACATAATATTTGTCTTCCAATCAGAAGAAAGCCAAACAGAGATAATCCAACAAAAAAGGGGGTTTCTTATTTATTATTCCCAGTCTTCATGTCTCCAGTGACCAAATAAGATAAAAGATTTAAAGAATCAACATTTTGTTCTGGCATCTTCAATATCTACTTCAGTTTGATTTAAAAAAGAAACCCCTGCTTTTGGCTATATCCATTGAGAAAAAGTTCAGTAATTAAAATGAAATTTCCATCTTTTCTAGGACTGTATTTTACAAGCACAAAATAGTAACAGAATAACAGAGTTGGAAGGGACCTTGGAGGTCTTCTAGTCCAGGAGTCTCCAACCCCCGGGCTGTGGCCTATTAGAAACTGGGTTGTGAGAGACATGGGCAAGTGCATGCATGAAGCTACACTCACATGAGTGGTGGGCAAGCTAGCACACATGGGTGAATTTCCACTTCTTTGAGTAAAGGACGTGTCATGGTTTTGATAGATGAAACCCATTAAAGAACTTCAAGGCAAGAATCCTTCCTTGAAGAACATTTTATTCAGGAAACAAAGTATCGGCACTATATAGTTGAACCCAAAACTAAATTCCCTTCTCCCAGATACAAAGTAACAAGTTGAAATTCCAACCCCCATGAAGCAGTCATAAATCACATTCTCCAATTAGCCTGAAGTGCGGGCTCTCTCTCCAGCTCCTCAGCCCACCAAAACGTTATCGGTTTGTGTCCTTGAGTTCCCATGAAGCTGCATTATTATTATGACTAGCTGAGCTCAAGCATTCACCCCATCCCCTCTTCTACATCTGATTTCTAAACAGGAGAAAAAGCAAGCTGAAAGCAAAGTAAAAATGGCTGGAATTTTCCTCAGTTGTCAAAGTGGGAACATCCATTGTCACAACGTTGACAGGGTGCTTATGCTTGTGTGCAAAATTCCATTTGCATAAGTGGAGGAGGTTTGCGCTAATGTGCAAGCACAAACTCCCTCTGCTCAAGCGCCCTCCACTCACACAAGTGGAGCTTCGCATGTGAGTGTCTGCCACTTGCGTAAGTGGAGTTTCACGTGTGTGAAGCTCCATTCGTGTGAGTGGAGGGTGCATGTGCCTGCCGCTCACACGAATGGAGCTGTGAGCACACACATGCATCTGCCACTGACAAACACCCCCCCCAGCACTGGGCTGGGCCACCAAGCTGGAAAGGTGAGGACTGCTGTTCTAGTCCATCACCCTGCACAAGTAGGAGACCCTACACCATTCTGGACAAATGGCTATCCAATCTCTTTTTAAAAACCTCCAGCAATAGAGCATCCACATCTTCTGAAGGTAACAGATTAATTGTTCTCACTGTCAGGAAATTTCTCCTTAGTTCTATGTTGCTTCTCTTGATTAATTTCCCTCCATTGCTACTTGTCCTGTCTCAGGTGCTTTGGAAAATAGGTTGAGCCTCCTTTTCTTTGTGGCAGCCTCTCGAATATTGGAACACTGCTTAGTAATAGTGATAACTTCATAGTGTACACCAACTATCAGTGAGTGCTTTGGCAAGATCAGAAACAGCCTGAAATTGAACCAATCTGTTACAATAAGGAACAGGTGACAACCATTCTTCATTCTTCATGAGCAGAAGAACTGCAGCTCTTTGTCCTATAGAAACAGAGGAATAGGTGCAAGAATTGAGTCTTATTTATATATATATATAAATAACTTTTGAATTTTATACTTGGTAGTCACTAGAATTTGTTCTTACTAGCTTTCTTCAAATAGTTTCAATTATTATAAATCTGTGTTTGTGAATTACTGCCTGCAAAGTTTCCAGTAGTGAAGCTTTGAGTTTGATAAAATTCTTCATGATTGAGAAATGAGGTTCTGGCATTTAGCTTAATTATAAGAAAGGACCATAGGTTATGTGTTATATGGTGGCTTTTATTCTATAATGACCTTTCCAGCAATTTGCAACTCTCACTTTCAATTAAATCCCAATACATCATGACAAGTCCTTCCATAGACTTTCTTACATCAAATATAAGCAATCAGGGAAGTTTGCTTAACAAAGAAATGGATTTTTTTGTTCTTACTTAAGAACAAAAGTTTTTTGTGTACACATCAAAATATCTTATGGATACATATCAAATGCAATTTAAAAAAAATAATTTGAGGATCATTTTCTTTTTTAGGTAGATGAAACTCATTTGATCAGTTGTTCATTTTTAGCCTCCTATAAATTTTAAAAACTTAAGAAAATTAGTTTTCTATTTGCATTGAACACATCCATTTAATAAATTTCCAGTTCAGATCTGAAATAATCACATATTCTCTTTGTAAACTTTTCAAAAAATTTAAACAATGTAGATCTGCCATGCCTTCAGATTGGATTGTTATAGTCTCCAGTAAATTGTCATTTGGTTTTATAGTTTTATTGAAATTATATTTTGCTATATTTAATTGATATGGTGTGAAATACTTTTCTTACCCTACCTTGAACCAACAGCTGGATATAAAATTTTTAAAAGTTACACAGTAATGAAAAATATGTGTGGTTATCTTTCATTATACAATTTTGAAAAGTTAATTGCTAATCCTAATTTAGGCTCCTTATCCGTTACAATTGTCTGCCTGAAGTCAAAACAATTGCTACTATTTATCCATTCCATAATATTTTGCCCCCTGGTTTTCTATTTTTAATTTTTTAGAAAAGACAATGAAGAAAGGTGATTGCAAGCAGGTAAAATGATTTGAACCCAACCCTCCTTTCAAAAACTGAAAAGAAGGGAAAAAAATAACAATGGAAGATTATTTGTTCTTCTGTGTATTTTTGTAGCTGTTACGCAAACACAACTGAAATTGCACAAGATTATATGATCTGTGGAACTGCTCTGAGCAGTATCCATGGTGACAAGTTGAGAGAAAGGAAATGGGAAAATATTATTAGACTGCAAAATATTTATATTAAAATAAGTAGTATGACCATTAAATAGGAAAAGAAATCATTCGTAAACTTTTTTCTATTGATATAGAAGACAAATGGAGAAATATAAACATTGCTAACAAACTGCAATAATTTGGAGAACAAAAGTCATTTAATAACCTGGGCTTTTTAAGAAAAAAAAATTCTACTTGATAACTAAGATCTATCCAAATTGTTCAATTACAAAAATACTTTAGAGAAGAAATTATTTTTACTTTAAAACTAATGTTTCATAAGAGAGACAAAGCCTCAGACAGAAAGATCAAGTTTAAGACTTTAGAAAGGTGAATTGTAATCAATCCATCCATCCATCTCAAAGTCAATAGATTTGTGAATTGCTATTTTCTACTGTTGGTCCTCAGACATCTGACTGATTGCATGGATGTATGTGTGAGTTTAATTTATTTGAGAACATATTTCATATCTTCCATCCAGGAACACACTGTGCTGTTTACAATGGTAGTAGATTTCTGTCAGTTAGGATGGTGGGCCCTAGGCAGCAGGCCTTTTCTGCCATGGTGCCCACGTTGTGGAAGCTTATCTCACCCTGAGGTGAGGTTGGCCTCATCTCTACTGAGTTTCTGAAGGTCCCTTAATACCTGGTTATGCCAGTAACTAAGACCTGGGGACATGAGAGGCAAACTTCTGTGGTGGCTCCATTATTATTAACATCTTTTTGTCAGTTGTTTCCTTATTTGTTCCATTTTCATACTTTAATTTTTTTTATAATTTAATATTGATGCATGGTTTTATGTATATATTTACTGTTTTAACTTTGTTGTATGTCACCCAGAAGTGTTGGTGAAATGGGCAGCTACCTAAATTTGACACATACATAATGTTCCCTCCACTTGTATTTCTTACCATAATCCTTTGCTGTAAATTGACTCCCTTAAATGGTGAATTTAATGCGATCCTCTAGAATGATAAATGAATTTGCATGTTTCTAATCATGATTAGGTCAATGCATTGCCCTTGGTTATAAACTATGGTTTATAATCCACAGTGTTGAGTTCATACAATAATTCACAAATAATATGCTGCCTTACTTCTACATAGAAAACTGACTTGTTCTTTTTAATGACTTTGTTAATTTTTAAAATAAAGAAATAAAAATCAGTGATAACTAATAATTGAAACAGAAGACAGAAACAATAAAGAACAAAAGACAGAACAAAGTCAAAAGTGTGGGAACAAAGAAAAAGAAATACAAAGAAATGACTTACAATTTTCTTTTACAACAGATATAAATATAAATTTACACTGAGCATTTATTTTCAGTTTACAACATTTTTTTCTATTAACTAGTTTTTTTCCTAATTATCAAACCTGTAGATCATAATTTAATGGCTCATTTTCTGTTTCAAATTTCAAAAAAAGATTTATAAATTTTAGCAATATCACATCCATCATTCATGCATAGCTCTATTTAAAATTAGTCTTACCATATTCAAAACACAGTCTTTTCATCTACTTTAAATCTTTCTTGTAATTGTACGTAGGAAAATTGTTTACATGTATGTTCTTCTGAACATACCTCTCTTGATTTTATTTTAAGATCTGCCCAGAAGAATTCAGATTCATTACCATAGGTTAACCATTTATATTTACTTATTATTTCTATGCTGTAAAATGCTTCTTATGGTGTATCTTTTCTATGTTCTCAGTTTGACATGTCTGATACAATTATTTTTCAAATCTATTTTAATCTTAGCTTTGTCATAACATAAATAGCCATGCCATTCAATATTCCAATAAGCTTTTAATTCTCAGCATTATGCGGTTTTTAATCCAAATTAGTCAACAAACTGCAAAATACAATTTCTAAACAAATAGACTTAAACCTCCTCTTTCCTTAGCATCTTTTAACATTTTATACTTAACTATTTTTTTACTTTGCCCCACAAATATATATATATATATATATATATATATATATATATATATATATATATATATATATATATATATATATATATATATATATATATATATATATATATATATATATATATATATATATATATATATATGTTGTTTTAAAATTGTTGACAAAGAAATAAGGGATTTCTGATATAGCTATTTCGAGTTTCTTAACTCTCTTCAGTCAGAACTCACCCTTCCAGGATTCGAACCTGGGCAGTCTTGCATGCTAAGCATGCCCAGGTTCGAATCCTGGAAGGGGGAGTTCTGACTGAAGAGAGTTAAGAAACTCGAAATAGCTATATCAGAAATCCCTTATTTCTTTGTCAACAATTTTAAAACAACATATATATATTTGTGCTTGCAAGATGGCTCTGGGTTGAGCTGAAACAAGCAAAAGGAAAGAATGATTTCTTCCTCCCATATTTAGGTTTACAGGGTGCAATCTAAAAAATAAAAAACACTTGACATATACATATATATATTGTTGTGCTCAGGTTAGTCAGTGTTACAAGGGGATTAGAGATGGTGAACTGTATAGCTGTTTGGCTTTGCGTTCGTGGTTGTGCCTCATCTTCATGGTGAGTGTCAGTTTGCTTCGTGTATGGACTAACCTGAGCACAACAAAGCCCCCACCCAAACAAAACACTCCTCCAGCCAATCAGAGCACAGTCAACCCCCCATCCAATCAGAGCACAGCCAAGCCCCTAACCAATCAGAACACACCTCCACCCAATCAGAACACAGCCGAGCTCCCAGCCAATCAGTTCAAACCCCCACTGGCAGTTAAAAGGAAGAAACAGCTAAAATCTCACATTGCTCCTAGAAGCAGAAGCCGAAAGCACCAGCCTGAAGATGACGAATGAGACTTCGTCGAAACGTCGCCAAGACACTTCAAATTCTACGTGGGAGAAAACCCGAAGAACCAAAGACCTACATACAAACACCTGCGAAAACCTCAGAAAACAAAGATATATATATATCTTTCTGCCATTGTTTAAAGTTGTCAAAGCAGATATTGTTTGAAACAAAAATAGCATTCAAGGTAAAACATTCATCTTGATCTCCAAAATTCTTCCCAACAATGACAATTGTATTTTTCCCAATTTCACATATCTTTTTTAACTTCATTCCACATCTTAACATAATTGCTTTGAAGCAACATACAAGACATAGTTGTCAGTTTAACGTCAAGTATTTTATCTTTTCATCAATCTTAAAATCCTTTAATACTCTGTTTGGCAGTGCTCCATCTTAGTTGTGCAAACCTGGTAGTGTTTTTTTTTAAGGTGATTTAAAACTTAAAACCATTTGGGGTTCTCAATTCATAGTTTGAGAAATGCTGTATTAAGGTGAAATACTCAGGTTTAATTCAAGTGTTGTTCGTTCTTTAGAAAGTACTATATGACATACTACTAGATTATATAAAGACATTTATCTTGAACTTCCAACCCAATAACTGAATCACAACAGACTCTCTGAATGAAATTAGGGGAGTGTGAATTAAGGGGTTTGCCTTTCTTGTTGTGGCCCCCACATCTTAAGATTTTCTGTCCCCATATAGCCCCCTTCTTCCTGGACATTTCATGAGTTCATTCAAACAAATCTATTCCACCATACTTTAAACTCAAGATGATAGTTTAGTGGTAACCATCTTCGAAGTGGATTAAAAGTTACTAAATTCATACAAAGTATTTTTGCCCTTCTATGTTTCACTCTATTGGATGCCCTGAGTTGTGGCATCTGGTTAAAACAACTCAAATAAATTAAAAATGAGACACCAGTGAGTTTAATGGCTGTAGGACTAAAACCACTATAACAAAGTTGCTGGATATTAGTATTTGGGCTGTTCTAAAAAGCTTATTACTGTGTGTTTAATGCTTATTAAGTGAGTTAAAGACATCTTGCTAATTGACATTTATTATAAATAAATGGGAAATATGTTAAAGTTATTACAGATAGTCATCTCTATCAGAATACTTTAATTAGTGCCTGGTTTGGAAAAAAAAGCAGTGATTTAGAGCCAGCTTTTATTCACAGTTCTGCATATGAAACATTATTATAAATATATAGTCACTTTACATTTTTTTAACCTGACAATATATGCAGGATAGCGAAAACTGAAGGGAAATAATGCAGAAAGCAAAATAATCAACAAAAAACCTTAAATAGTGGACTTTAGATAGCTGATTTTCCCCTTCCCTTCCATTGTCCCTTGCTGCTACTCACTACAAGTGTTTGTCAATTTCTTCAAATATTGGAGATTTTGCTTTTATTCATGTAAATTATTTTATTTTTTAAAAAAACAAAGTCTTTACTCTTTATCTTAAAACTCATATTCAGATTGTCTATCCCTGCCTTGTTGTGTGATGTCTCATATGTAAGAAAGATATTCCTATTCGAATATACTCAAAATTTCTATGATGAATATATACAATCAATTTTGTCATTGCTACATATTCCATTCTTGCATTGTTCTTTCGTTCTTCCATTCTAGTTTATTAATCTTTACAAACCAATTATTTAGCCACATATTTAAAAACAAGTTTTTTTGAATAACTGAGACTCATTTCTGAGAAGTCATGAGTAGGACTACAATTTATTTTTAATCTATATACTTTGTTGCAATAGCTATTCGATAGAATGTAACACAGGAAAAGATGGCTATATGAGTGCTATGTTGAAAATTTATTCGGTATTTATTAATCCATTCCTATTTCACATACATACATACATACATACATATATATATGTTTGTGTATGTGTGTATACACACACACAAATACACACACACTAGTAAATTCTCGCCAGTGAAATTTTGTGATCTTGAGCTTACTTTTATTTTAAGTGGCTATGTAAGTCATTGCTTGTACATTTTTTTCTATTGATCAATGAGTTCCCCGCTTCAATTACATCCCAACCGAGGGGATTATGCAGAAACTCATATTTGGAAATAAAATTAAATTTAAAAATTCTAGAAATTGATGATAGGAGGGTAAAAAAATATCTTTTTTACCACTGACCTTTTTAGAACAGCATGGTAAATACCATTAAAACATTCCAAAGAATTCCTAAAGCCTTCTGAAATAAGGTAGAAAAACAGAAGGCTTTATTTTTGTTTTATTATTTGCAGGGAAGGAAGACTTTAGTATAAGGACACATTTTAGACAAGACTTCAGTGCTTTAATATATAATAATCATGCTTTATATTTATTTATTTATTTACAACCTAAATAGGCTGTCAAAAGATACTGCTTCCCTAGTGGAAGTGGAAAAACTATGAGCTTTTTGTGAGAAATTAATAAGTGGCAGCTGTGCACTTTGATTCTCTGAGATTTGTGGGTTGGCTTGAAGTTTCATAATGGACAGGAACAGTCTCACTAATTAATAGGTTTTCCCATTACAGGCATCATTTTAGAAAAGAAATGACAGATGTATCTTCTAACAGCTGGATATAGCTATGAACTCCATCAAGGAGGTTTCCAGGGGTTATTGAGGGATAGCGGAAGCCAAAATATTTCCCTCTACTCCTCCTGCTACCCCTGCATCTGAAGAGAAAAGTAACAGCACTTCATGAATCACCACAAATTAATTGTCAAACAATCACAGTAGATTAATGTCTGAGTTTGAATTAAAACATTGAGTAAATGGTAGGTGGTTTCACCTGAAAAGATACTGCTTATTTCCAACTAAGCAAATGAAGCTAATTATAAGGAACAGCAGCTTTTCAACAGAGTATGTCCAAAACTGTAAGTCCTATTGTACAGATCATTTTAAAAGGGATTTTTTTCACTACATGCATATTTAGATTAGCATTTCTACCATACAAGGGCTTCACAAATCGATTCAAACCTAATCCAAAAATAAGAAGCTCTGACCAAGCTCCAAATGATCACACACACACACACACACACACACACACACACACACACACAACATACCAATAAAATGGAATTGAAGAAACAATGGCTACACATTGATCCTACTTGCTCAGCATACTAGGAATTATAATTCTCTAACATCTTACATATGTTTCTTGATGTCCAATCTCTTAACAAAGAAAAGTAAAAGTCTTTGATGAACATGATGGATTTTGTCTGATGATGTATCTTCTAGATATGCATATTGTCAGTATTTCTATGTAAATCATATCTACAGGTGGCACATCCTTTGTAGAAATGCTGGATATGGCTTTTGTGGGGAAAGAAGGAGGTAAGTAAGTTCACAAATATTTCTAGATTTAAATAAAACAGAGAAGATGAGTGTAGCTACTACTTGCAAGAGACTAATCTTGCTGCAGTAAATTAAATGAACAGGATACTCAAAATATATTTTGTATAATAGATCACATTTGGTGTAATGCACACTATTGCTCAAAAATAATCACAACCACTTTTAGTTTTCTCCATGTGTCACATTCTTGCATATACATATTCCATTTTTCTTGTGCATGTCCTCATCTTTATCTACATAATAATGGATTTTTTGTTTGATCTGGAGTTCAGTTTTGACTTATTGTTGAATCACATCTCAGTGTGATTCACATTTGACCCTTAGGGTGTGTCTGCATTCATTAAGATGTTTTTAAAGTCCTTTTGTTAGCTTTGCATTAATTTGAGCCTTATCTTCTAGTTCTCTGGTTGGGTGCTCAGGTTCCTAACTGAGTGTGTAGACATTCATATTTCTTTTCTGATAAAGAGTTTCATCTGAGTTTTTTTTTAAAATTCACTATGGACCTCAGGAATGCCTGTAGGATGAATGAAATAGATATTTACAGGCCTACATATACAGAAATGTATTTATTTCTATCTGTATCAATCTATATGAATGATAGCCCATGTGGTGTACAGGTAGTCCTTGCTTAGCAATCATAATTGGGATAGGCAACTCTGTTAAGCAATATAGTTGTTAAGCAAAACATCATGTGAACAAGATGGACCTATGACATCACTTTCCATTAGAGGGGTCCAGTGGTGGGATTCAGCCATTTTGCACCAGTTCGGTAGAACTGGTAGCTAATTTTTTTGTTGCCCAGGCCCAGAACGAACTTCCAGAAGTGGCATCCACACAGAGAACCAGTTGTTTGCCTATTTGAATCCCACCACTGGATGGGTCACAGCATGTCATTAAATGAGAAATCACATGACCATAACTTACAATTTTATTGCTGACTTTTCCATTGACTTTGCTTGTTGGAAGCCCGTTGTGAAATGCACACATGATGATCATGTGACCAGCAAATGGTACAATAGTCATAAATGTCCCTTGGTTGCGAAGTGCCCAAATGTTTAGCTTGTCACACACAGATGCTATGATGGTAATAAATGCAAGAAATATTCATGAAGGTACATTTTCAATGCCATAATAATTTTGAATGTTCACTAAACAGGGTACTCATTAAGTCAGGACTACCTGTAGTGCTAAGATGCTGAACTAGAGAGGGAACATCCAAGCCTTCCCTTGGCTCAGATGTTGGCTGGATGATTGAGCCAGTTGGTCTGTCCCAATATAGGCTGGGAAGTCCAAAATAATCAAGTAATATCCCAATCAAGAAACTGCCCAACCAAAGAATCCCTAAAACCACCCCTACCCACACAGACAGGCAAGACACCAGAATATAAACTGACAGCAAACAGCACTCCTTACTAGCACTGATGATGTTACCTAGTTAGGGTGATGAAATGTCTGCAAGAAAGCAAGAAAGCTCAGAGAGAACCAAGGTCATCTTGAGTCCAAACTAATCAACCCATACTGGGTTAGCCTGGTAGATTACAGTCCAAAAACATCAATGAAAACTCTTTTTTTTTAAAGCCATCTGACAAATATAGTTAGAATTCTACAATTAGTGTACAATATCTGGAATGGGTTCTGCCAACTACCTTGCATTTTTTTTTTTATTTTTTAGAAAACAATCACTTTTTTTCCAAAGAGTGTAGTGCTGAAGCACAGACCATCTTATTCATTGTAGCTGACCTGCACTTTTATTTAGGTTATAGCTTGTTCTATATATGGGTATTTTGGCACTAATTATAGAACAGATTGTGTGGGGATTTCTACGAGACTGCACTATGGCAATACAGATTAAGCAATTAACCTTGATGTCACTGTAATTATTAAGATACTTTAGCAAAAAGAACTAATTTCCCCACAGGATGTTCTGCTGAAATCAACTTTTTCTCTCTTTAAGATGCCAAAATAGGGAACTCTAATGGAAAATTAAGTTTGCAATTTTTAATAAATCTGGAGGGTATACAGTTCTTTTTCAGTTTAGCAGTTTTGGGCCATGTAATTCCAGTTAAGGCTTGACAAATTATATATGGAGGGACCTTTTTCTTTATCTAGAGTTACAGGGCTCCCTTTATTTTGTGAAATATATTTAACACAATGTCTGTTACTGAAGTTACATGGAAATAGTGGCCCTATATTTCAGTATTTGCAGCAATATTTATTTTTTCCATGTGCCATGTCCCCAGACCTTAATATTTCTGCTGCCATCTTTCTAACCAAGGCAATTACATTTATACTGGTGGTAACTATATTTTCATGTGATTTCAATATATTCTCCTCATGTATTTCTTCCTAGGCTTATGTAGTTTGGCTGCCTTGATCAGTAATGTTGCTTTATACAAGTCAGTCACTCTATATGGAAAAGAACCAGTGAAGAATCAAAAAGAGCTGACCTGTTTTGATTGGTCACTTTGTTTAGCAAACTGGAAGCTTAGTACATATGCCTCATGCATTAAATTATTTTTTTCTGGACTTCCAGGAAGTGTACTTAGGGAGCTGTGTAAGGCTTCAAAGAGATATTTTGGTATAAGGTGCTATAGAGGAATTGCTCCATTGAGACACCAAGTAAAGCAGAGCACAGAGCTGCACCACTTCGTATCAGCTGCTTCTGGGATCTTCTGAGCATAGGCAGACATCTTGCAAAAGATACTTGCCTTTAGTTATTTTAAATATGTGTAGTGCCATCCATCTTAAAGCACAGAACTCAAGGCTACCCACAACCATAATATAAACACAATGTCCAAATAAAATTACAAACACAGAAATAAAAACAAAAGCTTGTATCCTACCAAAACTTCTTCGATGTAACTCACCATGCCCTCTTGCAACACAGCCTTCACCACATCACAGGGCTTGGGGGGAAAGCCAACTCTTAATTTAACCTTTCCAAAAGGTTAAAAGAATAGCAACCTGCTAGATCTCAAGGGAAAGTGTGCTTACAGGTTCTGCAAGATGGGAACATTTAAGGGAAGGAACCTGGACCATGTCTTTACTTGATCTGGTTGGACAGGCAAGCAACTCAGGAAAAGACATCACTTGCCTAGTCAAAGTGAATCAGACTTGATGCTGTGTTTTAAATGATGAACCAATGATACTTCAGACATAACATCCACTATTCCTGGATTAAATTGTTCCATATGAGAATAAATCAGTGAGATGGATTGGGCTAAGGCAGGTGTCTTCAAACATGGCCTTTTATGACTTGTGGACTTCAACTCCCAGAATTCCTCAGCCAGCATGCCTGGATGAGGAAATCTGGGAGTTGAAGTCCACAAGTCATAAAAGGGCCAAGTTTGAAGACTCCTGGGTTAATTTGATACAAAAAGAAGGGTAAACTGGAGACTGAATGAAAAATCTTCAGATTAGCTGGATGTAAGCCTCCTGAAGATGAGGGGCTTCAGGAAGGGGTTTTGTATTAAAGAAGCCTAACTGCATTATCAACTTCTAAGAAAGATAAATTCTTGGGTTATATGCAATATAAGCTACTTTTAGAGTCCCAGGTCCAATTACAAAATGAACCAGGAACTGCCTTTCAGCATAGCATCAGTAAAAATTCTAGCAGAATAAGTAGCATTTAGGTAAAGAAAAAAGTATGCCATGACTTACAGAATCTTCTTTCCTAGATGATGAAACTTGGAGAATAGATCTGAAGTTTTCAAGGTAAGGCAGATGGATTAGAGTAAATTTATACAGCCATTTTCAGCTTGAGGGACATACTTGGTCTCTGACTACTGAGCTAGGACTGCATAGTGGGAACTGGATGGGTGGACCCATGGCAAAAATCCCTCTACACCAGAGGTGTCAAACTCAATTTCATTGAGGGCTGCATCAGCATTGTGGTTGCCCTCAGGGGGCCGGGTGGGTAGGCATGGATGGAATGGATATGGCCTACTAGGTGGGCATGGCCAGCTCTACATTGTTCGCATCAAAGGTGCCTGTGGGGCCCTGGGCAGGAATGGGACAGATCTGAGGGTCTCTGGCAGAAGGGGGTGGGACCAGGACAAGTGCCAAGGCATAGTCCACTGGAAGAGCCTCACTGTTCCTCTCATGTCATGCGGGGGGGGGTTGGATGGTGGTGCAGGCTGCCTGGAGCCCTGGGCAGCAGAGGTCAAATGCCCAGCCTGGCCCTTGAGCACCCACTTCCTCAAGGCTGCTGCTCAAAGTTCTCCTGGTTCCTCGCTGTTTCCAGACAGCCTTGTGGATCTAAGACTGAATGCGTTTCAGCATAGATGGCCACCACAAAATTGTACATTGGCTCCCGGCTGGCCTGGGCCAAGGCCATGGCAAAGGGGGCCATTCCCTCACTGTTTCCAGGATGGCTTCATGGGCCAAATGAAACCACTTCGTGGGCTGCATCCAGCCCCTGGGCCTTGTATTTGACATGTCTGCTCTACACTAATTAAATTACACTGGAATGCAAATAAAATAAATGGAATTTCAACAGAGGACTGGTTGAAAATAGGGAAAAAAGGCCTGGTTGCATAAAGCTTTGCAAAAATTTGAAAATCCAAAAGAACATCACTGAAAAATCTAAATTTCAGAATGAGTTGAAATTAGCAAAGTCTGCTATGAACATTGAAAAGGCAGAAATACTTAATTCCTCTTTAGGCTCATATTTTCTAAGCAGAGGATATACATTCTCCTCAATAATTGCAAAGAGCTGCTGAAAGGAGCGGAGGTCCAATTCTACCATGGTAGAGATATCTTGACTTTAAAATGAGTTCAAATCTCTAGAGCCAAATGGATTGTAACTAAAGAAACTTGCTGATCCTCTGTCTGAAACTGCGTCTATTATATATTATCTTTCAAGAATTCAAGATATTGAAAAACACTTGTTTCATGCTGGGAACGTAAAAAGTATGAGAAAGAAACACCAACTAATCCCACCTTTATTCTGTTTGAAGGCCTTCAAATTTATGTTATTACACCCTACAACAATAAGGTAGTATTGCTTCAGCCCTTGTGCTGTCTGTTTTCAATCTGTGTTGAAGGGCTAATATTAATCTCAAAAGGTATCTGGAAATATAGTCTTCACTACCTTACAGAAGACCAACCTGTAGAAAGGAATAAATTCTAAGTAAGAGACAAACAGTGTTTTGGGATTCCTGACCAGAACATCTCATACAAATGGAACACTTAAAGGTACCCCTTTAAGAACTGGTGAATATAATCTAGTTTTGCTTTCCTAGTTCAAAATCTTCTTCAAAGGCAGCCCATATAAATGCAACAATCCAATGAAGAATTTAGCAGAGCAGGACTGAATATAGGCCAGGCATGTCAAACACAGCCCACGGACTGGATGCGGCCTGCATAGGTCACGCCCACCCCAGCCACACGAAGGCAAAAAAAAGATATGTCACAATATGGCCTGCAAAGTGATCAAGTGTGACACCTCTGATATAGCCCATCTATCTTTACCTAGGAACAATTAGATAGTCATTGTCAAGATATAGCTGCTTAGTGAGCACCCATTGTACATTGTGCTACAGTAGTACTTAGAAAGCCCAATTCCCTATTGACATTTTTACAGAATATACAGAAGCCCCTGTAGATTAGGAACAACCAACATGACCTCAGAAGGACATACTCTTAAGTGGAATAAAATTGATCAAATCACCTCACTGTAGATATTTCCAAAAGTCCTTCACAGGGTTTCAAACCCATGTTCTACTTGCAAAGATTCTAACTGGGCTATAGTAATTAAGTATATTTAATATCATTTAATATTATACTACACAACCTCTTACTGTCATTGAAGCCAGTTACTAGTGTACTGCAGTACAAGTTATTAATTGGATCTGTGAGGAATACAAGGCTGTGTACATTTATCCCACAACAGCTGTCCTGCAAGATAGATTGTCCTTAGCATGAAAATGGCTGTCCCAAAGACATCCAGTGAGTTTATATGGCTGAAAGCAGGCTGCCCTCACTCCAATTCCTTAACCACTAGACCTCACCACCATTCTAGTCTAGCCTTTTCTATTTGTATCTTCATATACTTCCTGGTTTGTAATGGGCCAATGTCTTGCACAAAATCTAAATGAATAATGTCCCTATTTCAGTTCCAAAGCCATGGAAACCTAAGAAAACATTAATATCAGCTTCAGAAGACCTTAATTTTGGGACATTAATACTGATGCTATGCAGCAGCTTGGGGTAAAAGATTAATGTTTTTTATCCTCAAATAGAACTTTTTGTTCCCTGCAAAAATTGGAAAATATACTGAGAAGCTCGAGTCTTTTCAAATCAATTTAGTTTGCTAGCAGTCAGGGCATTGTGCTGCTCAACTATGGCTCAAATGGCCAGTTTTTAAGTTTGCACTGCTAAGTTGTGCAAACAAAGTGCACATGTTGGATTCACCTGCAAATGACAAGACTTATATTTCAAGTGGTGTTTTCAGCCACTAATAAATCAAGCTGAAAGAGTTAAGAATGTCAAGACCATTACTGAAACTCAGTTGCTTCTATATCTTTATTTTCTATTCCCCTGGTTCTGTTTACTTTTGAAGCCCAGTTCTTCTTGCAGCTGTCCCCTAAATATGAGCTTTTCATCCATTTCACCATGTTAGTATTCCTGTCTGTCCCCCTGACTCTTCAAATTAGTTTCACCTACAGTATATTAACACACTTTATTTGCTTAAACACATTCAGCTGACACATGTGAGGGTTTACAAGTAGAGTATCTGCATGCAAACTGTGCTCCAAAGAGTTCTAGAGTGTGCAGATACTTGTGAGTTTGTTATTTGTTTAGCACAAAGGTCTATTAAAAATTGTAAGCATTTCCAGCTGAACAGTCTTAAAAGATCAGCAATTAAAAGTTCTGTTTTCTCAGGATTTCCAGTTCTTTGGAAGCATGGTCTCTCTATAAAAGAGTCCAGTGGGGCTCAACACACAGTTGATCTTGGTTTAATTAAAAAACTAAGGGTCAGTCCTAATTAAAACTTGGTTATAACCATGCTGGAATGGGGTTGGCTAAATTGAAAAACTGAAGGAACACCAACTAAGAAGAAGGAAATGAAGAGCCTCTACCATATCATATTCATTGCAGGGGTATACCCAGGTAAATCACCAGAAAGTCAAGAAAACTTTACTACTTCCTTCCACTGTCTATACTTAGAACCTCAATATCTGTGAGGTTCTAATCAGAGTTCATGCATCTCGATCTGCAGAGAAGCTGGGTCTTTTATAAGCCCTTGTTCAGCTTACAATGTATGTAAAGATAAAACCTACAGAACCTAAAGCCATGTAAGAATACCATGACAACATCCCAAATATCACAGCAATATTAGTTCAACCAAAAGCCTAGAGGAAATGACAACTGCTAATGGAATGCCAAGAGGTAACAAGCATTAACCATAATTGAACATGGGAGGAGTCCACACTTGAGCTTCTTGTATTGAGAGGAACAAATGCCAGGTCAGAAATGATGTAGATTTATATAATACAATTTATATAATTACAAGAGGCTTGAACTTGACTGAAAAATGAAGGCCTTTCAACAAAAAAGTATAACATATTCACAATAGGTTTCATACATTTATCTGCAGGTTGAATTCCAATTGAGGACTAGGTTGAATTTTTTTCTGCTATGCTCAGTTTGTTATGAATAGATATGCATTGCCCAACCATTAACATTTCCCATGGTGGTCTTTTAAGTGAGAAAATGTATATGGACATATACAAACAATACAAAAAGTATTTTGAAAAATAGTAGAGATTCTAATAAACCAATAGTCCCTTTAAGATGCCCACTTCTTATTCTAGACCAGGGGTAGGCAACGTTGGCTCTTTTATGACTCGTGGACTTCAAGTTCCAGAATTCCTGAGGCAACATAGAAACCTCTCCATTTTTCCTCAGCATGGCTGGTTCAGGAATTCTGGGAGTTGAAGTCCACGAGTCATAAAAGAGCCAAGGTTGCCTATCCCTGCTCTAGACCAAAGCCTGGGTGTACAACTAATTCTTAAGAACTTGTTTGAATTATTAGCTTAAATATGAGATAGTAGATATTAAGAGAAGAAGATAGGAAGTACTAAATGTTGAAATAAGATAAATTTTGGTTACTAAATTTAAGATATTTGGAAATTCTCAGAAAATAAGAATATTATATTTTATTATTAATTGGTTGATGTAAGATGGTGAAAATTCAAATGATAAGACATGTATCCTGAACATTAGATCTTGTGATGAATTGTGATAAAGGGAATTGGGATTATTTAAAACTTGAAAATTATACATACTAAATGTTAAATTTAAATATTAATAGGAAATTAAAAATTGGGAAAAACTAATTGGGACATTGATTATCTAAAATGATTGAATGTTAAAACAACTAGGATATGTATAAGCAAAAATTATTGATAAATATAAGAAAGTTATTTTTATTTAATCAATATAAGAATTGTATTAATTCAGATATGAGACAGTAAACACCAAAGGAAAAAGAAAGGAAATATTTAATGTAATAGTTTGAGATCTGTACTAAAGATATTTGTATGTTATTGAATTATTGACCAACTCAGCTGCCACATTGCTTTTCAAATATTTAAATGTGAAATTAGAAAATCAATAAAATTCTTTAAAAAAAAGAACTTGTTTGAATAAGGTCAAGGTGGGAGCCATACAAATCTCTGGAAGATATGATTCTAGCTGTCATATGCTATGATAGAGAAAACCTACCTCCTGAATCCCATCAAATGACATTTGCGAGCTGTATTAGGGATTGTCCAAGACTGCTATATCCCTCAAAGACTTTTTTGAGGAGAAGACATATCCTCTTCTCCTTTAAGGGAGGCAAAATGATCCTCTTTCTTGACAAAGTAGATATTACTTCATGGACATAATTACATGCAAATTCACCAGCTTTGAGGAAAATATAATAAATAACTGAATCAAGAGATCTGAGGACTGTACTTTCTCAGGAGTCACTGGTTCAGAGCTACTCCGAGTAATCACCCAACATTTATTTCCATGCCCTTGATAGGGCTTGCCAAATCACAGTACAACTCTGAGTGTATCTGAGGGACTTTATCTATCAAATGCCTAGAATATTTTTCAGTGTGGCCATGCAGCTAAGCCTTGTTGCTCATCCTTCCCAAGTAAAGAATAACAGTTTAAAGAATATGTCTGGGTATATTGGTGTTATAAGAGTGGAAAATCTTAAAACTAGTTCTTTGTCATGTTTGATTGGATTTACTGCTCCTATTCCTTCATCTTGTGAAGGAACTTGCATTGGTTTGAAGATTGATGCAACTGAAGGGTCACATAGGAACAATCCAATCCAATATCTGAATTATGTGCTCATTCCAGGCTATGATCAAAATTAATTCAACACTCACTCAAAACTCAACTCAGCTCCTGATTCCTATTAACAGAATCCTTCCATGGGTCATCTTTTCAAACATTAACTGCCATTAATAGTTCTATACATGCAATGTCTTTGTTTTCTTCTAAGAGTAAAAATATTCCACAAGCAAATTTGGAAAATCTTCAAGAAAGGATTGAAAATTTCACCAGCTGTCTATAAAAAACTCACAAATGGAAATTCCAAACATTATGAATATGAAATATCAGAATATTTCAAAGATTTCTTCTTTCTTGAATTGACACATGAGTGAGAATGTGTTGGGATGTTTAATGTTATTTTTGGAATAGTATCATCCAAATTTTCTGACATGTTTGGTTTTCACAACACAATTTATATCTGCCTCTGATGCAACTGTTTTATTTTAGCATTTTAAAAAAAATCATTTTAATAGTGCAACAAAGATGCACAACAAAATCAGGATAATCTGGATATTAAATAACTTTACTGCTGTTTAATAGACAGTTCAAGCAATTAAATAATACTGAAATATTCTTTTTAAATAGCAACAATAAATACTTTAGTGCACTAGAGACTTCAGCAAACTTATTAAGACATGATTGGGAATTGTTGATTAACAACCAGGCAACTCTGTCACATTAAAGTTATTGAAAGCCATACAAAACCTGAAATTGTTTATGCAATATATCCTCCTTTTGGTGGCATAATCATATTCTTAGTCAAACACAAATACAGTTATAAAATTTTGCTGATCTAGAAAGAAAATTTCAGTATAAAGGTGTGTGATTCTGTGCACTTCAAATAAACTAGTTAAGTATGTGGTTATATTTAATCCATGTTTCTAGTATTGGGTTACATAACAATAACAATAACAATAACAACAACAACAACAACACTACTACTACTACTACTACTACTACTAATAATAATAATAATAATAATAATAATAATAATAATAATAAAGTTGGAAGGGACCTTGAAGGTCATTGAGTCCAACCCTCTGCTCAAGCAGGAAACTCTATACCATTTCAGACAAATGGCTGTCCACATGTCCAATCAGGTTTTTAAAACAAACATTCCATTGAAAATATATTTTTAAAATACAATTAACATATATTGCAAATTATGACTTTGCAACATATTAATATTACAATTGCAGTGCATAAATTATCACTGCTCCAATTTCAGCTTCAATCAGAGTTGCTGTGCCAGAAATGCTTCATAAAATTCCACACTCAGTAGCTCTCATTTGGCAGTGTTCTAGGATATTTCTCATGTAAGTGACGGCTTGAGAGCACAATGTTAAATTTTCTGTATTGTTAAAGAGACTAAATAGAATACAGTTCAGATAAAAATGTAATGTTGAAAGTTAGGCCTTTGTTTTCTGCTGCCAAACTTGGAGAACTATGGAACTCTAATTTAGTTGTATGGTAAAAGAGTGTGTAACAATCTAAAAATAGACAAGAGGAATGAGCTTGAGATCACCCAGTCAATCCATCATTCATTCAGTCAAGAAATCTAGGGCAAAATGAATAATTTCACAGCAAGAAACATCTATGTACTGAAGTTATTCTTTTTGAAGTGGCATGTTTAGCATTAATGCATTATTATCAGAGACTTATATTTTTAAAATATAATACATGAAAAAAGATTGGTTGGTTTTTCTCTCGTTACCAACTCAAGATGAGTAAACACCAGCTATTTCAATTTTCAAATATATCTCAACATATACGTGTCTTCACAAGCAAGAGTTCTGTTGATTTCAACACAGGACCAAGAAAGCAACTCCAAAGCCAATTTAAAGCTTTTATTGTATTAGCCATAGTAACAGGATCTTGCAAGTCTGAATATGCTTCTCTTCCACACACCTTTTACTCCTGTGAATCTAAGGACATGTCTGAACTGTATCCTCCTGCCCTCAGATTGTTCTGAATTGCACTTCTCACCACATTGCTCTGAGGATGGTTCTGATTCTCTACATTTAGAATTAGGGTTCTCTACACTTGGGAAAAAGAAAAGTTGATAGGATATCTGTTAAGTTTCCATTTCAAATAAGGAACGCCAAAATGAACAAAGAACAAAGCAATAGTAAACTATTTTTACACTATTGCTAAACTAATGGTGTGTATGTATCACCAGAAATATAGTTCGATGACAATTCTAACTATTTTCAAAAGTATTTTCTTAGGAGTCTCTTTTTAGTGGAAAAAGATAGGTGTGATTATATTCACCTTTTCCAAAAGGCAGACTTGGGAATAAAATTTATTCCAGGGAAAGTTGCAACTGTAGCCTACTCTGATTCTCCTGAGTCCAACCCTTGCATCAAAAGCTACAGGGGGAGAAAACTCACTTCACTATGGCTTGGATTATAAGCTGTCAAGCCCTGCAAATGAAGACTAGTTTATTCATCTCTGACTTTGAGGAATTGGCAGTACTGATCCAGCAGGTGGTTAGTCTTAGTAAGCAATTAAGGGGAGATTGGCAGCATAAAAATGTAATAAATAAATAAATAAAGCCCCTGAAGCTGACTTAACAAGCAATCAGCAATAGCAGGAGAGAGAAGATTTAAGTAATAAGGGCCATAATCATACAGCATACCTTATCCAAGTATGTCCCTAGTACCTTGAAAAGCTGAGCAGATAACTGCAGGTGTGAAATGAAATGACACTTTTGAGAGGATGTAACCTTTACAGCAGGGGTGTCAAACTGCCGGCCTGTGGGCCGGATGCGTGATCCAGAAGCCGCGCCCATCCCATTTTTAGTATAAATTTCAAATTACAACATCAGATATTCCCTCTCTTTTCCCTTTAATATCTACTACCTCATTTTATGCTAATACAGTTCTTATTGTTATCAACTAAGTAAAAACATCTTTGTTACATTTATCAATAATTTTTAGTTTATCTTCTTCTTCTTGTTGTGCCATATCCATTATCGGACGTTGGCGATCATGTTGGCAATCCTGTTTTTATCAGCAGCCGCACGAAAAAGTGCTGCTGAGTTTTGTTTTTAGCTTATACATATCTTAATTGTGTTTGCATTTAATCCTTATATATAATCAATGTCCTGTTATTGCTTTCTTCCCAAGCTTTAATTCCCTGTCAATATTCAAATTAACATTTAGTATTTATAATTTCCAAGATTTAGGTAACCAAACTTTCCCTTATCTCAACTTCTTCCTTTTTCCCCTTTCATAACAAAACTTAATATTCTAAATACACATCTTATCTATTTGAATACGGTCTTATTCTGTTTTCTAAAAGTTATCTATTTTCCACCATATTAAACCATCTAATTAATAATACAGTATGCCCTCTAATAGATCAAAACCATTATATGTATTGTCTGGGTTAACTAATAAATCAGTAAAGTTATAATGTTACCTTATTTTCTAAAAAAATATCTATTTTCCACAATATTCAACCTCTAGTTAGGAATATGAAATCCCCTCTAATAAATCAAAACCCTTATTTTCTTCAGCCTTACTCTGGCTTTCTTCCTTTGCCAACTAACCTTCCATGACAATGCTTTTGGATCATTGTTCTCCCTCTATTATTATATATATTATTTGGAATACAAAAGACCAGTTGATTGCATTTTTTTGAAGAACTAGCCCATTTGTATTCATTAGATCACCTCCCTATTACTCCAATTTCCCACAATTGTCCTGATAGGTTTATCTTCCATTCAATCTGTTTTTCTTCCTTTTCCTCAAATTTCTTCTGATTTTTGTAAAAAGTCTTTTCTATTTTCAGTGTTGTCACTCGCTTTTCTGATTTTTCTGTTGGCTGGATCTTTTGGTCAATTGAGTCCTCTGTCTTAGTATTTAGTTGTTCCACTTCTCCTGTTATTTTCTGCATTGTTAGTCCTTTGGTTGTAGTCAAGATTTGGTTTGTATATTTAAGCTGGCATTTTGTTCTTTTGTTATATCTTATTTTGTCACAAGCTGAAATAATTGTTTCCTGTATTGATTTCAACATGGAAAGAATTTTTTCCTGATCTTCATCCATATCCTTTTGATAGTATGTTAAGTTGAAGACTTTAGAATCAAATGTTAAGGTTTTCAAGTCTTATTTCTTTTTTAAAATAAAAACAAGCATCTCCAGTAAGAATAGGAACACTTTTAGTGCCCAAGTTTCAAAAGCGTATACATCCAATTAGATTAAAATTATTCTTATAGTCCCTCTGTTTCCCTGGGTAGTTAGTCGCCACTGTTCTTAGAGGGTGGGGTAGAAATTCCATCTCTCCTCACAGGAGGAAAAATACTTTGGGAAGCTTTTACAGGAAAAAATACTTAAAGTCTTAAAGAAAATATTAGATCTCATCCAGTTTCATCTGCATTGCTTTAAAGATGCTTGGTGATGATTTTGACTTTGGCTGTCAGCAGCTTAGTGATGAGCCATATTGCCATGGCCAGTCTTTCCCCTGCCGGTTTGGAGGGCTTCCCTGGATCAAACGGAAGGGCCGCTGCCCTCCCGTGATCAAGCAGGGGTCCCCTCCTTGCTTGTTACCCCTACAGGGTGAATTTTGACCCTTTCCAAGGTCCCCCAGTGGGGCAAATTCAGACACGAAAGATGGAGCTTGTCTTCTAGTGTCTGCGGCGCCGCGATGGCAAACCAGAAGTCCAGCCTGGGCAGCAATTTTGAAAATGTAATAATTATCTAGAAGAACTGAAAGGTACAATTTTTTAAAAAAATGTTTAGGGTACTACTGCAATTAGAAATAGGAGATCCCACCTCTTGGTTTAAAGAAAGTGACAAAACGGCAGAAATGAAAGTAAGGTGGATTCAGTCAACTTCAATTCAACAGCTTCAATGGAAAAGTACACATTGATGGCACTTGACTCTAGTCAGATTGCCACACATGTATCTTAACTATTGTTATAAATGTTGGAAAGAATATATACAAAAGGTTTTTTTTTAAAATTTGTGGAGGTCATGTTATAAAGTTACATACTTCTAATGTATATATTTGGTCAAATAGGTGTTGTTACCAAACAAAGAATTGAATGTTCTCTGGAGTTAGGGTTGTTGCATTTATTCACAAGATGGTATCTCAAAAACAAGTAACTTATCATTTAGTTAATTTTAGCAGGTAAAATAATTACCCAACATTGGGAAATCTTAGATAATCTAATAATTGAAATGTAGATTAACAAGGCTTCTTCAATTGTCATGTTAGAAAAAAAATACTGATAAAAATTAAGAATGAAATATTAGTGACAAGAGCATCAAACTTGGATAAATGGCTAAAAATTGACCCATACCTACATTCAGGCCTCAAGCATCCTTGGATCTTTTTGGAATTTTGCCAATTTCAAAAGTACATTTTTATGTCCTCACTTTCTGTTCTGCCTCCTTTGATCTAGACTGTCTAAATTCCTTCCTGGCATTTGATTCCTGAACTGACATTGGACTATGTTTGCATCTCTAAACCTGTGCTCAGGTATGAGTCTACCTTAAGTTGCCTAATAATACAGCTCTTGAGCACAGCCTCTGTCTGAATGTGCATGTGTCTATTAGAAGGCAAACAAACTCAATAGATTATGAAAGTTGTAATAAAAACAATTCACATGCCATTGACCTGAGGAATTCATTACAACTAGATATACTGATGGCCACTGACTTTGGTGGCTCTGAAGGGGAAATTAAGAAATTGATGAACAGTAGCTCTGTCAGAAACTCTTAGTCTTGAAGGCTCAAGTCAAGTTCTCTTAAGTGTTAGAGAAATTATTTTGAGTAGGGCTGTGCAATGCTTTGGAGCTGATTCTGAAAAAAATATTTTGGAATCTGAAGAAATATGAAAATAGCATCCATCAACTCTTAAAGGAGCTGCATTTCTCCTTTATTTCTCAGAAGCTACCGAGAAAAGCCACATGATTCTGAGAGAAATTGCAGAGAGGTACATTTTCACCCCTCTGTATGCCGAAGCACTTTTATGGAATCAAATCCAAGAAATTGCATTGCCATGGTTGTTAATATCATATTCCCAAATTAATCCCAGTTTCAATCATTACTATATGTGCAATATTGTTTTACTACCCCTGACTGCCATCCTGAACCAGTTATCATACCAACATCTTTGAAATATTATGATTCTGAACTTCATTTACCTCACTATAAAAAGTTTTGACTAAAACATTGAACTTGCTTTTGAACTCCTACATATTCTGACTTTTGGAATCAGCCTTTGATCTCTGCAACACAAAGAAAAGGCTTCTCTAACATTTTTCACTTTCATGTAAAGCTTTCCTGATGTGAGAACTAAAATTTTCATGAGGCCAAGATAAAAAGAATTTTAAAATATAGTTGAGAATCTAAGGAGTTAAAGTAATCATTTAAAGAGTTAAAGTGGTAGGACTTGACCTTCTTGAATCCATCAAAACATGGGTGGAGTGAAAATGTGAGAAGCAAAAACTGGGCAGCCTTTTTTTTTTTTTTAAAGCATGCACAGCTCTATGAATGCTGCTGCTAAGATGGCAAAATTATACGACTCTGTTACTTTATCTCATGCAACTTGGCTCCTCAAAGATTCCATATAACTGAACTTGGCTTTGCTGGATTTTGAAGTGGGCCATCACGAAGAACAAACTCACCGATCAATCATTATTCATTACAAACCTGGATTATAATATTCATAGGTATATAAGATCCTGCAAATGATGAATGAGTATGATAGTTTTCCCAATTTTTTAAAACAAATTATATTCGTACTATATGACATTATTAATGCACATTTTTTTCTGAATTAGAAATAACATTGAGAATAAATCAAAGGTTTTGCATATTTAGTACTGAATTTTCCTGTATTATTTTGTTTTTTAGAATGTCCTTGAAAAAGGAAGAATTTTTGAAAATTCATCAGGCTAAAATAAATACATTTTATAAAAAAAAATATGTCCAGTAATTCTCATTTTTTTTCATAATCAAACCTTTAACTGTTACTCTTTTGTATTTTGTAGATAAATATTGTTTGCAAAAAAATCTAACCATTGTGGTTCTCAGATTACAGAATCTCAATAACAGTATGCATACTGTATTTCATTCTGTCTGTATGAGTTAAAATTATTTAATTTTTATGTTTTAATGACTTTTGTAGTATATTTTGATTTTAATGTTTTTTTTTTAATTTTGAACTTTGTAAGCTGCTCAGAGTTCCAAAAGTGTGATGGGCAGCTATATAAATTTAACAAACCAAAATAATTCTAGACATACAATACTGGAATATAGCAGGTGACCTTAAAATAATATGTTCCCAAGTACATATTGGAGTGAAATCTTTCCCAGTCATTCTCCTAAAGATGAAGAAGTAGCCTGCATTTATTTTAGAAGTGTGTCTTCTGAGCAAAACATGCTAGTTGTGCTGATAGAAAAGCAATATAAAAAAGAAAAATCCTTACAATATTAAAGAAACAATTGTTGCAGCATGATATCAATGACTATGATTGATATTTTCCTCCTTCTCTCCTCATGAAAACTAAAAAGATAGTAAAAACAACCAGAAGATGGACAAAGTGATAAATAATATTCCTGGAATATCTATTAGAACAGTGTAAAGTTTCTTTTCAAAGAGAAAAGGTGAAAGGACTTCGGAAAAGAGCTGTTACTCGAAAGCTCATCAAGGAAGATGAAAAGAGCATAAGATCTCTTCCAAGAGAAGAAAAAAAAGCAAAAAAAAGCAATAAAATGATGCACAGCAAGTGAAGCAGAAGAATGGCAGCATGTAACTGTGAGCGGCAGAAAGGTCAGGAGGCAGTCAAAAACCATGGCACTTAGCAACAGTTACCAGGCTCTGACTCACAAAACTAATATACCTGATCAAGGTTCACCAATCAAAATCTCAGAAAGCATTCGGGTGAGCATGCAGATCTGTGCTGCCCAGCAAAATCCAGGAATCACTTTGAAGAAGAAAAAGTGAGTGGCATAATTGATTAACAATTTCCTGTTAAGATGTATCAAACCTGCTTTGTGTGCTGTCAAACTCAATCCCAGAGATGACGCAGTGAGATCCAATTGAAGTCATTCCTTTATTTACTTAGACCAGCGGTTCTTAACCTGTGGGTCGCGACCCCATTTGGGGTTGAACGACCATTTCATGGGGGTCGCCAAACAATGCAGTCCGCCATTTTCCCCCTTTTCCTTAGCTGTGCTACTCCCTCTTATTCTATTGGCTTTTGAAAGCCAATAGAATAGACTCTCTTGAATAGAGTCTAATTCTATTGGCTTTCAAAAGCCAATAGGAATTGTCCAGGCTGTCTCCGCCCTGCTGAGCCCACCAAAAGTCCCAGTCTGCAAATGGTGCTGCAAGTTGTCTGCAGCGAAGGCGAGCTCTCTGGAAGTTTCCACCCCTCCCTGCTGAGCAACTACTAAAACTGTAAGTAAAAGAGGGCCAGGGGTGGGAGGTGGGAGGCCGGTGGGCACAGGGAGAGTTTTTGGTGCGCGTGGGGCCCAGCGGGTGGCTTACCTCCCTTGGGCTGGGCCAGCTGGTGGCCCAGCCCATGGTCGCCCTGCGCCGTCGCTGCCGGGCCGCCCAGGAATGCCTGGGCCTGCCTGCTGCCACCCTGAACGGGCGGTGGCCTACGCCTCAGCCAGTGCAGTGGACAGCACCGCGCATGCGCAGTGCAGGGGGCAGGACCATGCATGCGTGGCGCAGCACTGCACATGCACGGCGCAGGTTGGGGTCGCACCACGCATGTGCGGCGCAGGTCAGGTCGCCGCCTGAAAAAGGTTGAGAACTGCTGACTTAGACAGAATGGACAGAATCTTGCCAGACTAAAATTATAATTCTCTGGGTGTATCCTGAGAAACTCTAGAGTGTGCCTCTTTCTATCAAAGTAGACCTGACAAAATGTTTTCTTCGGATGTCCAACTTTATAATGTCACTGATATCATACCAAGACTTTTCAACTCTATAGATTATTGCTAATTTCTGATGATACATGTTGGAACTAAAGGCATTGCAAGGGGGGAAGCTGTAATAGCTCAACAAAATTGAGGTGGTTTTGCTTTTTATGTGAGAAAAATATGTGAATCTATAGGAATTTATATTTTAGAGCAGGTGAGTCCTGTTGAGAATGTCTGGGTAAGAATTAAGAGAAAGAGAAACAAAGAAAAATAAAAGACAGTGCTGAGGGTTTTTGATAGGCCTCTGGGACAAGTTGAAGAGAAGGATGAAATCTTTCTGCACCAGATAACTATCTTGTCTATCAAATTTATTAACATTTTGCACACAAAATAGACATTAAAACACAACAGATGTACAAAAAAGAAAAATAAATGTGCAAACACAAAACTAAACATATGACTTTAAAAAAATATAGTTCACCGTCACTTTCCTTATGGATCCATTACCGATTTCTTAAGATAGTCAGATGTTTAGCTGAGTCCTTCTCACATGTGCTGATGTTCACTAATGATGTTACCTAGTTTGGATAATAAAACGTCTGCAAGAAAACAACCAAGCTCAGGGAGCACCAAGGATCCCTCATTTCAACCCTGAGCTACAAATATTCTCCTTTATTGGTATCAGGCTTCTTGTAGTGAATTTTGCAGCATGCGAACAGGTTGTACTTCATGATCTCTTAAATTGATTTGAGCTCTTTGATTTAAAGGCAATTCAGTTGAATCATCTCTTTGAATTAAATCTCCAAATATAAAGACTAGATAATTCAAATTCAAATTCAAATAATTGAATTAATATGATTCAATGCAGCCAATCCTAGCTGCATTGAATCATATTAATTCAATTATTTGTCCTTGGGGATGCACATATGCCTGTTATTTATTTAATTAAATCACACACAATTATTTTCAGAACAAACAGATTACAGGTCCTCAATTTATAACCACAACTGAGCCCAAAATTTCCACTGCTAACCAAGGCAGTCGTTAAGTGAGTTGTCAGATTTACAACTTTTCTTGCCATAGTTGTTAATTAAATCACTGCAGTTGCTAAGTTAGTGACGTAGTTGTTAAGTGAAACTGATTTCCCCATTTATTTTGTCAGAAGGTCACAAAAGGTGATCATGTGACCCCTTCAGCCATTTTGCAATTCACAAAATGAATGTACCAAATGACATTGGGGGATAAGGATAATACAGATAACATTTGCAATACACATCCTAGTTCAAAACAAAACAAAATAAGCATTATTCCATGTTTATAACTAAATAGTCAGAATGTTGCACCAGAAAATTACGAACAATTCTTGTAAAGAAGCAAAATTCAAAAGCTTTAGTGTACTCCATCAAAGAAACTATGAGGATATGAAAGAAGATGATTTTCATTCCAGAGTAACAAAAGTGGAGTAAGTGCCAGTCTATGCTGATTGCTATCCACTGCCAAATGTACAAAAGAATTGGCCAATGGGATGCTTTTGTTTAAATTACAATGATTTTTTTAAAGCTCCCTTTAGAAATTGCATTACAAAACTAATGTGACTCAGTAAACACAGTCCTAGAAGAGGTAAATTAAATATCTAACTGAGAATAAAGCATGTAAAGTGAAAGGAGATGGGAGACACAAAGTATTTTTCTTCCTCATGTTTGAAACTCTGTGAATTCATTTTCCTCCTGCAAATACTGAGGGAAATGCAAATTGTACAAAAACAGCATTAAGATATTTCAGACAAATAGCTACATTCAAGATGTCAGTAAATCAAGAGTCAGAAATCTGTTCCCAGAGAATTAACAATGCAATCCTGGGTCTAGATACAGCTATTTAAAATGAAAATGAATTGGTTTTCATAGTGTTCTTTTGCAGGTAAATTATCTGCTAGGATATATAATATCAATTTACTTTCTTGACTTTCTTACCCAAAAGTTATCTAGGAAACTTAGCCAAAAATATGAGAAAGTAGAACTGCAGATTTTAATAGGGTTGAATTCCTTAGGAACTTCAAGAAAGAAAAAATGTTGCTAAGGAAACATTTCACTGGTCCCCTATGGCTGGCTAAACCTAGCTGAACTAATGATGAGATAACCCTTTCATGATGGATTGTTTTTCCGATTGCCTCAGACACAGAAATTTTGTTTATACTCTCTAGAGAGTGCTGAAAAACTGTGAGATTTTATACAACATGCACATCTGAGTTACTACCAAACTTGAGATGGTTGAATTCCAGACCCAATGGGCGGACATTGCTTTGTCCATTTATCCTTTACATGAGATGGGAAGAGAATCTAGAAATCTTACCATCCATTTCAGTCTTTGAGATTTTTCTCATGCTGTTGTTCCAAATAAGCAACAGCCTCCTCAAAGTTTGTCCCTTCTGAGAACTTTCCCAGAGTGGCATCTGTAGGCTCAGGGAGACAACTCTGACTTCACTCCACCAGCCCATCCAAAAGATCAGGAGCCAGGAAGGGTGCCTTCTTTGTCATTGTGCCTGCCCTCTGGAATGATATCACTCCAGAACGGTCCCAGAAGTCCTTAAATCTTCACCATTTTCCCAGGCTTTCAGGTGTTTATAGAGCCCTGTTGTATGATGTGTGTTTTAATTAGATACACACGTCTTTTGTTTTAATTGGTTTTTTAAAATTATTATTTTTAAGTATAAGTCACTGCAATTGTTCTGGAGAACAGCAGTCTCCAAATCTAATAAACTGAAAGAAAGCATTCCAGAGAACAATTGTATGCTTCAGCAGTGGATTAGACAGAGCTGGATGGGACGTTGGTTCCAGTCTGCCTCCTAACCAAAGCCAGTGTTTGTAACAGCTGTTTTATTTTGTCTAATAATAGGATCATTCTGTCTCTTCTACTTTCTCAAGCCCAATTTCCTTAATCTATGGCCTCTTTGACTGTCATATTTGCTCCCTTCTCTTTTTGTGCTTTTCCTTGCCCTGCCTTGCCCTGCCCTTCATTTTTAAAGCTTTTCTTTCTAAGCTAACTTTCTTCTGCAAAATGCTCAACCCCTAAGCTGGCTAAGTATCTCTTACCACATGTTCATCCAGTTCTCTTATTACCTATTTGTTCTATAAGGTGGGTTCCTGTTTTGAGTAATTTTAGGACTGTTTCTGAATGATTCTT
This sequence comes from Bothrops alternatus, assembly GCA_034064705.1. Lineage (NCBI taxonomy): Eukaryota > Metazoa > Chordata > Lepidosauria > Squamata > Viperidae > Bothrops > Bothrops alternatus. Next base: position 19,927,147 of record JARGCV010000006.1, read on the forward strand.
TTACCAAGTTACCCATTTCCTTTATTCAATGGAAAAAATCTTGACCTACAGTTGGTGTCCAGTCTCAGTTTAAGAATCTCCAACGGCTGGATTGAGTCTACAAATCATAGTTGCTATTGTTCAATGACAAAAAATCATCAGAAAGCAATAAAAATAACTAAAAAGAAATGCAAATTGTACATTATTTGAACTGCTATGAAAGAAAATACATTATGTATTTTGGTCTGCTTTGGTCTTTTTTACCGAAACTTGTAACCCTTCTAATTGTGACCATGCCATAAAAATCTCTGATAGTTGAATGAATGTTCTCCCAAGTGACAGGTGTGTTATTCTAATGTCACCTCCTGCAGGAAAATATTAGGTCTTTATATTAAAAGTACTACTACTAAATGAGACAAAGTAGGGCTTTTTGGAAGTAGATTTTTCCTCCAACATTATTTGGATAGGAAATGTTATATTTAAGACATAAACCAAACAGTATGAAACATTATGAGTAACAAGTATTATGATTTGTTTTGCAGCAAAGGGGGGGAAATCTAATTTTGTTTTGAAATGCTATTTCAGTGTGTTTCATACTGGGTATATGTTGTATCTTTCTATTAATATTAAAATGTTAATTTTGTCCAATTGCTTCTCAAATCACATTGGTAGAGATTAATATATCATTTATAAGATGCTAAATTCCAATGTTCAGAACTAGGTATGGTTTGATCTTGGAATTTTGTTATATTTATGTAGCTTTTATTAATCTTGATTCATCTATTTTTTATTTCTTTTTATCAACACACACATGTAACAATACAATTACAACTAAGTAGTTTGTTCATGACTGAAACTTTTATCATATAACTAATAATTTGATGTGAATTGTGGTGTTTTATCTTATACAACATGGGATGAAAATTTAAATAATTGTATGCTTCTAATGCTGACACCTTAAATGGTAATTAATACTGATAGAATTTTTATTTTTCTCTTTTTAGTCTCAATACTTTAAGCTCTTTAAATAATAGAATGTTACTAATTTTTAATTATATTACATAACATTAGTGCATTGAAATCTGCATTGAAACAATACAATATATTATGTTTTATAATGTTACAATAAAAGAAAAAAACTAAAACATTATGAAAGACATAGGAAGAACATATAATAATGAAAATATCATGCTTTGGACATAACTTTTAAAATTAGAGCTTGAGTGAACAGCATTTAATGACTTTAAACTCACTTTGAAAATGTTTCCATCTATTTTCATAGCTTATATACTAAAGAATTAGCTTTTTATTCTTTGCAAGCCAACAGAGTTTGAAAAGAGTTTGCATTTTTCCTAAAACAAAACACAATTTGTTTTAGGCTTTATCCAAGATTCAGGACTTGAAACAATTAAGCAAATTCACAAAAATGCAAGAACTGTTGTTTTTATTGAAGAAGCCATAATGAAAGAATTCTAGCAACTGCTATTTTCAGGTATATGATTATTTATATAATCAATATTCAACACTTTTTCTCAAATTTTTACCTGCTTTATGATACAGGATGCTTGGCTTTCTTTTAGGTAGCAAGTCCAGTTTTCCTGTCTCTTATGTTTGCAGCACCCTGGATCAGTTCTGTGTGAAGTTTTTTTTTTATGGACTGGGGATGTGTGGCCTCATGCACTGCATGCATCCTGTCCATGTGTGGATGTGAGCTTTTCTTGCTTGTGTGGACCTGTTCCAGGTAGGCCATGGACTGGTGCCAGTCCACAGACTAGAGGTTGGGGACCCCTGAATTAGACTATATAAGAATTCTTTCTCAAAAATTAGTATAGCATAACAACCAAATCCTAACTCTAACTCATTAAAATCTACCTACCTCTCAATTCCTATCTCTAAATATGCTATTTTTAAGACACTCCTCTTCCCCTGCTCCATTTTGATCACATAAGCTACAGCAGAATTATTTTCAATGAATTGGAAAGAATTCCAGAAAAATTCCCATTGTTTAATCTTGAACAATACATATATGAAAAATAGCCATCTGTATTCATATAAACTAGAACTTTCTGTTAATTGAATGAGTCATGGTGACCAACTTCTGTATCATGTGAAAACAAAAACAAAAAATCACACTATGAAAAAACTATCCCTCTCATAACTGAAAAGTTTTGTTGCATCTTGATTTGTATTCTTACCTCAATATCTGGATAGGCTATAATTGGAAGTATTTGTAATTTTTAAGACAGAGTAACTCTGAGGAAATTCTGAGGTATGAGTGTCAAAAGTTCAAATTACAAGGGAGACCATTTTTCCACATGCAGCATTGTCTTACTTCAATTAGAAAGTTATTTCCCTTTTCTTCTGTGATATCAAATGTATACGGTATTGATTGCTGAACCTCCAATTATTTGGAAATTAACCTCTCAGCCTCATCCTGGAGAAATTTCTCAAGACTTAAAAGAAAAAAATAAGAAATGTTAAGCAGCAAATAAAAATCTCAGTTTTGGACTAAAGGAGAAAGTTGAAGTGTGACAAAATCCTGCTATGGTAAAGTGTGTGCGTGGGGGCACATAATTTTTTTATATGTGTGTAAATACATACACTTCACCATAGTAGTCCCCACTGAATCCACCCTCTGACCAAATCATTTAGTGTTTTGTTTTGTTTTGTTTTTTAAATTGAAAGGAATCTTTTGCACGCATTATACTAAATGCAACTTTTCTGAAATCCTAGTTTGTTGAATAAATCATAATGGCTTCATTCATGTACACATATTTGAATATTCCAAGAAACCAAACACACCAACACACCACAAATTGTCATTGTATCACCTGTTAAAGAATTGATAGGGCTACTGGTACACTTCTACGCAAAATATTTAGAAACTGACCCTAGTTATTATGTTTCTTTGACTCTGCAGACAGCAGACAGCAATAGAGAGCGGAGGGACAAGCAATTCAGAGCAATGCTTTCTTGTGCAATTTGTGTGTAGTAGTATAATAGGAAATATAGGAAACTAAATGTGGGTAGGAGTATTTGCAGGGCATGGTTCAAATAGTCAAGATGGTAGCCATCGTGCTGCTATTGAAGTAATACCTGATTTTTATGTGGGTCCTTGATGCTCTCTGAGCTTAGTTGTTTTCTTGCAGACATTTCATTATCCAACTAGGTGACATCATCACTGCTAGAAGGGAATGGGGTTTGCTCTGTGATTATATACAAGTTAGTTTGCCTTGTCAGTGTTGTTGGGGAGGTATTCTTGGTAGCTCCTTGATTAGACTTTTGTTTACTGTTTAATTGTTTGTCTCAGTTGGTGGTTCCTTGATTGGGGTATTCTTTATTGCTTGATTGTTGGTCAGGTATTAATCCTGGAGTTAATCTCTGTTTATCTGGATGTTGATTGCTGGTGCAAGGTGTTTTGGTCTTTCTCTTTCCTCTGTATCTTTTTAATTGTACCTTTTTAATTGTATGTCAGTATTATTTATTTCTGCATTCCTGTTGATGGCTGATTTGTCTGAGTGCCAGGCTTCCAGCAATTTTCTAGCATTTTTAGACATGGCTTAGTTTAGTATATTCATAGTTTCCCAGTTATTTTTTATGTACAGGACACATAAAAATGGTGGAATGTTGATTGCACTCCTATGACCACCATCTTTACTGTTTTTACCATACCCTGTGATTTTCCCTGAACAAGGAAAAATTAAGATATAGCTCTGTCCCAAACATTGAGCATAATAATAATAATAATAATAATAATAATAATAATAATAATAATAATAAAAAGATGGGAGGGACCTGCCCTATACCATTTCAGACAAAGAGCTGTCCAGTCCGGTGTTGGAGCATTCACAACTTCTGGAGACAGGTTGTTCCACTAATTGTTCTAACTGTCACAAAATTTCTCCTTAGTTCTAGGTTGCTTCTCTCTTTGGTTAGTTTCCATCCATTGCTTCTTGTCCTGCCTTCAGGTGCTTTGGTGAATAGCTTGACTCCTCCTTCTTTGTGGGAGCCCCTGAGATATTGGAACACTGCTATCATGTCACCCCCAGTCCTTTTCTTCATTAAACTACCCCGTGTTTCCCCGATTGTAAGACGTATCGGGCGCTAATATAAGACATACCCCGAAAGAAAGACATAGTGGGCGTTTGGGGATAAAAAGAAAGTAAGACACTGTCTTACTTTCGGGGAAACATATAGACATGCCCAATTCCAGCAACTATTTCTTATATGTTTTAGCCTCCAGACTCCTAATCATCTTTGTTGCTCTTCTCTGTACTCTTTTTAGAGTGTCAACATCCTTTTTACATCATGGTGACCAAAACTGGATGCGATATGCCAAGTGTGGGCATTGTACCAAGGCATTGTATAATGTGGGCATTACCAAGGTATTGCAAAGTGGTATTAACACTTCACGTGCTCTTGATTCTATCCTTCAGTTAATGCAGCCTAGTACTGTGTTGGCATTTTTGGCAGCTGCAGCACACTGCTGGCTCATATTTAAGTGATTGTCCACTAGGACTCTGAGCGCCCTCTCACAGTTACTACTATTGAATACCACCTATACTAAACCTGTGGATTTGGTTTTTCTTGCCTAAATGTAGAACCTTACTTTTTAGGCAACTTCTCGAATGTATTTTTTTCCAAATGGTCTAATAAAAGAAATTATGAAGACTTTTCATTAAAAGCTACCCTTAACTCAATTACATGCATGTGTGTATACATGCATTTGTGTTTGCTACTTGAATCATTAATCCATTCTGTATTCCTTGGTTCAGATGGAGAAAAAAATAAAAATACTTTTGAAAGTTGGAAGAGCCAACAAAGTAACTTCACCCTGTGGGGTTCTAGAAGTTCTTAATTTAAACTATGAATCACTTGCCAAACCTAGAGAGAGGCTTCTAAATCTCCTTCCTTTGGGGGTGATTCTGTCTTTTGTTCTGCACTATATATTTCCAGCCTTTGGAACAAGCTACAGCACTTGAATAGCTGACGGTAATCTTTTCACTTAACCATGGTCGACCTGCCTGTATAAAATATGTGGATTTTTTTGTGTGCGTGTGCTTTATAATTTTTCTATTGGTAATGACAGAACCTCTGGAAATTTATGTTATCGACTGATTGCACAAAGAAGCTTAATATCTAAATTTAGAATGCTTGCTTTGCTTCTTTAAAAATGAGTAAGGAAGATGAATAAATGGAACTATTTCTGGATTTCAAGAAACTGAGGCCACTTCAATCTCAGTAAAATGTACTGATCTGCAGACCATTTAGCCAAGCATTTATTACCGATCATCTTAATTGACTGAATTTGGGTTCAAGATATAAGTTGATCATCATAGGATGATCTCAAAAAATATGTGAGGCTCTACATTTTCAAAATGTTTGATCTTTCAAACATTGTAGGTGGAGTAGTGATCAAATATAAAGAAAAAGTGAGACAATAAGGCATAATTGCACTTTGGCTTACAATATACATAAACAGGTGCTGTTGGAGTGCCATTTGTAACTTTCTGAAACTAGTGTCTCCTGAGATCTTAGACTCACAGTATTTATGTGAAAATTATTATTGGATGCAAAATCACTTTTTCCTCTTTTTATCAAAACAAAGTGAACCCTTCCTACTGAAATCCAGACAGACCCTACTCTATTGGCCTTTCACAAGTCCCTGAAGATCTAAATCTTACTCCAGGCAAAATTGGCAGGTTTCTGGTTGGGAGCTCTAGCTTAGATTTATAATGGCTTTTTATGTTTAGTGAGCCTTGATCAGATTTTATTTGGGTTGTGATTTATTCTAATGCTTACTTTTTGTTTGGTTGCCATCCAAAATTTCTCAGATGGATGGGCTGCCATATAAATTGGATAAATGATAAATATAAAAAGTAATAAATAGGTAGCTAAGTAGTAAAATATTACTACAGTAAGCTAGTAATAATGCAATACAATTCAAAGAATTAATATGATTTATAAATATTAAGAGGTCAATATGACATGGTAAGTAAAGGAAAACTTTTTGGGAGAGATAGGTGAAGCCAATTTTTAATTTATTCTTTGTTTTGTACTTTTCATAATTGGATAGATTTTTTAATAATTAATGTCTCATGTTTGACACATTTATGGAACAAAAATAATACCATCTTCTTTCTCAGGCTTTATCTATATATAAAGGGAGAGTGACTGGTCCAAAGTCTTTAGCCCAACTAAATTCTAGAAAAGAGGATTGATTGAATCTGGATCTTCCCAGTATCATTCCATCACCTTTTGTACTGTGTTGACTTTTCCTCCATCTTGCTCAGGAATTACTCCATGTAGAAGCTAAAAGTCTTTCTCAGAGTAATCTGGAGATCTTGATGATTGAATCTGGTGTAAACAGCAGTTTACCCAAAGTGCTGTCCAGCCAATTAATTCCAGGCATTAGACTGTTTGTTTTGCTGAATCCTTGTTATGCCCTGGGTTGTATTCCATTATTAATGCATTTTAGTTTTCTTTGTAGCAAGTACTGTATAAAGTACAGAAAGATATGAGCTCAGGGTGCTGCCACTCCTATCCACTTTGACTATTGAATTAGTCACTTCTGTTATCATGTTAAATTTGCTATCTGAGGGTATGACATCAAGGATATTTGTCAATACATTATATTATATATCTCTTCTAACTGGTAAAATGCAGGCAACAGTATTATGGATTGCACAGCAGACACTAGATTAGAGAACCTAACTTGCATAGATAGGTATACTTAACATAAAACTGGACTTCAGTTAAGTTTGTGGTATACTGGCCAAAAGATATAAAACTGATAAGAAGTATCCTTGCTATTTCAAGGACTGCTGTATAGAACACAGTACAACTAAGCTGTTAAACTAAGTTATATCTCTATCTTCCTAAACAAGCATTGTGTGAAGTCTTAATGCACTTCTGGGCTATGGCCTATTTGGAATTGGGCCACGTGAGTGGCTGGCTGAAGCACACATGCACAGCTCAACTGCAAGGGCTGTGTGTGTGCATGCCAGCCTGCCACTTGTGTAGTCCAGATCTTCTCTTCCCTCCTCTAGCAGGGCCATCAAACCACAAAGGTTGGGGATGCATGACAGAGTTTAACATCAGGTCATTTTGTGGTGGTTGTGGGTGCAAATGAATGGAAGAGTCCATGGGTATGTGATTCTTGCTTGTTGCAGTCCAATGGATGGTGATAAAGGAAGATCCCAAGATGACATGTATTAAAATGCTTTATTGGTCACATACAGTATAGACATTATTTGTATCTTAGATTTTGTTTAAAAAAAATAGCAGCTGTAAAAGGAGATCTGCAAAAAGTCTTTCATTTGAAAGTATATATACACACCTATATCATCTATATCATCTACCCATCTACCTATCTACCCATCTACCCACCTACCTTCCTTCCTACCTACCTACCTACCTACCTACCTACCTACCTCTATCTATCTATCTATCTATCTATCTATCTATCTATCTATCTATCTATCTATCTATCTATCTATCTATCTATCTATCTATCTATCTATCTATCTGTTATGTCTGGCCACTCTCAGCTCATTAAAATCCACATAAAGATGTCTTTAATAGTTTTTAATTAACACATTTCAAACGAAGTCATTTCAAAGCAAACTGCTGGCATTATTTTGGCTGGAACGGCCAACACTGATTTATTTACATTTAGGATAAATATGCTATCCTCCCACCTTCCAATTTAAAACACTCTTTCTTTATCACATTGTCCAAGACATCATTATTTTTCGGTAGGTTTCAAAAACACCAGAAAACTCCGTTTCAACTCACTGCGAAAGTTTCCATGCCAATCTCTAATTAACGTTGCTCATGACAAAGGCTTAATTTCTCTCTCCTCCTCTAATACAGTTTCTGATACGTCACTTCATTTTTCTACTTAACTGAACCCTCCTCCTATTAACCCTTCGAACTCTCGGATCCAGCCATACATTCTCCTGTTCCAAGTCTGATTCTGCACCTTGAGACTCCGATGCAGACTGCATCTCAATCTCCTCCCTGTCTGCCTCGGCTGCCGGGAGGGGAAAGCACCCAGAGGGGCCTGGCTCGGCTGCCGGGAGGGGCAAACACTCAGAGGGGCCTGGCTCGGCTGCCGGGATGGGCAAACACTCAGAGGGGCCCGGCTCCCCCTCCTCATCCTCCAACACCTCCCCAGCTGGTCCAGAGACACCCACAACACTATCCCCCCCCTCAGGCCCCTCCCCTCGGGTCCGTTGCAGGGGATGTGGTTTGTAGGGAAACGCAGCATGAAAATCCCGAATTAACTCAGGAGCCGCAATATCATGAGCATCAACCCAACAGCAAGCGGCTTGCCCACCCCCGGTCCAATCAACCAAATATTGGAAGCGGTCGTTGAGCCATCGGGAATCTCGGATGCCGGACACCTCCAACCGGGAAACAGGAACGTGAGCACGGCGAGCTGTAGGGCCCGGATCAGGAGGTCGAAGCGGAGAATCAGGGTATACAGGAACAAGCAAGGAGCGATGAAACACGGGATGTACACGAAGAGACCTAGGCAAAGTCAAACGATAGGTCACCGGATTGATGACCGTCTCCACAGGAAAAGGACCCAGGAAACGTTGATCAAGCTTGCGGTGAATTCTCCCTGGAAACAAGTACTTGGTGGAGAGCCAAACCCGATCTCCAACAGCTAACGGCGGCGTGTCGCGACGAGAGCGGTCTGCAACCCTCTTGTAGTCTTCCTTGGCCTTAGCCAAGTGCTGCTTAACCATCTCTTGGACTGACTGGAGCTCGGATAAATAGTCCTCTGCAACTGGAACTGGAGAATCAAGGAGCGTGAGGGGGAAAAATCTGGGATGATATCCGTAGTTGGCCAAAAACGGAATGGTCTGAGTGGAAGTGTGCTGAGAGTTGTTGAAAACAAATTCGGCCACGGAGAGATATTTGGACCAATCGTTCTGTTGGTCGTTGATGAAACAACGCAAATACTGCTCCAGGATGCCAATCACTTTCTCTGTACCCCCATCAGTCTCTGGGTGATGCGTGGAGGCTAGATTAACTTGGACTTGTAGCGCAGACATGAGTTCTCTCCAGAACGCCGAGGTGAACTGGGTTCCTCGGTCGGACACTATTTTGTCAGGCAACCCGTGTAGCCGGAAGATATGTTGAATGAACAGCTGAGCAGTGACCTTGGCTGATGGTATTCTTCGGCAAGGAATGAAATGTGCCATCTTGGTCAGCATGTCCACCACTACAAAGACAACGGTGTAGCCGGCAGAAACAGGTAGACAAGTCAAGAAGTCCATGGAAATAGCCCCCCCGGGTCTCTCCGGCGTGGGTAACGGCTGTAACAATCCCGGAGGGGCTCCCGTGGCATGTTTTGCCTGACGGCACCGTACACAGGAATTCACATAAGAATGAACATCACGGCGAAGCCTGGGCCACCAAAAAGTCCGAGACACTAAGTGGAGAGTCTTAAAGAAACCAAAATGACCCGCCGCAGGGTTATCATGGCATTGAGTCAGAATGAGACCACGGAGTGGGCCTGCTGGAACATATAACAGGTTGCGGAAGCGTAATAGACCCTCGGACAAGGTCCAAGGTGAGTCGGGACCCACCTCTTGCTGCCTCTGTGCCACAAAATCATCTAGTTGTTGCGCTTCCCTAATCTGTCCTCGTAGATCTACCGGATCGTGCACGGCTGCGATCGATTCGACAGGCAGAATGGTTCGAAGTGGCAAGGGGTCCTTGATCTGTAGATACTCAGGTTTACGGGACAAGGCATCTGCTCTTTTGTTGTACCCTTTCGGAATGTAGGTGACTTTGAAGTTGAATCGAGTGAAGAACAAAGACCAACGGATCTGACGTTGATTCAATTTCCTGGCAGATTGCAGAAATTCCAAGTTTTTATGGTCAGTCCGAACTTCAACTTGATAGCGGGCTCCTTCCAGGTGATGTCTCCAGGTCTCAAAAGCCGTCTTGATGGCTAATAGCTCCTTCTCCCAAATGGTATAATGGCGTTCGGAGGGATTCAGTTTCCTGGAGTAATAAGCACACGGAAACAGGAGGCCGCCATCTTGGCGTGTTTGAAGAAGCACGGCCCCTACAGCAACATCTGAGGCGTCGGCCTCCACTACAAAGGGACGACAAGGATCTGGATACTTGAGAATGGGTTCCTGAACAAAAGCCTTTTTGAGGGTCTGAAACGCCTGTTGCTCGGCATCGCCCCACTGGAACTTAATGCCTTTCCGTAACAGTCGAGTAAGGGGCGCAGTCAAGGCAGAAAACTTCGGAATGAATATCCGGTAATAGTTCGCAAATCCCAAAAGTCTTTGGACATCTTTTGCTTTACATGGTGGTTGCCAGGTTTGCAAGGCCTCAACCTTGCCAGGATCCATGGCGATGCCTTGTGGAGAAATCACATGTCCCAGAAACTCAATGGTGGTTTGATAGAATTGACATTTCTCTAACTTGGCGTAAAGGTGATGCTCTCTCAAGCGTTGCAGAACTTGTCTGAGATGCTGAAGATGAGTTGCTCGTGACGGGGAGTAAATCAGGATGTCATCGAGGTAAACCACCACAAATTGATCTAATAAATCCCGGAAGATGTCATTCATGAAATGTTGAAAAACGGCCGGAGCATTGGTGAGTCCAAAGGGCATGACTGTATATTCAAAATGGCCATACCTGGTCCCAAATGCGGTCTTCCACTCGTCTCCCTCTCGGATGCGAACCAGGTTGTAAGCACCCCGTAAGTCTATCTTGGTGAAGATGGCCGCTGATCGGAGACGGTCCATGAGATCAGGAATTAAAGGCAGAGGGTACCGGTTGCGCACCGTGATGGCATTGAGCTTGCGATAGTCACAGCATAGGCGTAAATCTCCGGTTTTCTTCTTCACGAATAACACAGGAGCTGACAAAGGCGAGGAAGAGGGACGAATGAAACCTCTGGCCAGGTTTTTGTCCACAAAGTCTTTTAATGCGGCCAACTCGGGTTCTGACATGGAGTAAAGGCGTCCCCCTGGAAGTTTGGCATTTGGCAGCAAATCAATGGCACAGTCATATGGTCTATGCGGAGGCAATTGGTCCGCCTCTTTCTCATTGAATATATCTGCAAAGTCCGCTAGGTCGGCTGGCAAGGTGATGTCAGAGTGGGATGGTAGCTGGGCTGCGCAAACTTGGCGTACGTGGTCAACGCATTGCAAACTGGGAAATAAAACAAAGTTCTGGGACCACACCACACAAGGATCATGGGTTCTCAACCAGGCTAAGCCGAGAACTAAGGGGAAATGAAGTCCCTTGGTAACATAGAATTGGATGGCTTCTTCATGTTGTCCTATGACCAGGCGTATGGGCTGGGTCATAAACTTGATCGGTCCAGACAACAATTCACGACCATCAATTGTCTCAACCAACATAGGCGGCTTTACAGAGCACAAAGGTATGGCATGCTGACGAGCGAAAGCTTCATTCATGAAGTTGGTGGTGGCTCCAGAATCCAACAAGGCGTGGGCCGGAATGCCCTGGGCATGATTTCCCAGAAGTATATTGGTTGCTAGGATCAGATGTCTCGGAGGACCGGGGTCTTTGTCTGCGGAACTGGAACTGGGTTTGGCGCCTGCCCGACCCAATGTTTCCATCAGGCCGGGCTCTGGCCGTTTCCCGGCAAGGTGGCTTGAAATTGCTGAATGGGAGGCCGAGTTGGAATAGGAGTAGGATCTGCCGTAGCACGTCTCTTCTGGGGGCAGGCCATGATGAAGTGACCCATCTCTCCACAGTACAGGCACAATCCCTCAACTCTCCGTCTTGTCTTCTCAGCCTCGGTCAAGCGAGATCTGGCTGCCCCAAGATCCATGGGCTCCTCTCTGGCCATGGGTACGGGACGCCTCTCAGTGTAAGCCGGCAATGATTGGAAAATACGTCTGGGGGCCGGGACGGGTGGAGTGATAGGTAGGGTCTGGAATCCTCTGCGTGGTGCAGGAACTGGCTTGGCACTTCCGGTGACTGGAACCATCTGTTTGACCAGGCGGGCATCCATGGCTTGCGTTCGCGCTTCAATAGCCAAACAATGTTGGTATAATGCATCCAGGGTTGCGGGTATTTCAGTAACTTTCAATCCATTCAAGATCTGGGAAGACAGACCATCTAGAAAGATTTCCATGAGAGCCTCATCATTCCAATTAATTTCTTGAGCTAGGCGGCGAAAATCTGAGATATATTCCGCTACGCAGCGTGATCCTTGACGTAGCTCTCGTATCCGCCGGGTGGCATTTTGTCTACGAAGGGGGTCAACAAATTCTCTTTCCATCAGCTGGCAGAATCCTGCATAATTGCTCAGGACAGGATCTTGTCCGTCTATCAGAGGAGACGACCAATCAGCAGCTGTCCCAGAGAGTAAACTTAAAATGAAAGCTACTTTCATTTCATCAAGCTGGAAGTCTGCTGGAGTTGAGGCAATGAATGTTTTGCATTGGTTTAAAAAAGCTGGAAATTTACTACGCTCTCCAGTAAACTTATCAGGCAAGGCTAAATAACATCTGCTCTGTCTGGGAGGGGGGGCTGGAGCTGGGGCTCCTGCGGCCTGAATCTGCTGTTGCAAATGTCCAATTTGTTGCTGGAGAGTTTGAACTAATTGATGCAGAGCCGGGTTATCAGCGAGGAGTTGCTCCATGACGTCACTGAAAGCTCGGACTAAGTTTTGTCTTTTCTGTTCTTTTTTGGGTCACGAGCAATCTGTTATGTCTGGCCACTCTCAGCTCATTAAAATCCACATAAAGATGTCTTTAATAGTTTTTAATTAACACATTTCAAACGAAGTCATTTCAAAGCAAACTGCTGGCATTATTTTGGCTGGAACGGCCAACACTGATTTATTTACATTTAGGATAAATATGCTATCCTCCCACCTTCCAATTTAAAACACTCTTTCTTTATCACATTGTCCAAGACATCATTATTTTTCGGTAGGTTTCAAAAACACCAGAAAACTCCGTTTCAACTCACTGCGAAAGTTTCCATGCCAATCTCTAATTAACGTTGCTCGTGACAAAGGCTTAATTTCTCTCTCCTCCTCTAATACAGTTTCCGATACGTCACTTCCTTTTTCTACTTAACTGAACCCTCCTCCTATTAACCCTTCGAACTCTCGGATCCAGCCATACATTCTCCTGTTCCAAGTCTGATTCTGCACCTTGAGACTCCGATGCAGACTGCATCTCAATCTCCTCCCTGTCTGCCTCGGCTGCCGGGAGGGGAAAGCACCCAGAGGGGCCTGGCTCGGCTGCCGGGAGGGGCAAACACTCAGAGGGGCCTGGCTCAGCTGCCGGGATGGGCAAACACTCAGAGGGGCCCGGCTCCCCCTCCTCATCCTCCGACACCTCCCCAGCTGGTCCAGAGACACCCACAACACTATCTATCTATCTATCTATCTATCTATCTATCTATCTATCTATCTATCTATCTATCTATCTATCTATCTATCTATCTATCTATCTATCTATCTATCTATCTATCTATCTTTATCTGCTATATATATAGCAGCCAAGCCCCTAACCAATCAGAACACACCTCCACCCAATCAGAACACAGCGGAGCTCTCAGCCAATCAGTTCAAACCCCCACTGGCAGTTAAAAGGAAGAAACAGCTACAATCATACATTGCTCCTAGAAGCACGAAGCCGAAAGCACCAGCCTGAAGATGACGAATGGGACTTCGTCCATATATATGTATATATATATGTATGTATGTATATGTATATGTATATGTATATGTATATGTATGTATGTGTATGTGTATGTGTATGTGTATGTGTATGTGTATGTGTATATGTATGTATGTATATGTATATGTATATGTATATGTATATGTATATGTATATGTATATGTATGTGTGTGTGTGTGTGTGTGTGTGTGTGTATGTGTATGTGTATATGTATATGTATATATGTCTAATGGCTGGAATTAATTGGCTGGACAGCACTCTGGGTAAACTGCTGTTTATGCCAGATTCAATCATCAAGATCTCCAGATTACTCTGAGAAAGACTTTTAGCTTCTACATAGAGTAATTCCTGAGCAACATGGAGGAAAAATGGGAGAAGAAAGGCTCTGATTACTTCCTTGAGTACTTCCTTGAACATCTGTATAATAGATGAGATAAAAACTCTATCAGAGAAATAAATGCTTGATTAACTGTTTTCTATATTCTGTATGATGAATACTCAGTTTATGTTCCTATTCCTATTGAAAGCAATGTTTTCAAAAAGTCTAAATTACATTTGACTGGATCCATACTGAAAGACATCATATTTATTGAGTTATTCACTCATTCATTTATCAGATTTTTACCTGCATGTCCCTGCAAAGCCAATGGGCTTAGAACATTAACTAATTAAAAAAAAACCTCTAGTTAACATTAAAACATACATGTCAGCAGTAATAAGGGTTAGAATATTATGCTTAAAATGTCACTTTGATTTTCTGTTATCTTAATGTTCCTGAACTGGAGAGCTTTTGTTTAGATTAATTTATTTTGAAATTTAATTTCAAAAAGAAGCAAATTTACATGATCTGACAGAGATCTACAAGGTTTGGCAATATCTTCAGGCCACATTGGGCCTCCCATCCCCACCCTATAAAAAATAATAAACTGAAATCTTGCAAGATTAGCAATATCACTCTGATATTTTACAAGATCTCATTTTATTAAAATCCAAAAATCTTGCAAGATTTCATTGGTCTCTTGCAAAATCTTGCAAAAAATGGTGATTGCAAGATTTTGTCTATATTAAAAAAAGAGTAAAATAACTTTATTTCAGTTTAATTGGAGTTAAACTATATTGCTAGCTGTATGCAACACCTATGACTTTATTAAATCTTACTCCAAGGAATATCAATGTATGAACATTATTATGTATCTTATCAGCAAAGTCAGCATCATTCAATTAATGAATGGAAGGCTTTGCTGCAGATTTAAAAGATAAATATATTATTGAGTTCCTTGTTTCAAAGATGCTATAATTTGACAAAATGAATTACCCACCAGAGCTGCTTTACATACCTTCATCAAGCTATGTTTCATAAAAATGGAAAAGCTGAAGAAAAAGAAAAAAAAGAATCAAGTGATATAATACAACTCATTTGTCTTTTATAACTAGGAAGACAACGTCTCTTGGAGCTAATGTTTCATTTGCTTGCATTATTAAAACAGACTATCTGCCAGAAAGAAGAATGAAACTGAATACCACCTTTTCAACAGAAAGCTTTTCTTTGTATACAGTCTTCTTTTCATTTGTATTTTATGTTCTGCTTTTATTACAAGAAGGAACAAGTGAGGATAGAAATAATGCTTCATTAATATTGTTCAATTTGAGATCCAAGTATGAGGAAGAGAATTCATATGCAGAAAAACTTTTGCCTATGCATAATCCATTTTTATATACCATACAGCAGGAGTCCTCAACCCCCAGTCTATGGACCAGTACTGGGCTGCAGCATGCCAGCAACTGGTCCACATAAAGCCCCATCCGCAGAATGCAGGCAGCACACAAAATCATGCACCTTCCAATCTGTGGAAAAACCTCTCTCCATGGAACTGGTCCCTGGTGCCCAAAAGGTTGGGGATATCTGCTGTAGAGAACAACACATAAAAATAAAAAGCCCAAAACTTTTGTATGCTTGTGTGTACATACACTCCACATGGACACACATCTTATACATATATATTACAAATTCAATCTAAAAATTGCAATTAGCACTATGGTGATGGTTAAGATGCTGTATTAATAACCTGGAAACCCAATGTCTTGTTTTGACATAAGCACAGGATGACCAGTTACTCTCTCAGCCCAAATTAACATCTGGCTCTGAGATAAATCAGCTGAGCAACAAAATCCCTTGTTACATCATGTATTGATAAGCTTTGCAGTAAAAACTACCGGTAAGCATGCACAGGGCAAAGCAAGCTGAGGCTGCGGTGGAAGAAAACATTAAGAAGATCTCTAAAAATTTCATTGAGGCATTTAGAAAAGATGGGAGAGACATCAATATTGACAATATCTAAATTCCAAAATATTTTTTGCATCAATAGTTAAGAGTCCAACCAATTCTCCGGGCATTTCTATAGCATAGAAATTATTTAATATAGGCAAATATCTTATCCTGTACAATAACAGCATTTATACTCTCAGCATTTATACAAACTGACTATTTTTCAGTTTGGGTCATCCTGGTTTCTTTCTTTCTTTCTTTCTTTCTTTCTTTCTTTCTTTCTTTCTTTCTTTCTTTCTTTCTTTCTTTTTTTCTTTCTTTTTTTCTTCCTTCCTTCCTTCCTTCCTTCCTTCCTTCCTTCCTTCCTTCCTTCCTTCCTTCCTTCCTTCCTTCCTTCCTTCCTTCCTTCCTTCCTTCCTTCCTTTCTTTCTTTCTTTCTTTCTTTCTTTCTTTCTTTCTTTCTTTCTTTCTTTCTTTCTTTCTTCCTTTTTCTTATTTATTTACATATTTGTATCCTGCAGATCAAATTTATTCTCAGCAGCTCATATACAAAAAATGTAATATAAAACAACCAATACAAAAAGAAAAATATAACAGCATTTACAACAAAGAAGACATAATCAAAAGGTGGCAACATCATATCACATCCAATTAAAACAGGGGAGGGTCCTCTGAAACAGATCTCTGTACGAAGGCAGTTCCATTGTATCATCTTCCTTCAGCCCCCTAAACTTACCAGAGTATAGGATTTACAACAGTTTCTTCCTATTATTGGCTGTAATTGTTGGCTGGCTGCTGCTCCTAAAGATATCGGGTGGTAAGCTATGAAGTGCTTTTTAGATCAAAATCAGTATCTTAAACAGAATTTGGAAACCAGGTAATGAACACAGGGTCCCCAAAACCAGTGTTATGTGCTACCAGCATTTGGCTGGTAACAAAAGTCTTTAGTTTGTGTGTTGCTGACCAACCTTTCCTTTCCAGCAGAAGGAAACCTCTATTGAATGAGACTCTTGTTGATATGACAAGGTATCCTCAGCTCTAATCCATAGTTATATATCAAACAATGAGCTTGAAAAATGAAGGAAAAGAACATAACTACTGTATATTTTGGACACTAATATTAAATGGCTCAATTTGTTCCACTTGTTTTATCCAATAGCACATCAGGCTTAATTGGATTTTGAAAACCATTTTTTTCCTTCCAAATTCTGTTACTGCAAATTAGTAGCAACATTGCCTACTCTAAGGAACCGTTATTGTAATAAGATATTCCAAATGGTGAAAATATCTGCAGATGGTAGCGATTTATAGCAAGGATAATTTAATTTCATTGTAAAATACTTTAAATTTTTATTTTACTTTACTACTGAACCAAAAAGATACTAATTTTGTCTTTAATTTAACAAAGCATAGTTGTGGTTCCTTTTTTAATGGCATTATTGTGTTTTGCTGATGGAAAATACTGAAAATAAGTATGTTTAATATAAAAATCATATCAAAACTATTTTTACATCTGTTGGTATCTGTAAATGGAAGCCACAGCAAGCATAAAAATGGCAAAAAAATCAATTTTTAAGTTCTATTATATTCTATCTCCAACATTCACAAATTTACGGCATACATCTACTGGCTGATATGTACAATTAATTTAGTAAAAATTGTTTATTGGATGCTAATATGAAAAATGCTTTTCAGCTAGCAAAGAAGTAGTCATGTGTGTGTGTGTGTGTGTTTTCCATTAAAACACATAACAATGGTAGAAAATGTATGACATTGGAACTTCAAACCATAAGTTAAAAATTTACAGTAATAATTTGATTTTGATAGATTGATTTAATTCAACATAGGCAAAGCTCAATTTGAAACTTTCTCTGAGTGGCTCACATATAATGAACAATAAAAATACAATACAATACAAAACCAAATGGTTCCGAGTCACTCTATACAAAAACTCAGATACAATAATTCAACAATTAGTTCCATTCATGTCAACGTAAGGCCTGAGAGGAGAAACCACTACAATTTACAATACAAGATTGTCTATTTCAGTGGTTCTCAACCTTTTTCAGGTTGAGACCCCACTTGCCCCGCCCATGCGCGGCACGACCCCGCGGTGCGACGGGAAAAAATGGCGGACCGCGACGGGCCGATCCGCGCATGCGCAGCGCACGTGCGACAAAAACAAAAAACAAAATGGCAGACTGCGACGGGCCGATCCGCGCATGCGTGGCGCATGCACGACGGCCCAAACTGTGCATGCGCGGCATGCGCGTGACGAAAAAAACAAACAAACAAACAAAAAACAAAATGGCAGACCGCGGTGTCCGGCGACCCCCGTGAAACGGTCGTTGACCCCAAATGGGGTCGCGACCCATAGGTTGAGAACTGCTGGTCTATTTGCTTATATGCAAATGGTAATTTGCATATAAGAAATTAAGGATACACTGTTGAGAAGCTTTTTCTTTCTCAATTAATAAAAAGTAGTTTGTCACATTATTTGTATCAACATCAAACTAGTTGCTGTTGATGGCAAACTCTTTAATTTTTCTGTGCTGTCTCCTATGGGTGGGACTAAAAGCAGAACAATTTCTGGGCTGGGAATGCTAATTTTCATCTGGAATCTTCTTTCCTGTATTAATCTCCCAGGAAATTTATGGTAGTAGACATAGCATATTTACCATACACAAAGGGAATTTCCTGACCAACCGTTCTGATCAGGCTCCAAACCCTCAGAAGCAGTTTGGAAGGCAATCTAAAATGACCTTTTCTTCTGCCAACTTGAAATGCTGAGAACAACTGCCCTGACCTAAGTTGCAACAATAA
This sequence comes from Bothrops alternatus, assembly GCA_034064705.1. Taxonomy (NCBI): domain Eukaryota; kingdom Metazoa; phylum Chordata; class Lepidosauria; order Squamata; family Viperidae; genus Bothrops; species Bothrops alternatus. The sequence continues at coordinate 19,945,921 of JARGCV010000006.1, forward strand.
AAATCCCTTCACTCTCATTACTTAATCCCTTACTTCCACTTCTTAGAAAGAAAACCCCACAGTTTTTGCTTGACCCTTTGCAAATTTCACTTCTGCTTGTTTCCACTTGGCTATTGAGGAGAAGCTGAAAAACAGTTGAGCTAGCGATATATCTTGTTCTTATTCACAAGACGGCAGGAAGAAGAAATATATGTGTAGGAAAGGGAGAAAGGCTATCAGCAGGGGAAGAAATGCAGAAAGCAAATTCTTTTCCTAGCATGTGGTAACAAGATTCTAGAATACTGAGCCAATATTATAATATCATAAGTTGAACTTATCTTTGTATTTTGTACAGGGAAGGGTCTTTATATAAAACAATTAATCCAAGAGCAATCAAACTGGAAAGGAAGAAATGGCTCATAGCTGATATTTGCTCTCTGTATAATTGGAGACACATATTTGTCAACTAAATAGATCTACTAAGGCTGTATAGACTTAAAGCAATCATCCATAACTAATCTGTTAAAGTAGCATTCCATTATTAAAATGTGGAGAGGGGGTGATGGGTGGAAAATAAAAGGATCAGCCAGAACAGAGCTTAACAACCAATCACAGCTTCCTGTATGATAGCTATGTTTACAGGTTCAATTGCTACATTCACATTTCAGATGCTATATATGCTTAAGTTGACATATGCACTGCTAAAAATGCAATAGGTGAAGTGATCCAAAGCATATTTGCCAAGTATGGATAGGAATATTACCAAGAGCATTGAACCAGGCATGCTGTCTCAGATATAACTGTTTAGCTTACTGCTGGCTAATCATACAAAACCAGATTGCTCTGAATGCCGTATGTGTGCAGTACCTATTCACCTGTAGCACAGCACCATTCAACTGGAATGGAAAACCCATCTGGCATGGCCTGCTTATTCCCACAGCACGATCATTATTCCCCAGGAACAGAAATTGGCCATCTTGTTTGTCTGACCCAGAGACATTAAATAATGGCTCGGGAAAATCCTGAAGCCATGCTTTAGGGCAGTGTTTCTCAACCTTGGCAGCTTGAAGATGGGTGGACTTCAACTCCCAGAATTCTTCAAGCTGCCAAGATTGAGAAACATTGCTTTAGGACATTTTCTCTAAAGTAACTTTTCTTTTCTTCAGAATATTAGCCCATTCAGGATTTCATTCTGTGGGAATTGAAAGAGGAAATTCTAGGCCCAATGCATCTGCATATGGAGCTTGAGTTTGCAGCCAGTGATACAGCTTGATTAAGGAACAACTGAAGGAGTGTCATCCATTCTGCCTGACAATTTGAAAGATGGCTCAGCCATCAGAGCAAGGGTCTTCAAACTTGGCCCTTTTATGACTTGTGGACTTCAACTCCCAGAATTCCTCAGCCAGCATGCCTGGCTGAGAAATTCTGAGAGTTGAAGTCCACAAGTCATAAAAGGGCCAAGTTTGAAGACCCCTTCATTAGAGCAAGGTTTACATGTGCAACATGAAAACTCTTTTTCATTAAACTCATAGCTCTTAATTGTGCTTTATTTGGTCTGGGTCTTACCAGCTGTTTGTGTTTTAATGCTGTTCTTTGTCTTATGAATTTGCTCTTACAATGGCCACTATGAAAAGTGCCTCTGATCATGGAGATAATACCACATGTCTCAGTGGATTGTTTGATATGAAATATATTTGAGCAGATAGGTATGAATATGCATGCCACCATAATTAAATCTCAAGGAAATGGGTTTTCATCTGGAAGTCTACATAAACTGAAACTCTGGGTCAAATATTATTTTAATCACATTAAACACTTTAAGACAGTGATTTAAGTTTAATTACAAGTGCTCCCTGAAACAATATTATTAACATAAGTTACTTTTCATCATTTGCATATCTTGACCTGAAATAATAATGGAAGTTGTCACTGGAATGTAACAATGCTAATTATATTAATTAGTTTCTATGGAATGGTGCAAGAAAAACAATGTACTTATGAGATGATAATGTCTGATCAGGCAATATGAATTATTTGCCTGCATTTATGGATCTGCAGGGGAAATTTTATTTGCAGCTTGAACTTCAGAGAACTCTCCTTACTTTCAAGCCAAGTGAAATTCAACAGGTTTTCTGTCAGAAAATTCTATATTAATATTGGTGGTCCCTAACTTAACAACCATTCCTTTAGTGCTGCTTGAAGTTACAACAGCACTGAAAAAAGTGACTTACAACCAGCCCTTGAACTTATGAATAACATTCCGTAACACCCATGGTTATGTGATCAAGATGCTGGTACTTGTATGTAATTATGACAATTGTTGGGTCCTGATGTCATGTGGTCACCATTTGCCTCCTTGCTAGCCAGCTTCTGAGAAGTAAAGTCAATCATGGAAGCTGGATTTGCTTAATAACTGAGCAATTCATTTAACAAGTACAGCGATTCACTTAACAACTGTGGCAAAAATGGTCATAAAATCTTGCTCACTTAACAACTGTCTTGGTTAGAATTGGAAATTCTGGTCCCAGTTGTGCTCTTAAGTCAATGATTTCTTATAAAGGAATATTTATTTTGTCCCTATATTCCAAGAGAAGTGAAAATGGTTATTCTACTTCAGGCCTAAAAAAAATGTTTGGCCCCCACATGTAAGCAATTTTTTGTAGCGCATGGAATTTTCTTGACCATGATTACCTCAAAATGGTTTCCCACTATTATGAGGTTAGTCAAATCTTATATATATAGTCATATCATAGTTTAAAAAACTGAGATTCCTAAACTTTTCTGTAAAGTTAGTGTATCTAATTACATTATGTAGCCAACCCACTTAGGCTCAGCTCACAGCAAATGGTAACTGAAGTCTTTGACTGTCAAAATGTTCCTTACTCCGCTTGTATTTTAAGTCTTGGTCATTTAAATTAAGACGGCTCAGCTGCATCTTCTGAGCATTTTGGTGTAGACATTATAGCCCTCCAATGTTGTAATTGGGTAAAAAGAGGGAAGCAGGAGAATAGACACATTATCCTTAAATAATTGCAATTAAATGCACATACAAATGAATGAAATGAATTTTGCATGAAATGAATGCACATCAAATGTTGCTATTCACTAAATGCCTTCAGAAGGGGTTCTAAGATGGGTGGGTAAAAAACTATTATTCTAATCACAGGGATATAAAGATCCAACTTTTGTATGTGCATTTTATTAAAAAAGGAGCAGGGATTAAGTTATACTCTTTTTTGCATATTCTTTTTTTGTTTGTTTGTTTCTTCCGTTCCCTTTTATTTTTTAATGTTGGCAGCTTAATTTTAGAATTAGGGGTTGGGATAAAAAATAATAATAATAATGGCAAGTTGCCAGTTCTAGTTGTGATTGCTAAATGAGGACCTGCCTGTAACTGTTGTCCATATTTATGCAGTGTAGGTCTGGTAGTCTTGCCCGTAGATTTGTCAAATAGTAGCAGAAGTGATTCAGATTTGCCTTTTTACTGCATTATGAGAAATAAACTGAAGTTTGTGGAGGAAAATAGGGCTACAGTTAGTAACTCTGCTACCTAAACTGAACATTTAAGTACTGTTTCCTCCTGAGTGTGCAGGATGAATTTTTCCAGGACACAGATCTTTGCCCAGAAAGTATTGTTTACAATAGGAATCCATAATTCACAGGACTTAAGATCACATAAAATCCTTTGCATATTCAGCTATATGCATTTATTCATACTGCATACACCATATTTTAGGAAGAGATTTTATGTATTTTGTATGAAATTGTAGATAGCTTCAGTTAGCCCAATTCCACTTCTATGATCAGTTTACAACTAAATACAACCCTCAGATAGAACAATAGTATTCATGTAATTCACAACATCCAATCCTCTTTACCTTTTATCACAATCTAATGTCATGCTTCAGATCATTCAACTTCTTTGATTTCAGAAACAATTTCTGGTAGCTCTATAACCTGCTCTGTTAAATCATTATTTATTGCAGCTAATGATATGGTTTATTAGAAGATTAATATGCATTGGGCTTTTTTATCAGGGAAAAAAAGTGCTTGCATAATGAATTCCGTAAAGCAGAGTTGATATGGATCTATTTAGTCTAAAAATTCATATTTGCCTTTCAAATCATATTCATGTACATTTATTAAAATATAATCTGGTTAAAACATTTTATATTTAATTCCAAAAGAAAAGGCGTAAGGGGAGGGGGACATCATGACTGTTTTCCAAACTGTGAATTATAATGTTAGAAAGTTTCTAATGCTTTTGGAATGAAAATATAAAGTTTTTGTTACATGACTGCTATTGAATTTTACATATTCAGTTTATTATTATATTATAATTTTATTCATCATGGAATAATAAGTGCAAAGAAAAAGAAAAAGAAAGCATATGTTTGGCATTATTTGGAAATTTGAGTTCCAGGCAGAAACCTAAGAATTATAAGAGTAACATTGTAAGATGTAAGATATATTCAGGAATGGGTATTTTTGTGAATCCATGGCTGATATAGCTAAAATGATACTTAAAAAGAAAGTTTAACTTGTCTAATATTTTGTCTAATGTAGCAGTGGCTACAGAGATGAATTTGCAAGATCTTTTTCATACTCATCTTTTTTTCAATCATGAGAACCATATTTTTAACACACACACCCTCAAATTTTCAATTCTGCTGCCCATGGGCATTACACATCTTGCTTTTCAATTATCATTATATCCATGATGTTGTATTCTAGATCAGCGGTTCTCAACCTTGGGGTCGAGACCCCATTTGGTGTCGCACGACCATTTCGCGGGGGTTGCCGGACACCGCGGGCCGCCATTTTGTTTTTTTTTGTTTTTTTTTATTTTTTATTTTTTTATTATTTTTTTATTTTTTTGGGCGCGCGCGCGCCGCGCATGCGCAGATCCACATTAAAAATAAATAAATAAATAAATAAAAATGGCAGCCGCGATGGGCGGATCCACGCCTGCGCGGCGCGCACGACGGGCCGATCCGCGCATGCACGGATCCACCCGTCGCGGCCGCCATTTTGTTTTTTTATTTTTATTTTTTTTAAAAAAAATTTAATTTTTTTTTCTGCGCACGCCCAGGTCGGGGTCGCGGCCGCATGGGCGGGGCAAGTGGGGTCTCAACCTGAGAAAGGTTGAGAACCACTGTTCTAGATGGTGATTACTTTGTATGTCAAAATCATACATATTTTAACATCATTTTTAACAAAAAAATTTTATTTTATTATACCACATTCAGGAAACTTAGAAATAATGATAACGTTAGCAGCAACTTATTTCAAAAGAAACAAAATGTCCACTACCAGTAAACAATTTCTCAATGATTCAGTATGTAAATAGCTGGCAATATCATCGATGAACTGAATTCACAGACATAATTTGCAACAGGATGGTATGTGAATGGCACTAGTACTAGCACTTATATACCATTCCATAGTGCTCCACAACACTCTCTGGGTGGTTTACAATGTCAGCATTACACCCCCAGCAACTTGAGATTCTCATTTTACCACTTCAGAAGGATGGAAAGCTAAGTCAAACTTGAGTCAATCAGGATTGAAATTCTGGCAATGGGCACAGTTAGCCTGCAATACTGTATTGTAACCACTGTGCCACCACCTCTCCTATTGTGTGGTATTGTAACATTGGCAATTGAACTGAATTTGTATGAAATAATAACAATAACAATAAAGTTGGAAGGAACCTTGGAGGTCATCTAGTCCAACCCCCTGCTCAGGTAGGAAACCCTACACCATTTCAGACAAATGGCTGTCCAGTCTGTTCTTAAAAACTTCCAGTGCTGGAGCATTCACCACTTCTGGAGGCAGGTTGTTCCACTGGTTAATTGTTCTAACTGTTAAATTTCTCCTTAGTTCTAGGTTGCTTGTCTCTTTGATCAGTTTCCATCCATTGTTTCTTGTCCTGCCTTCATGTGCTTTGGTAAATAGCTTGACTCCCTCTTCTTTGTGGCAGCCCCTGAGATATGGGAATACTGCTGTCCTGTCACCCTTTAGTCCTTCTTTTCATTAGACTAGACCAGTGATGGCGAACCTTTTAGAGACCGAGTACCCAAATCACAACCCAAAACCCACTTATTTATTGCAAAATGCCAGGGCTGCATCAGCATTGTGGTTCCCTCAGGGCCCACTGGGTGGGCGTGGCCAGGGTGGTCACAGCAGGCTAGGTGGGTGTGGTCAAGTAGGTGTGGCCACCTTGATACTCTAACATCTCTACTCAAGCTTGCTAGCCGGCCATTTTGCCTGCTTTGTGTTGGGCGGGGCTGCTGCTGCTCCGGATGGCAGCAGCCTAATGGACCTGCATGAGCTGCTAGTGGCCACGGTGCGCATGCCCACAGAAAGGGCTCTGAGTGCTGCATTTGGTTTTTCTTGCCTTCCTTTTTTTACCATTGAATTTCATTTTGTTAGATAGTGCCCAACGTTCAAGTCTGTCAAGATCCTTCTGTATCTTAAGTCTAACTTCTGGAGTGTTGGCTATTCCTGCCAGCTTGGTGTCGTCTGCAAATTTGATGAGTTCCCCATCAATCCCCTCATCCAAATTGTTGATGGAGAGGTTGAAGAGCACTGAGTCCAGAATAGAGCCCTGGGGCACCCCACTACACACTTCCCTCCATGTAGATGCAGTACCATTGAGGACCACATGCTGAGTGTGGCCGGTTAGCCAGCTACGAATCCATCTGGTGGTGATGCTGTCTAACCCATATTTTTCTATCTTATCAAGTAGTAGGTTGTGGTCTTCTTTATCAAATGCCTTACTAAAGTCCAAGTAAATTATATACACAGCATTCCTCTGGTTCACTAATTTTGTCACCTGGTTAAAGAATGCAATAAAATTTGTCTGGCATGATATATTTTTGACAAACCTATGTTGGCTTTTGGTGATGACTTTGTTTGCCTCTAGGTGTTTGCTGATTCATTGTTTGATTATCTTTTCCAGAATCTTCCCAGTATTGAGGTCAGGTTGATAGGTCTGTAGTTTCCTGGATCCATTTCCCCCCCTTTTTTGAAGATGGGAACTACATTAGTTCTTTTCCGCTCCTCTGGTAGTTCCCCAGTGCTCCAGGATCTTTGAAAGATATAGTTCAGTGGTTCTGAGATCACATCTGCCAGTTTCTTCAGAATCTTGGGTTGTAATCCTTCTGGTCCTGGTGATTTGAAGTCATCTAGGTGAGTTGAACTGATGATATTCTATTTCATTCTTTGAATGAGTGAGTCAATCTAGCAAATTTTATGGAATTAAATCAGCAAAGCAGATTAGCAACAAACATGAGAGCTAGGTTCAAAGCTATAATTGGGTGGCTCCAAACCACCATAGAGATTTGTTGCAGCTTTGGGAATTCTTAGAAACAATATATGATGTTGCAATTTTAATACCATATATAGAGAACAAGAGGGAGGTTGAAAGTGGGATGATATTGACAGAAGCTTTAGCTAATGAGATGTATTCCCCTATTATACTCTTAGCTACTCAGTTAGAGTAGCAAAGCTAATGTTACTTGAGTTTTGTGCAACCAGAAGCTTTAACTTTGGTTTCACTTCAGCTAATGGAACATTTACACTTTTATGCTTCTCTTGCCAACGCAACAATGCTTAACTCAGAGCATTGGAAATAGAGGCTAAAGAGCTAATCTTAGTTTTAAATTCTGCATAACTGGGACAATCTCTTAAGTCTCTTGGCGATGAATGAATGGCTGTTTTGTAATACTTAAAGGCACTATCCCAAACTTTTACTGTTCTAAAAATAGGGCTCGGTTGAAAATGCTTAAATGCCGGGAAGGTTTTAATCTGTTTGAGCAATGTAATGGGACTAAGGTAACATATGACCAATAATCTTTGCTGGTATGGCTAGTTTTTAGCTGTTTTGAAAACTGTTGGTAAGACCGTTAAAAGTCATCTCCGCTGTTTGAAATTGTTCTGCTGGCAGCAAGATCTGACTGCTGGCACAGCAATGGATTTGATTGCAAATCAGGGCTGTTTCCAAAAGAGGCAAAGGAGGAGAGGATGAGGGTGTCCGCAGGCCCAGAGGAAGGGAAAGAGGCTTTTGGAGGAGTTGCTCCAGGGGTGAAAAGGAACGAGGCCCCTTTAAGGAAAAGTGGAAGAGACAGGATCAGAAAAAGGAATTTGAGGGCTAATCTGCATGGAGCTCCATTTCTATCTGTCCTGTTTGCCATCATTTGCTCCCTAGAGACTACAATGGACTTTCTGAAACTTGAGCTGGCCATGAACAAGGAGTGTATATCAGAGGTGGTGGCCCTTTGAGAGCTGTATGCAACGAAATTTCATTTTGATGTATGCCGATTGGTGTACATTCAAAGTGACAATAAAGTTATTGTTATTGTTATTATTGTTAAAAGTCACTTAACAATTCTCTCACTTAGCAACAGAAATTTTGGGGATCAATTGTGGTAATAAGTTGAGAATTACTTTTGTTGTGCTATAAATAATCCACATTGTCTAAGCAGGTTTCCAGATATACCATATACACAACTATAATAATATAATATGTAATGCAAGATTTATATATGCTCACATTTATATCCAGTGGTCTGCTTCATTCTCTGAACATTTATTGCAATACCTACCTTCTGTAAGTGCTGATGAGATGAAGAAGATGCAAAAAATTTCACAGAGCTCATGTGGATATTGAGTTTCCTGTGCTTTCTTTTTTCCTGGAAATATTAACAGTTTTATTTTAGATTTAGGAATATTCAAGCATCCTTTGATAAGATGCCATAATTACCACATGTGTCTATAAACATCCCAGTTTAGACAATAGCAGTAAAGTTCTGTTTGCTGCCAAGAATTCTATCCCTATTCCCAGCTTGTATATTTGATCTATTGAAAATCTATTAGAAGAAATTGATTGGTATTGTGTGCACAATTTGCACACAAGTTGAATTCATTCTGCACTGAAAAGTGGCTGCAATAAATATAAATTACTTCTCCTTGTCTCTGTTCTGGCATTCATGCAAAAGTATGATTATATTGTAATTAAACACAATGTATATTACATTACTATATCAAAATCTTATCACTATCTCACCTCACCTCACCTCGTTTTGTCTTGTCTTGTCTTATCCTATGTTATTCCTGCATCACATTACATCCATCCATACATCCATACATCCATACATCCATACATCCATCCATACATACATACATACATACATACACGTATACATCTACATATTACATCTACATTTACACCTACATATTACATCTACATTTACTTCTACATTTACATACTTAATTCTTAAAAGAGTTCTGCTAGCTGGCATAGAATAAATGGAATGGTAGTAAACTGTTGCTTTTACTATTATCACTTATAGCTTAGTATTTCAGAGATTTATTATGGCTGTATATGTTTTGGTCCTTACGTTTTGCTTGGGTATTTTCCAGACCTTTGCTTTGAGTTTCCATATTGTTTCCATTTTATTTCTAATCTGATGGTCCAAGTGGGAGAAATTAGAATTGGCAGCAACAAAAGCTCTGAAGATGATCATTCCTGTGTCTCTCATACTCACTGAATTAAACAGAACCATGTTGATTCCTTGGCTAATTAAACTGAAGTGAATTTCCAAAAAGAGACAGCAGAATTCTGCCTTAAATTGGGTATCTAATTAGAAATCATCATTTTGTCAATAGAACAATATAAACAAAATCTTTGAAAATCTAATCCAGAGTCCTTGCAGAAAACAAATAAGTCTTCTGATTGTCTTAAACAATTTATAAAAATAAACTCTTTCACTAGCTGATAGATCTGATTGATGCTCTTAGTTCCTAGTACACTGGTTCTTGTTAAAGTAATCTCTTGTTTCTCTTTTAAAGAAAAAGAAAGAAAGCTTAATTATTAGTAGTATTTGGAGCATAAATGACATTTGCTAAGTATTAATATTCAACAAATTGTTTTTGAGATGTTCATTCAGGTTTAGTAGTCAGTCTTCAGTATTTCTGTTCATCTTTAAAAATCATCTTGAATGATAGTGTGCATTTTAATAGGATTTGTCTTTATTGAATTGACTTTATTTATAAAAGTTTTTATACTGCTAATTAATTTGTGGAACTCTCCAATGTAATATTTGTAACACATGAAGGAAACTGTGGGATGTCATAGAACAGTTCGTGACTCCAGCTATAGCACCCTAAATGAGCATGAATATTGGCTTGATAAGGATTTCATTATTCTCCCCTAGAAATGTCAAAAAGAGCTTTAATGTGTCACACTTTTATGCACCTAAATTTGGAAGTCAATTTATTTAAATCCATAGCATTAAAGCATATCCAAATATTAAGGTATGAAAGATTTTCTTAATTAATAGAACCTAATTAGCTTCTAGTGTTAAAGTGGTAGAAAAGAATTACATCATTTTTAAATAGGTTGATGCTTATAATTCCTTAATTTTTGATGTGGAAGGCAAAGATTTTATTTCTCTTTCTTTTTGTCTTCCTTTTTCTTCCCCCTCCCCCACTTTCCTGGATTAAAATTTCAAGCAAAAATTTATACCCGGAAAAATACATGTTTGTACATAGATATGATTAATGTAACAATGGAAATGTCTCAGTTAATGTGGCAATTCAGTCTTTTTTCATTAAAACAAACCACAGAAAATGGTGTCGCACCAGAGTTTTCTCTTGTTAACAACACATACTGTTTAAAGGAAATTTAGCATATCTTTACTTTTTTCTCAAACTCCTGACCATTTCTCAACCAACTACTGTTTATGTTTACTTGATCCCAAAGTATAAAGATTCCGGTTTATCTGCTCCCAGAATAAAAGTGTATTGCTTCATTAGCTGCCATTACACTAAGAGACTGGTCATAGCAGGAGATTCTACAAGCTGGAAAAGCCCTCCACCTATGAAGCTACTTGTTTCATCAGTGGTCCAAAGAGACAAATCCATACCAGTCCAAATCACAGTCCTGCTTGCTTGCTCAAGAGTAAAAACACAAAAATCTACATACTTTAGTTATTGAAATAATAGTTTGATTTTCACTGTAACTCATTGTTTTGGCATAATTCTACTGCAAAGGCGATTGTTTGATTGCTCGCCTGTGTTGGTGCACATGTTTTAAAGGGGGTTTCTTGTCTATTTAGAAGTATATACATAATATACCCTGGAACAGGCTTTCATGGCTAGAACATATAGTCCTCAACTTATGACCAGTCTCTTAGTGGCTATTTGAAGATATGATAGACCACCCATCTGATCTGGAATTGAATTTCTGTTGGCCTCTCCCTCCCACAGTCATGTGATCACATTCTGAATACTCAGCAACCAATCTGCATTTACACTGTCAAGGATGCAGCATGCCTCTGTGTTTCAACTTGCCTTTAGAGTAAGGGGGGAGGTATTACTTTCAAGTAGGTTAGATGGAAAAACAAAACTTCTACAATTCCACTGAAAACCATGAGAGCCTGAAACCTTTTCAAGGACACCAGAACAGGTGTGGATTTGAGCAGACAGTTCCCATAACAAAGTGAATTTGTTGATATGGATTACATAAAATGTTGGGTGGTTGGCTAGAAAAAATATTGTTTAAGTCTATGAATTGGTGTTGGAACCTCAGAGTTAGTTTTGCTTTGACATTATCATGCAGTGTATTCAATAAACAGTAAGATTTTCAGAGATAGAATGAACCTGGAGTTTCATTTGAAAAGCTGGATGTTGACAGAAGCATTTGTGCAGTGCCTCATGGTTACATGACAGCAATTTAGGACATTTATGCCAGAAATCAGCATTTACTTCTGATTTCCAGCAAAAAATATCCCATAGCAAATAATATTCCACTGAGGAATTCACTTAATGGCTGTGGCATTCATTTTATGACCAACACAAAAAAAGTCATAGATCAAGTACAGTTATATGATGACCACTTAATAATTGCAACAGCTTACTATTATAATTGAAAGCTCAATTATGGTGATAGGTTGAGGGCTATCTGTATCAGTACTGTCCAATATATTCATACTATTATCATACCATAATATCCAAGAACTATATTATATAGTATACAACATCATACTTCTAACTTAGTGTCCCAAGTCTAGTCATTCTCTATGATTCCTTTTAAAAAAGAAAAAAGAAATCTTTTTTGGAGTGTAGCAGTTTGTTTCAAAGTCTTTATTAGCATGCTTCATTTTGTTTTATTTTTTAAAATACTTCCAGGCCAGAGCATGAGTATCTTTGCTAGTTTTCTTTTCTTTTCTTTTCTTTTCTTTTCTTTTCTTTTCTTTTCTTTTCTTTTCTTTTCTTTTCTTTTCTTTTACTACTGGCTATTCTTTCTCTTATTAACAAAAGGTAATTTTTCCCAATAAACTACCTACATGTTTACAGTGTTTTGACAATGGTATTAATTATTAAACCAATAGACTTTTACATTGTTTTGTTTGGTTCATAAAATTAACAGAAAAAAAAGAAAAAGAAAAAAGAACTCATTTTATGAAATCATCAACATGGTTTAGAAACTAAGTAATTCTCAATAAGAACAATTTTTGTGCAATGATTACCTGCTGTAGTACACACCTGACACTACATGTGCATGTATATTTGTATCTATTTTTATGGGTGTTATAGATAATATACCAATATATTTTTGCCCATCAAAGGAGGTTCATGAACTAGGAAAAATATATTGAGAATTATCAATTGCTCTATATGTTTTTAGAATAAAAATAACTTAAATATTCATTTTAGTGTTGTTGCAGAATTGACCCATTTTGATTCTTTATCCTAAACGTCTTTATGAAATGAATAATTGTATGCATGCGTATTTGTTTATGGTGCATATTTTAAATCAAGGAAGGAAGTAAACATAGTTATTCACTTTGAAGCATTGTAGTATTGTACCTGAATATTATTATTTTTTAAAAAAAATACCTGCCCAAAAAACTGTTGAAAGCTAAAAAGGCAATATTAGACAAATGAGAAATTTCTGCTGGAAAGGAAGAAAAATGAGAGGAAATGACAGGAGAAACCAAATATGCTCTAAGGCCTTCCTGTAAGAAACAAAGAAAAATTGATAATAAAAGTAGAAAAAAAGGAAGTTAAAAATGTTATTTGGCCGAATTATATGAATCTTTCCATTCTTTCTTCTGCTAAATATCCCTAAGGCCTCAGTTTCATTCCGTAGTATGCCAGTAATTGCTTTGAGGACCACACTTGCCTACACTTCTCTTCCCTACTGTATTTAATCACTTTTTACAATTCCTTTCCCTTCCTACATTTCACAATATGTCTTTATGAAAAAGTTTTTCTTTGAATCCCCATTATCAGTTATGGATAGTACAAAATTGTCATACATTCAAAAATTCACATTAATTATGCTCTGGATTTAATTATGCCCAAATCAAGTATGCATGTGTACATACAGAAATCTTCATCAACATTTTATTTTTAAGGAGCTCTCATAAAGAAAGGGAATAGTTCATCTTCTTAAACAATATAGCTACAAACTGATCATACCATCTCTAGAAAATATTGCTTTCATTGTCCCAATCTCTAACCCAGTAGCTCTTGAAAGACAATATGAAATATATCATGGAAACTCCAACCTGCTGGAATCTGTCAACATCTGGTTGTCAGATGTTTGGGAAAACCTAAAGGATATCTGCCCAGAGAACACTAGCGTCATGGACTACAAAGCCAGCTAACCATTTAGTACAGTAGTGCCAAACTAGTTACTCAGGAGACTTTGAGTTCTAGTCCTGTCTTATGCATGAAAGCTGGCTGGGTGACCTTGAACTAGGCAAGGGGTGTCAAATTTGTAATGTCATGTGATGTGTCACGACATATTGTGATTTTTCCCCCATTGCTGGCAATGGGGTGGGTGCAGTTTCGCCATGACACATCTGGCCCTTGGGCCGGCAGTTTGACACCCCTGGACTAGGCCTTCTCTCTCAGCCCAAGCCACCTTGCAGGATTGTTGTTGTAGGGAAGATAGGAGGAGGAAAGATAAAAGAAAGAAAAATATATGTTTGCCATCTTGAGTCATTAATTTAAAAAAATGAAGGACAAGAATCCAATAAATAAATAGTGGAAGCATTATATAAGTAAATAGAACTATTTAAAATTGGCAGAGGAAGCAGATTGATATAGTGGCTAAGGCACCAGGCTAGAAACTGGGAGACTGTGAATTCATCCTATTTTAGGCAGAAAGCCAGCTCTGTCACACTCTGTCAGCGCTAAGAAAGTAATGGCAAACCTTGCCAAGAGAACCACAGAGATTTATCAAAGCAGTTTCCAGGAATCAAAAATTAACTCAGAGGGACAGATAAATAAATGTAAAAAAATATTGTCAGGCATCAGTTATTAAATTTTATCCTTAGAATCAACTTTCAATATCAAGCTTATACCTTTAAATATGCAATAGGGACCAAGGTAATTTCAGCTCTGAGGGGTCCTTGGTGCTCTCTGAGCTTGTTTGTTTTCTGGAAGATGTTTAATTAATAACCCAACTAGGTAACATCATCATATAAACCAACAGTAAACTGCACTCCTTACTAGTCTGATGGTATTACATAGTTTGGGAATGAAACATCTGCAAGAAAATAAGCCAATATTGAGCTACAAATAATCTCCTTTATTTAATTTCAGATCTTTTCCTTGTTAACTCAGTCCTTCTTTATGGAGTTAGTTTTACCAAATATACATATACGTATACTGTATGCCTGTGTACACACACAAACACACATAAAAGTATAGGAAACTGAATTTGTTATAAATACTACTACTTCTACTGCTACTGCTACTGCTAATAATAATAGAGCTTTCTCTGTTGTGGCGCCTGCCCTCTGGAACCAACTGCCTCCTGAAGTCCGTGTTTCTCCGACTCTCCCGGCCTTCCAGAAAAATCTAAAAACTCATCTTTGCTGGCAGGCCTGGGGATGATTGTGGTTGATTGTTGAATTGAATGTGTGTTTTATTGTATTTTTTAGATATCGTTGTTTGGGTTTTTTATTGTAATTTATTGTTATATATATATGTTGTTAGCCGCTCCGAGTCCCCAGAGAGGAGCGGCATACAAACCTAAATAAATAAATAAATAAATAATGATGATGATGATGATGATGATGATGATGACGATGATGATGATGATGATGGAAGAAACCTTGGAGGTCATCTAGTCCAACCACCTGCTCAGGCAGGAAACCCTATACCATTTTAGACAAATGGTTGTTCAGTTTCTTCTTAAAAATTTCCACTATTGAAGCATTCACAACTTCTGGAAGCAGGTTGTTCCACTGGTTAATTGCTCTAACTGTCAGGAAGTTTCTCCTTAGTTCTAGGTTGCTTCTGTATTTGATCAATTTCCATCCATTGTTTCTTGTCTTGCCTTCAGGTGCTTTGGAGAATAGCTTGAGTCCCTCTTCTTTGTTAAGGTGACCAACTTTTTTACAATGAAAAGGAGGACACAAATAAATTGAAGAAAAAAATATCATAAATAAAAGAAACATTTTATTCATTGCAACAATAATAAAGAATACACTATAAAATGATAAATGCATAATAAAATCATTTGTAACAATAACATTTTATATTGTAATTATGCTTACATGCCACACCCCTGCCTGCAGCCGCCCCACCAGCACTGCTGCCCCGCTGTGTAGAGCGGGCCCCATAGCTCCCAAAGCACCGGCTGCACCAGCTCCGGCCCCAGGGGGGCAGCCCACCATCGACACACCCCTCTTGCAGCTGCCCTGCCAGCACCACTGCCCACCCTGCACAGCCCCGTGTAGAGCAGGCCCCGCGGCTCCCATAGCATGGGGGCAGCCGGCCACTGCCACCCCTGCCTCTTGCGCCCACAGCCATTATTGCCCTAGCAGGGCCGAAGATCAAGAGAAATTTACTGTGGCATTGCCATTCCAGTCTCCTCCAGGTATCTTCGGGACTAACTAGGAGATGGTGTAGTTGGGTAGCAGGGAGGGGTGCAAAGTTCCTGCCAATTCACCTTCGCTGCAGACAACTTACATGTGCAAAGTTTGCCGGCTGGGTGTTTTGGCGCGCTCAGCAGCAATTCCTATTGGCTTTCAAAAGCCAATAGTGAGAGTAGCACAGCTCATGCAAAAGTTGAAAAAAAAACATCAAAAAAAGGTGCTGGAATGCTGTTCTGAGCGTTCTATGAGAGAGAAAAAAGCCCTGCAGATTAGTCTTCAAATATCGAAAAGGAGGACATGTAGGAGGACACTTTTCAAGGGAGGACAGAACTCACAAAAGGAGGACTGTCCTCCCTAAAGGAGGACAGTTGGTCACCTTATCTTTGTGGCAACCCTGAATTATTGGAACAGGGCTATCGTGTCACCCCTCATCCTTCTCTTCATTAAACTAGACATATCCAATTCCATCAACCTTTCCTTGTATGTTTTAGCCTCCAGTCCCTTAATCATCTTTATTGCTCTTCTCGGTACTTTTTCTAGAGTCTCAACATCTTTTTTACATCATGGTGACCAAAACTGGATGCAGTATTCCAAGTGTGAGCTTACCAAGGCATTGTAAAGTGGTATTAACACTGTTATTATGCCTTGCCTTGCCCAGGTGAAATAAATGGTGTCTTTACCCTTCTGTGTGTTTTCTTTCTAATTCCATTCAGTCATCTATTGCTATAATTCTATTATTTTCCATGCCTTTATTGTGAGAGTGTTTAACTTTTCATTTCTATTACCATTTCTTTCCCACCAACTTTGTTTACACAGTCCTATAGTACACTACCATGCATTTTACAAAGGTGGCAGCTAGAATAAGATTTTCCAATAAAGAGGTCAAAAGGAACAGCACAGGATGCCCCATATTGGATCAGTGCTCTTTGTTTAAAGTGATTAAGCTTTCAAAGTCAGCTATGCTTATACATTCTAAGCAGGGCTTAAGAATACCCCTCTCTCTCCCAAAACTGATTTCCAGAATTAGCACTCCGTGACCTAAACTACAGACTATATTCACAAAAGAAGCTATCTGCAATCACATGCTAATGTATGAATAACAATTAGCATCAATAAGGCTCTGGCAATGATAAACACATTATATATGAAGTTTTTAGATCAAAGGGAAGGCAGAATTTGTAATTGAAGTATGGTGAAATTTAATACAACTATTAAATGTAGCAGAACTATTAACATAAATAAAATGTTCTACCAGCTCACACATAGGCAAATTTAGAGGTCTTCTAGTCCAGCCCTCCACTTAAGCAGGAGAACCTATACCATCTCAGATAAGTGACTGTATATCTTCTTCTTTAAAATCTCCAGTGATGGAGCATCCACAATTTCTGGAGGTAAGCTGTTCCACTGGTTAATTGTCCTCACTGTCAGGAAGTTTCTCCTTAATTCTAGGTTGCTTCTCCCTTTGTTCAATTTCTTTGTTTCTTGTCCTGCCCTCTGGTGCTTTGGTGAATAATGTGACCCTCTCTTCTTATAAACAGCTTGCTTTTGTGGGATGCTATGTTACGTTAAAATAATGCATATTACTTAATTAAAGTTTATTACACCTGTAGAACTTTATTTATATATACTTCAAACAAACCATGATGCTCCAAATTAAGTAAGGGATAGAGTAAATTGTTGCATCTGGGGCAACAGCACTGAATGAAATGTTTATTTTTTTTTCAGAGTTTGCATTCACAATTTCCTTTTTATTTATTTATTTTTCATTAATATAACCAAATAGGCAAAAAGAACATGAAGAAAAAATGCAAAAAAAAAATGCAAAATGAAAACCAACATTGAAAAAGAGGAAACAAAGTAAGGACAAGCAGACAGTGAAATATGTAAACATGGAAATCACATAGTTATTTTTTTTAACAGTAGCTTAAACCTTAACTGCTCAGATAATACTCCAGCTGAGAGAAACCATCATTTTAGGCACAACTCCATGCATATTTATTTCATAGAACAGAAAGAATCTGCATTTTCTGCCAGCAAAAATCAGTATGCATAAATTATTTCTTTTCTTGAGAGAGGTTCAAACAAAAAAATGAAGCTTTCATAATAAACAACAATGTAAAAATCTGTTTAGGGAAATTTACATTACAAAAAGTATCAAGAAAATAATGTTCATATGTATAATGAAAGTTTAATATTTCAAATACTTATCTATAAGTATAAAAGGCTCTTATAAGTTTATAGAAGTTTGTAATAAAATAAAATTTAGCTTTTTCATTTAAAAAAAATATTTTTCTTCCCTTTGGGTAGGGTTACATGATAGCAGTGTTTCAATGTTTGAGGGGCTGCCACAAAGAAGAGGCGGTCAACCTATTCTCCAAAGTGCCTGAAGATGGGACAAAAAACAATGGATGGAAACTAATCAAGAACCAACCTAGACATGAAGAGAAATTTCTTGATAGTGAGAACAATTAACTACTGTCTTCATTGACTGCTTGTGTTCAGAAGTTGTCGGTGTTCCAACACTGAAGGTTTTAAGAGATTGGACAGCCATTTGTCTGAAATGATATAGAGTCATTTATATCAGGGGGTTGATTAGAAGACCTCCAAGGTCCCTTCCAACTCTTATTCTGGACTGAGATATTATGTTGAAAACCTATAAATGTACTTGGTTTCTACTTACTACCCATTCCTGCACAAAATTCAGCCCACTACTCTTATTCTCTATCTTTTTTGGGCTAAAAAAGCCATCTGGATTTGCAGTTAAAAACCTGTCGAAGCTTTCCAATTTTGTGGATTTTTTTGGGGGGGGGGAAAGACCCTGGCATTGTTACTACATAGTAAGTTATACTTTATACCTGCTTGTATAAAAGCCAATGAAATACTCAGGAATGAGAAAATTGCATATCTAGACCACTTGATTTTACATATTTTATTGTATAAGTTAATTGGCCAGATCCAGCCTGAATCTACAATGGGATAAAATAATGTAATATTCTGCAACTAATAGCTCCACATCAAACTGCAGATGAAGGATAATACTTTTAATTCCTCTCTGTTCTACAGTATTTCAGCAGCTATGGGAATCCACTGTAGTGTGTTGCCTGATGTGTCAGTTTTTTCTATTTTCATGGAATGTATAAAAATAAGCAGCAACCACTTTAGGAAGATTAATTTTATTGAAATCCATTTAAGCAGTAGTCCTCTTGTGCTTCACTGAATATAATCAATCTTTCATGATGCAGATTTCACACTGAAAAACCAAGTCTCTTTTATTATTATTGTTATACGTACCTAGTATAAGATGGATAATGAGTTTATTATGTTCAGCCAAATCAAAATGAAATTAAATAACTATTGAAAACCAGCAGTATAAAAGTTATCTCCAGAAAACAATGTAAAATAATATACATCTGATATTAGCTATGGGAAAATGTTTATTTGTTATATCAATCTAGAAAGCCACCATTTTACAACTGTGACTTAGTTAATCGCTGCTGAAGAGCGATTTTGTGCTTTTTGTGCTTTCTTTCATATAAGCGCTGAATTGTTCTAAATTCAGTACAGTTTTACTTTAGCCTCTCATTTGAGGACAAGGACAGCCAAATATAAATTAATTAGCATTTAAATGCATGTCAATTAATTATTTAATACCGAGCCTTCTATTTTCCCCTTATAAAGTCACTAAGGATCAGACCAAGATTTGCAAAGCCAGAAGTCCTTATAAAACTGCGATGACGATCAATCCATTAAAAGGATACCTTAGTCTCTCACTGTTTTGTTTTGCAAAGCAGTTATACAAACTATGAGATTTCTGTTGGATTTGGTAGTCATAATAAATTTACTTTCCTTGCATGCCACTTGTTTTAGTTCAGTATAAAAATAAACCAAACTTACTTACTTCGCAGTAAGCACTATCGATCCAATTAAATTTATTTCTAAGCAAATGCACAGGTTGGCAACCTAAATGAGTGCATCAGTGTTTGTAAATAATGCTTATGGAGGCCAAGTAGTATAAAACCACTTCTGTTTATTTAAAGCATAGTGGTTGAGATCAAGGTTGATTAGCTTTTATTTGGAAAAATAGGTTTTTGTCTTATATGCAATGACCTCAAAGATTTTCTTTTCCATCTTAAATAAAAACACGAAAGAGATTGTTTCATGTCAGAAAGGACAACAACAAAAAAATCTGTGTTGGATTAAACACAGTGGCTGTAGTTTCTCAGAGTGCCTTCAACAAGTGTCACAGGAAATGTATGTTTTTTTCCTCTTATGTATGGCATGTATTGGAATGTTTATAGTATACATGTCGAACTCGCGACATCATGTGATGTCGGGCAACATATCAGGACAGTTTTTCCATTGCCGGCAATGAGATGGGCACGGCTTCCTCGTGACGCATCTGGACTGCACCTACTCCTACACCTACACCTACACCCCTGGTATAGGAGAACAACAAATGTGATGTGATGCTTAAAGTACCAAGATAGAAACTGGGGGACCTTGAGTGCTGGTCCCACCTTAGATACAAAGCCAACAGTATATCTTTGGGCTAATCATTCTCTCAGCCCTAGGAAGAAGGCAATGGCAATCTGTTTCTGAAAAAAAAACAAAACTTGCCAGGGACTTGTCCAGGCAATTTCCAAGAGTCAGCCAAAGGTACAATATATATTGCATAGGGATACAAATAAAACCAAGAAGACTTTTGAAGCATAAGGCATAGCTTACAAGATGGATTTTTTATGTACAAAAGTGAAGTGAATAAAATCATTTTTTTCTTTCTTTTTCTTTCAAGAATTTACTGAATTCTTCAATATTCTGGGTAATCTTGCAATGCACATAGAAAAGATGGGCATCTGCTTATGAAAATAGCATAACTATCTAGAAAGCCAAGCTGAAAAATCACCTTGCAAAAGTGTGAGTTAAATGCAAATAATACCACCTCTCTGCCCCCCCCTCAAAAACAGCCATTCTGTATCTTGAGTATTCTTGAACTCTGATGTCTGTGGAGATTCTCACTCATCCAGGTCATAGTTATCCCAAAGATGCTTTTTCATTAGGTAACTGGACTTTCTTGTTTTTCTTTGAAGACATTTCGCTTCTCATCCAAGAAGTTTCTTCCATTCCCCACCATCCAGTCAGAGCTGAAGAAGCTTCTTGGATGAGAATTAAAACTGCCAAGCTATTACATATTTTCATTGGCTTGTCACATGGGTACCCAACATTTCTTTAAAAGTTTTGAGAGCTTACAAATAAGTTTGAAGCAATCTAAGTTCTTTGGCCCTGAATAAGTCTAAGCTTGCTTCCATGACAAAATTGCATGAGGGATCTTATTCAGTCCCATCAGTGTCTTCCATTTTCACTTCATTGCTGATGCTTCTTTTCTAAAGTTCATTGCCCTTAGAATATGTTTGTTTTTCTAAAACAGAGAACGTTCTCCTTTCCCTCTACCCTTTGATGGAAAAGTTTTATCCCAATAGGGGGTTAGTTGATGCCTTGAAGCCTTTTCTAAAAGCTGCCTGACATTGGACTACATTAATACACATTTTCACAGTTGTGATGTGGGACTTAAGAAAAGAGAATCTCTTTGTTCCACATTGTTAAAGCCTTGTTGCTAATGGCCAGAATTTGATGTGACTGTGCAGCAGCAAATACAGACAAGACCCTCAGGGAATTAATACTGCTCTTAGCTCTATTAACTCCCAGTCAGATTTGAAAGTTATGACTTCTCTGTGGATATCAGTGCTGTAGAAAAGAACCCAGGTCTCAGATGACTCTAGCAACTTATTTATGCTTTAATAAATATTTGGGATCAGTAATAAATAAGTCAATCCAAACATTTGAGCTTTAGAAACCATGGCAAATGACACTGTTATATACAGTATATTACCAGGAAAGGCTTAATAACTGCATCTTACTACTTCTCAATAAAGCTGGTTTGGATAATTGGGAAGTAATTATGAGATTTCTTCCTAATTTATTTTCAAAAAGTAGGTCTGAAATAAGGCATTGAAAATAAATCCAGATCAAGGAACAAATTAGATGTCAGGATCAAGTGTTCATAGATACAAAGGATGTTACTAGGACAGAAGTGTAGAGAGCATACACTCCAAAGTTTGTATCAACTGCTTTTCTTTATTAAGAACTTTTCATCATGATTGGGTGCTTGAATTTTTGCAGATGAGCCTAGTTCAAATATTGATCAGGGTTATCAAGCCAGATGACTTATCTGTCATCTGAGTCTTTTCCCGCATTCTCTGCACAATTCCTGAATTTTATATGCCTCTACATATCATTCTCCCTAGATATTGATGTGGATTCTGATCATGTTATCTTATAATGTACCTGTGCTCTGATTGTTATCAACTAAACTGATTTAGTTATTAACTATACTGTAAATAGTTTTGAATTCCCCACACAAGCCAAACATAAAAAACACAAAGACCCATTATAATTCCCCTATGTTAGTGTCAATGGTCTGCCAACTAACTAATTAACTAATTAACTAACTAACTAACTAACTAACTAACTAACTAACTAACTAACTAACAAGAAATAATTGTTAGTGGTATTCTAGATCAATGCTGATATCAGCATTAAACATAGAAAACCTGTCTATAGTTTTACTCTTATTTGCTTTCTATTTGTTACTTTTCATCACTATAAGGCACTCTATATATTGACCTCTGTTGCCAATGTGGCTTTGTCCAATTACAATTTCATGTAATAATTTCAGTAAAATTCAGAAGGCATAGAACAAGTTAGTAACAATTTCTGCCACATAAAGCATGATCTACTAATGATAAAGACCACACCAATCAAGGTGAGCTGGCCAATATGCTACAAGCACAACATATTTTTATCTCAAACTTACTTTGTTTTTCTCTGCAAGCTAGGATTTTAATAAATAGATTGCCTTGCAAGCTAACATGCAGAAGGGCTTTCTGTGGAATTGTCTTCACCTAACTGTGAGCCCCACAAATCAATTCCCATGGGATATTTTGTGTTTTAAAAAAAGTAAGGAAAATTATAGCAATGATTTAACTGGAAGGTTAGTGAAGATTCTGCACCTGCTATATTGACTATATATTGCTATTTTTATAGAATTACAGAATGTAAACTTGGAATGCACTCTAAGGATTATCTGGAAATGAGCTCAAGAAACCTCAATGTGCAGGGAAATCAATTAAACCATCCATGAGAGTCATGCATCCAGGCTTTTCTTAATTTTTTTTCCTAGAGGTAGACAACCCAGAGCCTCCATATGTAGCTTTTTGCAGGCAACTGTATTGTTCACTCATCATCAGTGAGATATATATGTAGCAAAACAACCCACACTCAAGATGCATCATTACTTATGGACATAATAAAATGATAAAAATGTGAGGCATTGTGCAGTTAACTGGCCTCCCCTCCCCTCCCTCCCCTCTCCTCCCCTCTCCTCCCTTCTCCTCCTCTCCTCTCCTCTCCTCTCCTCTCCTCTCCTCTCCTCTCCTCTCCTCTCCTCTCCTCCATTTTCGCATTATGTGCTTATTCTGTAAGAGAACAACTTGATAGATATGTATGTGTTTGTTTGTTCCTCATTCTCAACCAGCTGGATAAGCCTGATTGTAGTGTATTTTATATTTACTGAGGAAAAACACAAAAGTTCCATTTTTTCAAACATTCCCATGGGCTGTTTAAACTACATTTATTTTTTACAAACATTGCAAAGTGAGCTCCTAAGAAAGAGACAATGTGTTGTTTATAATCTCATGATTCTAAAAACACAATGTTTTTTTGCAGCATTGGCTCTGAAAGACAATCCTTTATATCTGGTTATGATTCAGGTGATTTCAGCCTTTTATTATCATGACTGGGAACTATCATATTCTGCTATTAATTTGACTAAACTACACTGCCAGCTGCCTGCATTAAAAGTGTCCAGTGTAGTCATGGTTTCATATCAGTTTCTGACACCTGTATGTATTTTTTTTCTCAAAGAAAATCTATTACATTCCTTTTCATTATCTACTTAAAAAAAACCCCTCAGGGCTTGAAATAACTGTGTGGGTTTTTTAGTTATGCAATTAGAACTGATCTAGAGAGAAAACACGGACAAATTCCTTCTTCATGTTAGTAGACTGATTCAAAGCATCGGAGTGGCCATCCAACTTGAAAATGTGTGACAGACAATAAACCAATCAACACCATTGTCAAAAGCACAGTAAAGAATACCAGCTTAAAACTAATATGAACAATTAATTGTAGATTGGATATCCAAAAATGTTTTGCACTCTTCCAAGTTGGAATTCCAGTCATCTGGATCAAAATGCCTGAAGAAAATTCCAGGTTTTCATTGCCTTCCTGAAGGCCTCCAGGATTAAGGACAATAGTATGTCAGCAGCAGAAGTTGGAATCATATCAGAGGAGGATTGAATAGCTGTAAATAGTTGTAGTTATGTCAGGCTATCTTGGTTGTTCTTTATTTTCATGGAATAGTTCTAATCACTTTCTAAACAATTTATGAAGTTTATCTCAAGGTAGCTGGCTTTACGCTTGAAAAGAATAAAGAATACCTTTATACAAAGGCATGGAAATGAGAATTAAAATAAATCAGGGTGAGAATAGAAGTACCGGTATACTGCAAATGGAAGTTATTTTTTAAAATATCCTTAAAATAGTGATGGAGAAATATGTCCTTTTTTAAAAAAAAGCTCATGTTACTTTTGCATGTTCTTTCCCTCCACAGTTCAATAGCATTTCTGAAGAAACTTATCATTTTAGAAAACTATTTGAAATTATGTGTTTAAATATGCATTTCACTATATATTTAAATAGGGATGTTTCTTTAGAATGTACATTTTTTTTATTTTGATAATGCTAGGAACTGCATTTGGAAGAATGCACAATCTGATCTCCTGACCTGAATATTAACATGAGTAGTGCAGATCAAAATAACTGTTACATGAATTCATAAAGACAACAATTCTATAGAAAGGGCTGAAGACAGTAAGCTAGGTGAAATTGAGGTGGTATATTCCATTTCTTTGCTGCTTTGCTGCAAATCAATTCTGGCAATCCTAACATAGTGGGGGAGGAAAAAATTCAGGGAATCTTTGATATGTACTTTAAATTCTTTCATAAATAAAACTTGTTTTGTTTTTCTATTTTTTATTTTATTGTCATTCATTCAGCAAATTTAGAATGGCACCCAATATCATGAAGAATATGGATGGTGTACATTAAAAACAGTAAGAAAAACAAAACTAAGAAAATAATGTCATATGTCAAAGCATTTATCTATGGTGAGAGTGGGATAGGGGCAGTGTATCAATCGTTGCTTTCCTTGACCTCCCAGTGACCATTGTATCCTTTTGGACCAGTGGCAGGGTTTGGGCCTGGGCTAAGCAGTCTTGCACGGATTTGGCCTTTTTTCCAGTTTCAATTGGCGCTGATAGGAAGTGAGAGATCCAGCCATGACCGCTCCCTTGTGGTGTGCCACAGGGCTGAGTACTATATTCACTCCTTTTTAAAGTCTACCTTAAGCCCCTGGGTAAGTCATCTGCTACCACGGGATGAGGTACCAACAGTAAACTGATGCTACTCAACATTATATCTCCATCCCTGTTGATGCAAGTGAAGCTGTTACTGCCCTTTAAATAGCCCTGGAGGCTATGGGGGTCTGGATGGGAGACAGCAGGGTTAGGCTGCATCCTGTTAAGACTGAATGGCTTTGAGGACATCACTGTCCTACAATGACCCCGTACACAACTTGGGGTTCTCCTGGACTTATGACTCCTGTTTGAAAAGCAGGTAGCAGTCATGGTTAGGACAGCCTTTGCCTAGAAGAGGAGTCCCTGCACTTGGTTACTCAAGCCTTGATCTTCTCATGCCTGGACTATTGCAGTGCATTCTGCATGGGGCTACCCTTGAAGAGTATTTGGAAGCACAGATGGCACAGAATGAAACTGTGCAGTAGCTTGGTGTTTGCACATCCATATACACGAATCTGTACAAATAAAACAATGTCATTATCAACCAAAAATATATTTAAACCAGGAATAATATACTTTAAAAAATCAATCTAGTCAAATGCCTAACAGATAAGAAACATCTTATCCAAATGCTGCCATTTTAAATTAAAATACAAATTGGAGTTTGAAATCTAAAATAGTTGTGGTTCTTCCCCTTTTGGACAATAAGGCAATATTTTGATCTAGGCCCTCTATCATTGTTTCACAAACATAATTTCCTCTCCTCTGCAGTTCTCAGTTCTAACGTTTAGACTGGTGGGGTTATGCAGAGCATAGGATTAGAAATTTACTAAATTGTCACCTACAAAATTGGTTGGAACTAAAATCTCTTCAGATGTATGGGAGGTATTTGCTACAATGGTTCGCTGCATCAATTTCACTGTAATTTATTGTATCATGAGCAAAAAAAGAAATGTGACCAGAGTAGTGATTAAAAATGCTACATGTGGAGAAAAGCACAGTACGGAGCCTATTTTGATTACATGTTTGAGCTGCACAGAAAGATTGTGGAAAAGTGAAACTATAGCAGACTGTGCTAAAAGAACTATAATTATTGTCTTGTATAAATACCATTCAAAAACATGCTCTTAGGCTATTTCAGTGAAAGGTTCATAACTTCAGGTTAATTTGGGGGTTGCTAAGTTTATTGCTGCTCTTTTATTAGAAACAATTTTGTTGTACATAAGAATATCATGGAATGACAGCAGAGTTCTTTCAAGTTGAAGATCAAAACTTATTTTATTGTGATTTATGACCTCCTGTAAATCAACCTACAACTCAGCCTAATTATGTGTCTATGAAGCATAGTGGCTAAGATACCGGATTGGCACTGGGAAGACCTAGGGTTATTTTATTTATATATACATATTTCATTTATTTATTAAATTTGTTTATCACCCATCTCACCATGAGGTGACTCTGGGCAGCTTGTAATGGTAAGAAGAATAAAACAATACAGAAACATGTATATAATAAGAATAAAATACTATAAAAATACATATTATCAGCTATAGCTTAAAGATGAGGAGGAAGGGAATAGGAGGAACAAGGGAAGTGGTGGGACCTGTTATTAATCTATTAACCACCTCTAGCATGACACTCCCCCATTGGAGTCCAGGCCAACTGGCAGAGACAGGTCTTCAAGTTCTTGTGGAAGGTCAGGAGAGTTAAAGCTGACCTCACTCTTGGGGTCAAGTTGTTCCAAAGAGCTAGGAGTGATGACATCAACTCTTCTTCTGGACCCTGCCAGTCAGAAGAAGTGATGCATTGTCTTTTGGCAATCAGCATTCCTTGGATGATGGGGTCTGCAGCATGACTCCTCTGTCAGCACAGGTAGGGTGGGGCAATCCCAGTGGGATGAGACAGTTCCTCAATAACCTTATGTTCACCCTCATTCATGGAAGGTAACTGAATTACTTTACACCAATCACTGGAGAAATCTAAGACACTGGATGCTGTTCCTTCTTATGCTGATGTAACTTGACTCAAGTCAACTTCAGAAACTCCTCTCTAGACTGAGACTCTTTGGCAGCAGCATGCAAGGTAGGTTGAGTCCAAACTCAGATTATCACTTCCTTCCATTGAATAATGCCCTCCCATCTGTCTATTCTAAGAGTTCTGGAACAAAGAAACATTTCCAGCACAATTGACATCAATATGTTTCAGGTTGTCTCAGAAGGTCTGAACAAACAGGATAGTTTTTTTTAAAACATTACAATTGTTAATTGTACAAGGGTTCTTGTAATCTATCTCCTACAAAACCTTCATCTGCCACCACTGACTCATCTCAATGTATTTAAATCCTAGTATATCCTAGTATAAGCCATCCATGTATCCCATGAACTAAGCTGAAGCCTACAAAAGCTTATGCCTTATAATAAAATATTAGTCTTAAAAGATGGTACTGGATTCTTTCTGGTTTTTTATTACTATTGGCAAACATGAGATAGGTGGGTTTCAGAAAAGCTGCTAATTTATACTGATTCATTGAGCAGATAGTGAACTAGAATCACCTTTCTGCTAGTCTAACACTTAATCAGGAGTGACATAGTTAAAAAGATAGATACAAAGTTGTCCAGTGAGCCTTCATGGTTGATGATGGACTAGAACCTGGCTGTCCCCAGTTTTCCCTTTGTTTTTTCCTCTTTTCCATAGATTTTTTCATGTACAGAATTGGCTGTGATGAGGAACCTCTTAGAACCTAAATCCTCTGGTAATTACCCAAGCCTTGGACCAATCTAATCTTAGCAGATCCAAGAGTGTCCTTCACAAGATAGCCATTCTGAGAACTGATGTGATTCTAGGTGTAACAACAGTTTTACCTTGTCCTGCGATTTTCTTGATATCTGTTCATCATTCATAACTTTATTTCATCTTTGCTGCAGATTGACAGACAGAACTTTCATCTCCCGTCTAATGCCTCTGTAAGTTGAATGCTTATATACTAAACAAGGCACAAAGAATAATCTTATTTTTATTTTATTTTTTTTAAAAATGGAGTAATGTTATTTCATGGTGTCTGAATTATTTCAGATTTAGATTTTCATGAAGTCAGAATAGTGATGCATTGTCTTTTGGCAATAATTGCGTAATATTCTAATATTGAACAAACTTATCAACAGATGTTTTACTGCATTTGGAATTAAGCATGCATTATCTTCTAAAGATGTTAGATTCTGTGTTTCTTTGAAGTTATGCCATCCCTGATATTGATGGCACTTACTGAAAAAGTGAAAGAAACCCTCAAGCCTATTTAAGTAATGAAGATGGCTCATCAGACAGATGGAGGGGAAGAATGGGTAATCAAAGAGTAGTTGAAAGAAATAGAAAAGAAAGATTTAAATTACAAATGTTTCCCTGACATTTTTGTGCCTTCTTTTCTTTTCTGATCCCAAATTGCTCTTTGCACAACTTGGGCTATGCCTCTTTAACTTGCAAGATTCTTTTAAAGGCTTCCATTTTAATTCACACAGATGATGGTCACAGCTAGTAGCGAGGCAAAGCTGATTAGCTCCTTGGCTCCCTACTGCTAGATTTTGAAAGAAATTTTTGATTCTGATAGGAAGATCTTTGAGGTTTAGCAACAATAAAGTGAAAGAATTGTTTGTGAAGGCTGGTGCTTAATTGGTGTCTGGACTCTGTTGGAGACTGAACTGGGTTTGAAATTCTAAATTTTAACACGTCCCCAAAGGAGATTCCTTATTCCCAATATTCTATAAGGAGATATGTGAGCTCAGAGCAAATCAACTTGCAGATAGTTATTGCTGTTTATTTTCTACACCATGCTAGCAAAACTCAGGTGCTTGAATTTGAGAAGTATCTTGGCCAGTAGAATGCATGAAGCATGAATCTTAAACCTCATGAGAAGGCAAAGTTTGCAGTGTGTTGGCAAAAAGAACAGCAGCATGTAACTACTATTTGCCAATGTTCCTCAATCTAATTTTAGGCTTTATTTATAAACTTGGATTCATTACTTATCTTGCCTTCTGCTTTCAGGTCTATTAATAATATTTCAGATTCAAAGATAAGGAGCAGAAGTTAAAGGAAGATAAACTGTGGGGTAAGAGGAAAATTGAAATGAAAGGTGTAGTGAAAGTGATAACTAGCCTGGCTGAATCCAAATGCAAACAGCATCCAGCTGTTACATGCAAGTCAGTTTATTGAGATTTATGAAAAGAAAAATGAGGCTTAGTGGGCAGGATCAATGTAGCTCCTACACATGTTAAACTTCCTAAACAATTGCTGTATGTTTCATCATCTGGAGCAGTCACAGATAAATCCAGTTATCCCAGGTTGGGAATCTTGCAGCTCTTAATATCCCTCTGCCTTGTAAATTTCTGGATCCACCTTTTAGTGCAGTAGGTATCCCTTAATATTATTGACTATTAGCAATACCAGAAAAACAGGCTTCAACTTCTGGATTAAAAATTGCATGCATAATCAGGCAGGTAAACTTGTTCATCTTTGTGATTCTTCATCCTTTCACTTTTCCCATCCTCAAACTACCTAGATAGATTTGATGACCAAACTACCTAGATAGATTTGATGATTTAAAAAAAAAAAAGAAGGGAAAAGCTCAGTCTGAAAACAATTGTAGCATTCTTTAACTCATTTGTAATCATGCAACCCCATGTTCTGCTTAGGCAAGTAGCTTAAGTTCATCATACCATGTCTTTAGAAGCTGTTGAAATTTTCAAACATAAAGGAGGAATAAAGGTAGAAATCATTTAAATCTTCCTTAGTAGAATTCAGGAAAATTTTAAAATTCAGTAAAAAGCTTGTACACTGCCTGTCCCCCTCCTTTTTTTTTCTTTTTACTACATGGATCTATCTGAGCATTAGATGAGCATTAAAGTAATAATAATAATGCTTCCCCCCTAAAAAAATTGATCTGCTAGTTTTGTAACATAACAAGTTAGTTGATTTTCGACATAGAAAAGGAAAAACCTTATACAATCTGAAGAAAAGCCAAAATTAAGATTAAGATGAGGCTCTGCTAACTTAAATATTGTTCAGAAGAAGTATCTAGGCACTTTTCTCCTTTCAGCTGTACTCTCATTGGAGCCAGAAAAACTCATGGGATCCAGAAAAGCTGTAGTTCCAGATGTCTAAGAAGATAGATTCCAAACTTCACACTTTCACAATCAAATTCTTTCACTGAAGTGAAAGAATTCTGGAAAGACTACAATATTTTAGAAATAGATATGAAATGATACTGATATACCAGAGAGTGGAATTGAAAAGAATACTCTAAATGTCAGTAGCAAAGGAAAAAATGATGAAAAGAAAGTCAAATTCTGCAAGAACATTGAAAAATAATAATTCTATAAATATAGATTATGTAACTGAAGACATATTAAAATATAGATGCAGTTTGCTTTTAGAGAGACTGTGCGACTTATTTAAAGTATGGGTGAAGACTACATATGTATCTGATGATTGGAAATACACATACACATGGAAACAATAAATAGATGATAAAGATAGATAGATAGATAGATAGATAGATAGATAGATAGATAGATAGATAGATAGATAGATAGATAGATAGATAGATAGATAGATAGATAGATAGGCAGGCAGGCAGGCAGGCAGGCAGGCAGGCAGACAAATGGATAGATGTTGGATAGAGATGACAAATGGATAGATGATGGATAGAGATAGATAATAGAGATAGATAGATGGATGGATGGATGGATGGATGGATGGATAGATAGATAGATAGATAGATAGATAGATAGATAGATAGATAGATGATAGATAGATAGATAGATAGATAGACAGACAGACAGACAGACAGACAAATAGATAGATACTTTCCCTGTATAAACTGAATGAACATAGAATGAAAATACATGTCCATTGAGGTGGTTTGGTCTCATATAGAAGGAATGAATGCAAACCAAATCACAAAATAAACATATGAAGAAATGGGTGGGTTAAAAGAAGCTCTGAGAAAGTTGTGGTTGGATGAAATTGATGAGAATCTCAATGAAAGAGAAATAAGAACTGTTGTGAGTGTCTCTAGACAGGCTGGGTACATATCAGAGGATGACGAAGCACAACCAGGCCCCTCTGGGTATTTTCCCCTCCCGGCAGCCGAGCTAGACAATGAGATTTGTATGCAGGATGAGTCAGACTCTCAAAGTGATGAGTCAGATTCGGATCAGGAAGATAGATGGCTTGATCCGAGATTCCGAAGGTTTGATAGGCGGAGGAGTCAGTTAAGTGGAAAAAGGAAGTGACGTATTGAAAACTATATTAGAAGAGGAAGAAGGAACTAATTCTTTGTCACGAGCAACGTTAATATCAAGAGGCAGTCTGATGCATCACTGAGTTCGTTAGAAATCAGTTTTCTGGTGTTTTTGAAATCTACGGAAGATTAATGAAGTCTTGGACAATGTAAGAGATAAAGAGTGAGTTAATTGGAAGGTGGGAGAATGTTTAATCTAAATGTAAATAAATCAGAATTGGCCGTTCCGGCCAACAAACTGCCAGCAGCTTGCTTTGAAGTGAATCTTTTGAAATGTGTTAAATAAAACTCTTAAAGAAATATTTATGTGGATTTCACTCAGCTGAGAAGGGCCAGATACAACAGATTGCTCGTGACACAGAAAAGACGAAAATTAGTCCGAGCTTTCAGTACTGCGCCAGTTCAGTGACATCATGGAGCAGCTTCTCGCTGATAATCCAGCTCTGTATCAACTAATTCAAACTCTCCAGCAACAAATTGGACATTTGCAACAGCAGATTCAGCAGGCTGCCGGAGCCCCAGCCCCAGCCCCCCCACCCAGACAAAGCAGATGTTATTTAGCATTGCCTGATAAGTTTACTGGAGAGCGTAGTAAATTTCCAGCTTTTTTAAACCAATGCAAAACATTCATTGCTTCAACTCCAGCAGATTTCCAGCTTGATGAAACTAAAGTGGCTTTCATTTTAAGTTTACTCTCTGGTCCAGCTGCTGATTGGTCGTCTCCTCTGATAGACGGACCAGATCCTGTTCTGCGCAATTATGCAGGATTCTGCCAGCTGATGGAAAGAGAATTTGCTGACCCCCTTCGTAGACAAAATGCCACCAGGCGGATACGAGAGCTACGTCAAGGATCACGCTGCGTAGCGGAATATATATCAGATTTTCGCCACCTAGCTCAAGAAATTAATTGGAATGAAGAGGCTCTCATGGAAATCTTTCAAGATGGCCTGTCTTCCCAGATCTTGAATGGATTGAGACATACTGTAATACCCGTGACCCTGGATGCATTATACCAACATTGTTTGGCTATTGAGGCGCAAACGCAAGCCACGGATGCCCGCCTGGTCAACAGATGGTTCTAGTCACCGGAAGTGCCAAGCCAGTTCCTGCACCACGCAGAGGATTCCAGACCCTACCTATCACTCCACCCATCCCGGCACCCAGACATATTTTCCAACCATTGCCGGCTTACACTGAGAGACGTCCTGTACCCATGGCCAGAGATGAGCCCATGGATCTTGGAGCAGCCAGATCTCGTTTGACCGAGGCTGAGAAGGCAAGACGGAGAGCTGAGGGATTGTGCCTGTACTGTGGAGAGATGGGTCACTTCGTCATGGCCTGCCCCCAGAAACGACGTGGTACGGCAGGTCCTACTCCTGTTCCAGCTCGGCCTCCCATTCAGCAGTTTCAAGCCACCTTGCCGGGAAACGGCCAGAGCCCGGCCTAATGGAAACATTGGGTCGGGCAGGCGCCAAACCCAGTCCCAGTTCCGCAGACGAAGACCCCGGTCCTCCGAGACATCTGATCCTAGCAACCAATATACTTCTGGGAAATCATGCCCAGGGCATTCCGGCACATGCCTTGTTGGATTCTGGAGCCACCACTAATTTCATGGATGAAGCTTTCACTCGTCAGCATGCCATACCTTTGTGCTCCGTGAAGCCGCCTATGTTGGTTGAGACAATAGATGGTCGTGAGTTGTTGTCTGGACCGATCAAGTTCATGACCCAGCCCATACGCCTGGTCATAGGACAACATGAAGAAGCCATCCAATTATATGTTACCAAGGGACTTCATTTCCCCGTAGTTCTCGGCCTAGCCTGGTTGAGAACCCATGATCCTTGTGTGGTGTGGTCCCAGAACTTTGTTTCATTTCCCAGTTTGCAATGCGTAGACCACGTACGCCAAGTTTGCGCAGCCCAGCTACCATCCCACCCTGACATCACCTTGCCGGCCGACCTAGCGGACTTTGCAGATATATTCAGTGAGAAAGAGGCAGACCACTTGCCTCCACATAGACCATATGACTGTGCCATTGATTTGCTGCCAAATGCCAAACTTCCAGGGGGACGCCTTTACTCCATGTCAGAACCCGAGTTGGCCGCATTAAAAGACTTTGTGGACAAAAACCTGGCCAGGGGTTTCATTCGTCCCTCTTCCTCGCCTTTGTCAGCTCCTGTGTTATTCGTGAAGAAGAAAACCGGAGATTTACGCCTATGCTGTGACTATCGCAAGCTCAATGCCATCACGGTGCGTAACCGGTACCCTCTGCCTTTGATTCCTGATCTCATGGACCGTCTCCGATCAGCGACCATCTTCACCAAGATAGATCTACGGGGTGCTTACAACCTGGTTCGCATCCGAGAGGGGGACGAGTGGAAAACCGCGTTTGGGACCAGGTATGGTCATTTTGAATATACCGTCATGCCCTTTGGACTCACCAATGCTCCGGCCGTCTTTCAACATTTCATGAATGACATCTTCCGGGATTTATTAGATCAATTTGTGGTGGTTTACCTCGATGACATCCTGATTTACTCCCCGTCACGAGCAACTCATCTCCAGCATCTCCGGCAAGTTCTGCAACGCTTGAGAGAGCATCACCTTTACGCCAAGTTAGAGAAATGTCAATTCTATCAAACCACCATTGAGTTTCTGGGACATGTGATTTCTCCACAAGGCATCGCCATGGATCCTGGCAAGGTTGAGGCCTTGCAAACCTGGCAACCACCATGTAAAGCAAAAGATGTCCAAAGACTTTTGGGATTTGCGAACTATTACAGGATATTCATTCCGAGATTTTCTGCCTTGACTGCGCCCCTTACTCGACTGTTACGGAAAGGCATTAAGTTCCAGTGGGGCAATGCTGAGCAACAGGCGTTTCAGACCCTCAAAAAGGCTTTTGTTCAGGAACCCATTCTCAAGTATCCAGATCCTTGTCGTCCCTTTGTAGTGGAGGCCGATGCCTCAGATGTTACGGTAGGGGCCGTGCTTCTTCAAACACGCCAAGATGGTGGCCCCCTGTTCCCGTGTGCTTATTACTCCAGGAAGCTGAGTCCCTCCGAACGCCATTATACCATTTGGGAAAAGGAACTATTGGCCATCAAGACTGCTTTTGAGACCTGGAGACACCACCTGGAAGGAGCCCGCTATCAAGTTGAAGTTCGGACTGACCATAAAAACTTGGAATTTTTGCAATCTGCCAGGAAATTGAATCAACGTCAGATCCGTTGGTCTTTGTTCTTCGCTCGATTCAACTTCAAAGTCACCTACATTCCGAAAGGGTACAACAAAAGAGCAGATGCCTTGTCCCGTAAACCTGAGTATCTACAGATCAAGGACCCCTTGCCGCTTCGAACCATTCTGCCTATCGAATCGATCGCAGCCGTGCATGATCCGGTAGATCTATGACGACAGATTCAGGAAGCGCAACAACTAGATAACTTTGCGGCACAGAAGAGGCAAGAGGTGGGTCCCGACTCACCTTGGACCTTGTCCGAGGGTCCATTATGCTTCCGCAACCTGTTATATGTTCCAGCAGGCCCACTCCGTGGTCTCATCCTGAATCAATGCCATGATAACCCTGCGGCAGGTCATTTTGGTTTCTTTAAGACTCTCCACTTAGTGTTTCGGACTTTTTGGTGGCCCAGACTTCGCCATGATGTTCAGTCTTATGTGAATTCCTGTGTATGGTGCCGTCAGGCAAAACATGCCACAGGAGCCCCTCCGGGATTATTACAGCCTTTGCCCACGCCGGAGAGACCCTGGGGGGCTATTTCCATGGACTTCTTGACTTGTCTACCTGTTTCTGCCGGCTACACCGTTGTCTTTGTAGTGGTAGACATGTTGACCAAGATGGCACATTTCATTCCTTGCCGAAGAATACCGACAGCCAAGGTCACTGCTCAGCTGTTTATTCAACATATCTTCCGGCTACACGGTTTGCCTGACAAAATAGTGTCCGACCGAGGAACCCAGTTCACCTCGGAGTTCTGGAGAGAACTCATGTCTGCGCTTCAAGTCCAAGTTAATCTAGCCTCCACGCATCACCCAGAGACTGATGGGGGTACAGAGAAAGTGATTGGCATCCTGGAGCAGTATTTGCGTTGTTTCATCAACGACCAACAGAATGATTGGTCCAAATATCTCTCCGTGGCCGAATTCGCTTTCAACAACTCTCAGCACTTCCACTCAGACCACTCCGTTTTTTGCCAACTACGGCTATCATCCTAGGTTTTTCCCGCTCACGCTCCTCGATTCTCCAGTTCCAGTTGCAGAGGACTATTTAACTGAACTCCAGTCAGTCCAAGAGATGGTTAAGCAGCACTTGACTAAGGCCAAGGAAGACTACAAGAGGGTTGCAGACCGCTCTCGTCGCGACACGCCGCCGTTAGCTGTTGGAGATCGGGTTTGGCTCTCCACCAAGTACTTGTTTCCAGGGAGAATTCACCGCAAGCTTGACCAACGTTTCCTGGGTCCTTTTCCTGTGGAGACGGTCATCAATCCGGTGACCTATCGTTTGACTTTGCCTAGGTCTCTTCGTGTACATCCCGTGTTTCATCGCTCCTTGCTTGTTCCTGTCAACCCTGATTCTCCGCTTCGACCTCCTGATCCGGGCCCGACAGCTCGCCGTGCTCACGTTCCTGTTTCCCGGTTGGAGGTGTCCGGCATCCAAGATTCCCGATGGCTCAACGACCGCTTCCAATATTTGGTTGATTGGACCGGGGGTGGGCCAGCCGCTGGCTGTTGGGTAGATGCTCATGATATTTAGGCTCCCGAGTTAATGTGGGATTTTCATACTGCGTTTCCCTCCAAACCACATCCCATACGATGGACCCAGGGGGAGGGGCCTGCGGGGGGGATAGTGTTGTGAGTGTCTCTAGACAGGCTGGGTACATATCAGAGGATGACGAAGCACAACCAGGCCCCTCTGGGTATTTTCCCCTCCCGGCAGCCGAGCTAGACAATGAGATTTGTATGCAGGATGAGTCAGACTCTCAAAGTGATGAGTCAGATTCGGATCAGGAAGATAGATGGCTTGATCCGAGATTCCGAAGGTTTGATAGGCGGAGGAGTCAGTTAAGTGGAAAAAGGAAGTGACGTATTGAAAACTATATTAGAAGAGGAAGAAGGAACTAATTCTTTGTCACGAGCAATGTTAATATCAAGAGGCAGTCTGATGCATCACCGAGTTCGTTAGAAATCAGTTTTCTGGTGTTTTTGAAATCTACGGAAGATTAATGAAGTCTTGGACAATGTAAGAGATAAAGAGTGAGTTAATTGGAAGGTGGGAGAATGTTTAATCTAAATGTAAATAAATCAGAATTGGCCGTTCCGGCCAACAAACTGCCAGCAGCTTGCTTTGAAGTGAATCTTTTGAAATGTGTTAAATAAAACTCTTAAAGAAATATTTATGTGGATTTCACTCAGCTGAGAAGGGCCAGATACAACAAGAACATATAAATAAGAGAAAGCAATGTATGAATCAATGCATGGATGTCCTACTAGCAAGGATATATATGTAAGTATTCAAATATATACACTGTCCAACTCCTAAAAACTTTATGTAGTTCTCAAAAAAGCATACAAAATAATATAACAATAAAATGTAATCAATTAAGGGCATTTATGGCCATGCTAATTAACATAAAGTCAAAAATAACAAAAAAAAGCTTCTTACAACATGTAAAAAACAAGAAAAGGGTGAAGGAAATGATTGTTCCACTAGTGGGTGAAAGTGGCAAGTAGGTGACAAGCAACAGGGAGAAAGCAGAACTATTTAACTGTTTTTTTGCATCTGTCTTCACACAAGGGGAAAAAACAGATCAACCTATCAAAAATAGTGCCATAAAAAACAGAATAGAAGCACAAGTTAAGATAGGCAAGAAAATGGTAAGTGAGCACCTTTCTAGCCTAGATGAGTTCAAATTTCCAGGACCAGATGGATTACATGTCAAGGTTCTCAAGTAACTGGCAGATGTGATCTCAGAACCACTGAACTATATTTTTCAAAGATCCTGGAGCACTGGGGAACTACCAGAGGACTGGAAAAGAGCTGATGTAGTTCCCATTTTCAAAAAAGGGAAAAAATGGGAAGATTCTGGAAAAGATAAACAAACAACGAATCAGCGAACACCTAGAGACAAAGAAAGTCCTTACTAAAAGCCAACATGGGTTGGTCAAAAACAGATCATGCCAGACAAATCTTATTGCATTCTTTGACCAAGTGACAAAATTAGTGGATCAGAGGAATGCTGTGGATATAATTTACTTGGACTTCAGTAAGGCATTTGATAAAGTAGATCACAACCTACTACTTGACAAGATAGAAAAATGTGGGGTAGAAGCATCACCACCAGATGGATCTGTAGCTACCTGACCGGCCGTACTCAGCATGTGATCCTCAATGGAACCGCATCTACATGGAGGGAAGTGTGTAGTAGGGTGCCCCAGGGCTCTTTTCTGGGCCCAGTGCTCTTCAACATCTTCATCAATGATTTGGATAAGGGGATAGATGGGGAACTCATCAAATTTGCAGATGACACCAAGCTGGCAGGAATAGCCAACACTCCAGAAGACAGGCTTAGGATTCAGGAGGATCTGGACAGACTTGAACACTGGGCACTATCTAACAAAATGAAATTCAATGGTGAAAAAAAGCAAGGTTCTACATTTAGGCAAGAAAAACCAAATGTACAGGTATAGTATAGGGGGTACCTTGCTCAATAGTAGTAACTGTGAGAGGGACCTCAGAGTCCTAGTGGACAATCACTTAAATATGAGCCAGCAGTCTGCTGCAGCTACCAAAAAGGCCAACACAGTGCTAGGCTGTATTAACAGAGGGATAGAATCAAGATCACGTGAAGTATTAATACCACTTTACAATGCTTTGGTAAGGCCACATTTGGAATACTGCATCCAGTTTTGATCACCGCAATGTAAAAAAGATGTTGAGACTCTAGAAAGAGTACAGAGAAGAGCAACAAAGATTATTAGGGGACTGGAGGCTAAAGCATATAAGGAACGGCTGCTGGAATTGGGTATGTCTAGTTTAATGAAGGGGGGACATGATAGCAGTGTTCCAATATCTCAGGGACTGCCACAAAAAAGAGGGAGTCAAGCTATTTTCCCAAGTGCCTGAAGGCAGGACAAGAAGCAATGGATGGAAACTAATCAAGGAGAGAAGCAATCTAGAACTAAGTAGAAACTTCCTGATAGTTAGAACAATTAACCAGTGGAACAACCTGCCTCCAGAAGCGGTGAATGCTCCAACACTAGAAGTTTTTAAGAAGAGACTGGACAGCCATTTGTCCAAAATGGTATAGGGTTTTCTGCCTGAGCAGGGGGTTGGAGTAGATGACCTCCAAGATCCCTTCCAACTTTATTATTATTATTATTATTATTATTATTATTATTATTATTATTATTATTATTATTATTATTATTATTATTATTATTATTATTATTATTATTATTATTATTATTATTATTATTATTATTATTATTATCTAGAGCTAGGTAATATCAGAGGGCAGTTTGCCTGATATTCAACCTGTCTTACTGGCCTACTGTCTCTGAGCCAGAAGGTGAAAGCAAGGCAAGTGACTACAGGCACCTGCGGGATGCTGTAGAATATTCTGGGATAACATGGGGTGCTGCTGTTGGATGTTGCTGTTGGTCACTTGGCTAGATTCTTGTTGCTTGAGTTCCTGTGGACAGACACCTAACATTGCTGGATCCCTTTCTGTATCATCTCTTCTTCTTTATGGGATACTGGAAGTTGTGGGTGGTGTCCAGGTTAGTGGTGGAGGAACAGTAGAGTTACAGACTACTGTGAGCCCTTCCCTCCTCAGAGGTCACTTTGCCTGCTGTCTGGGTAGCCCTGACAGGAAAGAATGAGGGAGGGAGGGAGGGAGGGAGGGAGGGAGAAAATTTCACTGTAGTATATTTGTTTTTGAGTAGATAGGCAAAATGTATATGCATGCCTATAAGCCTGAGAGCTTGAAATATATGTGAACAGCCAAGAATAACCCTGAAGAAGATACTTTAAAAGTTAAGAAACATTAACCTGAATGGATGAACATCGATAGAAGGCAGAAAAGGAATTGGATAGATGGAAGTGACTTGAGTCTTAGGCTTTTGTTTTTGTATAGTAAATTTAACTTCAAAGAAAAAAACAATATTTTCTAAAGAACCAATTTCAGTCCACCTGCCTGCTTATTTATCATGAAGGTCCAAGGAACTGGTTAACATACCAAGTAGCCTAACCTAGCCCCATTCATCCATCCTGTCTGTGCTCCATATTTCTTTGGGCCCACACCAGCAGTGGCTCCACCTATATTGAGTGTCTTGGCAAATGGTCTGATTCTTGCAGGATCCTGGGACACATATATTCACCTTTATTTGGTCTGATTCTTCCTCCTGGGTAAGAGTGAGGGATGAATGAAAGAAGCCCTTCTCCTGCTGTATGTTTGGGTGTTTGAATGTGTTTTTCATGTGTGTGCATGTGTGGTAGTGTGTGAGGAGGTGAAGGCTGGTATCCTGTTAGCTCTGAGAACTGATGATGCTGAAGTGATGCAGAGTGCATGGCTTCCTCTTGCAGGGATGATGTAGGAGAAGGAATGGCAGAACCTGGGGGCAGAGTTAAAAGAGGGATCCGCACAGAATCTCTAGGTAGCCACAAGGAGACCCAGTCCA
The DNA here is from genome assembly GCA_034064705.1 of Bothrops alternatus. Taxonomy (NCBI): domain Eukaryota; kingdom Metazoa; phylum Chordata; class Lepidosauria; order Squamata; family Viperidae; genus Bothrops; species Bothrops alternatus. Next base: position 19,986,264 of record JARGCV010000006.1, read on the forward strand.
ACCTTCCTTGAATTCCATTGACTCTTATTTAACTCCCAGCAATGCCAACCACTAGTTGAGAATATTCCCGTGCATAGGCATTGGTAGCAATAAATCAGTTTAATTGTACCTGATCTTTCATACCTGACAGATACATAGTGAGGACAGTGGAAAGTTCCAGTTTTCTGGCAGGGTTTCTCTGTCTGAAATTTTCCCAGTTGGGTTTCAAATGTGGCATCAGATGAAACTCATTGCCAGGGGTGGGAGTGTGATGATAGTCATCTCTTATAGTTTTCAGGATGCTGGCCCACAGTTTGCCAAATGTGAGATGCTAATTAAGTTAGGCTTTATGGATCATTTGGGATTATTGCTGTTGCACCAGTTTCACTGCTGAAGAGCAATCTCACTGCCTAAGCTCCTTGATACCATTTTTGAGTTGGCAGTGAAATTTATCAGATTTATGTTTCTGCAGGGCTTTAGTCTGCCTCTGTTTGGAATGGAGTGTGAGATAACTTGAGAATTCATAGCTTCCATGACAGATATGGTCCTATTCCAGATCATCCAGAGCCTTACTCAGGACAGTGGTCACACCCCAAATTTTAAATTTCTCTTGGAACAGTAGCTATCTAATCTTTTAGTGGGGAGCTTTTGTTGTCCCCCTTATCATCAGATCATGCCTTGATTTCTATGGGTTTCTCTAACACCACTATCCACAGCAGGGAGTCTAGAGAACCCAGAGTTATCTGAAAGATAGGGGGCATAAATGTTGTAAATAAATGAATAAATATTTGTCCAACCCTGGTGACTGATGTATTCGGGGGGGGGGTTAGAGGCAGTTGGGTGTTGTCCCTGTTGGTGTGCTGCACAGATCATCTGGACCTTTAGTTGCTGAGGCCTTGGATCAGATCATGCTTTGAGACCTCTCCTCTATTGGGGACCTTGTCAACAGAGGAGTTGAGGGACAGGAAACTAAAAAGAGAGAGAGAGATCTAGAACATCACTGGTGCTTAACAAAGAACAAACACAGCCAAACATGGGCTAAACTGCTTCTAAGGTTGCCTTTATGGTTGTAAAGGCAGTGAAGACCAGTACTTCACCACCATTAATGTAGCTGAAAATTGCTGCCTCACACTCTTGTTTCAGGTGACATGAGTTCTCTTGGATAAAGACAAAAACCCTAATTTGGATTGTCCTTCATTTCAGCCATGGAAGAATCAGAAAAGTTCCTAGGAACAATTTTGTTTTGATATATGCATTGCATACAATAGTTTTGGCTTTAGACTAAGGCAAGTCAAACTAAAATCAATTGGAAAAGTTCTAATTTTGTTTCTTACCTTAATGAGAAACATCTGAAGTGGGAAATTGTCTCTACAAAGCTGCTTATGCAGAATATAAGCTTCTATTTTGGGCAATGGTTACATCTTTACAGTAGTGGGTGCAGAGAACAATTTTGATATTTTGCTCTAGCTATTTTGTTTGGTATCTAAATCAGTGTTTACCAACCTCAGCAGCTTTTAAGATGCTACCCAAGGAATTCCACATATCTTAAACTGATCTAGATCTTGTGGAGTTGTAGAAGCTTTGGGGTACTTCAGGGATTATGCAATTGAAAATTGCTTTGCTGTCTTGCTATTCATTTTTTTTTATTCCATGATCTATGCTTGATACTGTCTACTTCTATTTTTCAACTTTCTATGTTTATATTTGGACTGGTTACTGGTTATCATGCTGGAAATTTTAGCTTAAGTTTGCTTCCTTTGGTATAGAGTTTAACAAAAGTACTTTAAGAAAAGACTGTGATAAACAGCATACCACCACCACAATGGCAAAAGACTTCTTAGAAAAGTGTCTTTTGAGAAATTTCAATCAACTTCTCAGACAGTTTGGTAAGCAGAAGAGCATCTCCCCAACTTTAGAGTAGTGTAAAGAACTTCTCTCTTGGCATGGAAAATCTATCCCAAGGAATGTGTGATTGAAAAAACTGAACGTTATCCATCAGAGTAGCAGGAACAGTTTTAGATATCTCTAAAAATAGGAGTATATGCTCTGTAAATGGCACACAATTAAATTTTTGTTAGGACTATATAGTCCAAAGATGGTAGATATGCTGGTAAATCTATTAATTACTGAATCCAGTTCCTAGTTTTTAATCACTTCGTCACAAAGCATTTGTAAGTACCGGTAATTTCTCATGTTTCAACAAAGGAAACACAGAGTGTTTTAACATGGTAGCTTCTGATCATCCATTACTTACTGGACAGGATCAAAGTACAGATTGCTTCAATCAGTCAATTACAGCCCAAATGGAATAACTGCATTTAATCATAATCATGCTGCACCCTGTTCAGCAGGGATATTAAAGAAAATAAAGAGCCATCCTAAATACATTGACCTACTTATCTTTTTATCTTTTTGCTTCCTAAACATAAGCATTCAGTCTGAGTAAGCTGATCTGAAAAGCAGGACTGAGTTAATTAGCTGGACTGAATTACCCGAATATCTAAACTGATTTTCACTTTAAGGTTTAGTTGAAACTTATCTTAGCTTGAAGCTGATTCCAAAGTGCATAATGAATATGCAGAAAAGGGTTGAAAGGAATAGTTTGTCCTTGCAAACCGTAGCCAAAGAAATAGACGAAAGAATGGGACCACCTACTGAATATTTTCAACTCCCTGCCCTGGTAATGAACCTTGAAAGCATTTTCTTTCTCCTCAATGGAGAAATTAGATTAAGTTTCACTTTTGATATAATTCAGCAGCAGCAATAGTTTTATCATTGTTGTTGATGTTTATCCTTCCCTCTCCTTTAGACCCACTAAGTGAAAAATGAATTATGATAGCAAACTAAAGGCTACTACCTTTTTGTTTATTTTAAGCCAAGCTATCCCTTCTATATCTCTTTGTATAAGTCTAGGTAGCACCAAATACCAAAAAAGTGCAGAAATATAAATAAAAAAACAGTAGAACATCAGCAATAATTGAAGTTTTTAGGATAATTACAAAATAAGCAGGTTAAAAACAGATGAGAACTTGATTAGAAAACTCTATAAATTTCTTTTAAACTGGAGGATGGAAGAAGAACACGTGAAAGAAACAATGATAGTATGGGCAAAGAACTCTGGATATTCTATAGATTTGGAAGACTGGCCAAAACTTTGGGATAAAAATATTAAGCTTACAAAAGCGGTAGCATATAAAGAAAACTTATATAAGATGTTTTATAGATGGCATATGACACCAGTTCGCTTAGCGAAAATGTTTAAAAATGTTTCGGATATCTGCTGGAAATGTAAACAACAGTCAGGCACTTATTACCATGCCTGGTGGACATGCCCTATCGGTAAGAAATATTGGTCTAAGATCCATAGATGGTTGGAAAAGATGATGAAATTACAGATAGAATTTAAACCGGAATTGTTTTTGTTAGGAATATTAAGACCTAATTATGGTAAAGAGAATGACTACTTGATATTGCATGTTTTAACTGCTGCAAGGATAGTATTTGCCCAATTTTGGAAAAATGAAAATTTACCATCTGACCAGATTATTATTACCAAAATTTTAGAGTGTGCAGAAATTGATAGACTAATATTGGAAATGAAAGAAAAGATGATTCAATTTATTTTAGAACTTGGGAAAAAATTTATCAATGGTTAGAGACATGTCAGAATTTGAAGGATTCAATATTTTAGAATAGATGACTGATTTTTAATTGAGTTCTAACTAACATTTTGATGATATGATTACTTTTCCTGATTTATTGATTCTCATTTGTTACTTTTGACTCTTAGGATTTTTTTTAGAGATTTTATTAGTAGTGTTTACTTAATAGATCAACATATTTGTTTACTAATTGTTTTTAATATGTTACAGTCTAAGCTTTGCTAAAAATGGTTCAATATGATATTTACTCATTATTATGATCCGGACGGTTGCTTGTTTGTTAAAATATGTGATTGTACCTATCCTTATTTTACCCTACTTCCTTATTTCCTTCCCCTCCCCCGTTCCTTCCACCCTTCCCTTTACCATACCTGTATTGTTCCTATTTTTCCTCATTTATATAAACTTAATAAAATTTTGTTAAAAAAAATAAAATAAGCAGGTTGAGATGAACAAATCCACACTCCCAAACAGGAACAGTCATTTCTTGACCCAAGAAATCCAGGAAAGATCTTTTTCAACAGATAGAGAAGGTTAATTGTACAAGCAAGAGTAAAGAATGAGTTTTGCCTTCATGACTGATTCTGTTCATATTTGCCATTTGCCTAAATGATTACTTGAGTTTCCTGGTGTACTTGAATAAATCTGGATATGGAAGGGTTTTTTTTTCAGAATTAATTAGTAGCATTGCATACAAAAACAAACAAAGAATAAAGGATTTTAGGACACATATAATATTGCACCCACCAAATATTTTTGCAGCAAGTCTAATTAGACTTACCTTTCAAGAGATAAAGAATCACCAGAGGAAGGTCATTAGGGAGTGTGGGGAGAGGTTAACAATTTGACATTCATTAGGTAACTGCATTGTGTTTGTAAGTTTCTTTTTTCTTTTTGGTCTTATAACATAGAATAAAGACTGATTTCTTAATTTGCCTTAGAAAGAAAAGCTGACTTTTGTTTTTCAAACAAAAAAAAATTCCCTAATGATTTTTCACAAAGTATTGAACAAAATTCTATTTTCTCATAAAAGTTCTGATGTTCTCAGGTTATGCTCTCTTGCATTTATATATGGTTGAAATGTCTGCAAGTCCCCTGAACTCTGAATAAGCACAGTGTGCCTCAAGTGTCACCCCAGATTTCCATGATTCCAACTTATTCATAATCTCAAAATGAGTATTACTTTTTTTGTGTTTCTGTTACACAAAACTAAGCAGGGTTAGAACATAGAATAAAAGAGTTGGAAAGGACCTTGGAGGTCATCTAGTCCAATGCCCTGCTTGAACAGGAGAACTGTTCTCAAACAGGAAAATATTTCAGAGAAGTTGGTATATAGTGTCTTCTTAAAAGCTGCCAGCAATGGGGCACCCACAACTTCTGAAGTCATCCTGTTCCACTGGTTAATTGTTTTCACTATTGGGGAATTTCTCCTTAGTTCTAGGTTGAATCTCTCTTTGATTAGTTTCCATCCATTGTTTCTTGTCTTTTCTTGTGCTTTAGAAAATAGGTTGATCCCCTCTTCTTTGTGGCAACTCCTGAGATATTGGAACACTGCTATCACATCAACCCCTGGTTCTTCTTTCCACTAGACTAGACAAAACCATTTCATGCAACCATTCTTCATAAATTTTCTTTCATAAGTTTTCATAAATAAACTGAACTACATGCATAGCTCTCCCTCATCCCATTTTTCACCACAATAACATCCCTGTGAAATAGGTTGGGATAAAAGAGAGTGATTGATCCAAATGACTCTCAATGAACATCCTAGGCTGAGAGGCAGCCATGACCTGGGTCTCCCTAGGGCTAGTTCAACACTTTAATCTCTCTACTACACTTGTTCCCAGAACAAGGGGAGTAGGCTTCAGCATAAGAAGTAGTCTGTGTGACTTAGTCCAATTCAAATCACATATTTGATTCAGGAAATTGATCCAGCAGACTGATTCAAATTAATCTGAAAAGTCAATTTGAAGCCATTTGGATACTGAATCAAATTTTGAATTACATGGATCTGAATTAAATTTCCAAAGCAGTTCTGAAAAAGCAGTTTTCTTCTGTGTGAAGAAACATTCAGATTGTCTGAATCAATTTGCAGGCGTCCAATTCAATCTGACCATTCAAATTGACTTTCCTATTCAATTTGAAAAGTCAATTCAATTTGTCGAGTCAATTGCATCACCTTTGCATTGAATCTCTACATCAAATATTTGCAGCACCCTAATGAGTTCAGTCCACAGATTTAGTAGAAAAATGTTGTTTTCTGACCAGCTTGCAAAACATGTTCATTCTGAAAGATAGAAGCATAAATATCACAAAATCATAGTAATAACCATAAAAGCATATATGGATGGTTTATTATAGAATTTGGTGGCTATACATTTATAAAATAAAATATATATTTTATATTAACCAACAACTGGTTAATAGGTTTACTGATGTTTCCCACAAACAGTATCACAGCTACCAATGGTTCTTAATATAACTACAAAATGGCTCTAAAATTTATAACACTTACAGTGATTTATGACATTACTGTATTATAGAACATGGAATCAATGTAGAACTGGGTCTTTTCTTCCATTTGTCTCAGGCTTCAAGAGCAGCATGGTGTGTGACTGGTAATATGATTCCTTTTGTGATGTGGAGAAGGCTAAAGCTCTTGGGCCACTTTGGAATTATTGAGAATATTAAGGGTTGCATGAGTTTAATAAATCTTGCAGAGGGTTAATATGCTATTGTGCTCCTTTACATAAGGAGAAAAGAGGAACATCTATTCCTTTGGAGCTCTAAAACAAGTACTGGGAACTTAGTGCAGATGAAAGCATGTCTACTTTCTTCCTCTATAGGAAGAGTTAGAAATGCTGGATCTTTGTTTTGGACAACTTTTTATCCTAATCCAGATAACCCAGACTAATGTGTGGGTCACAATACAATTATTGTTTAGATTGTTATCTTCTGTGAGTTTGGTGCTCCAAAATTTCAGATGAGCATTATCAAGTAAAGACGATAGAACCATCTTAGAGTCTATTACGATTTATTTAAAAAAAAAGCTAACGACAAAATTGTTTCATGTGGAAATGAACTACAATCAAAATACCTAGAACATTCTAAGTCTGTAGTTTAAACCTTATACCTGAATGGACTAAAGAAGAACTAGAAGAAAGTCTGGCAATTACTATTTCCTATGTTCTATATATTAATATGGAATCCTGCTAGGACTTCTTTTTACATTTGCCTGAATAGGAGTTGAATACGTTTGGTACTTAAAAATACTGGTAAAAACATTCAACCCAATGTATACTGAAAAACTTAACAAGCCTCTCCATTCAAAAGGCAAAGAGGTCACTGTGGATGTTTGTCCAAAAAATTCTGTATTGTGGAAAGGATATATGAATGGAACTAGGTAAAGGTACTTGGCATGCCATCCATGTTCTTGGACCTTCATGATAAATAAGCAGGTACTAAAACTGGTTCTTTAGAAAACAAAAGCCTAACATTCAAGTCACATCCATCTATCCATCTACTTTTCTGCCATTTATCAATCCATTTATTTATCTCTCCACTCAGGTTTATGTTTCTGAATGTTTAAAGTATCTTCTTCAATGCTATTTTTTGCTGTTTACATATACCGTATGTCAAACCCTGGCTTATAGGGTATGAATAAAACATTTAACGATCTATTCAAATATGAACATTACAGTGAAATTTCCTTCCTTCCTTCCTTCCTTCCTTCCTTCCTTCCTTCCTTCCTTCCTTCCTTCCTTCCTTCCCTCTTCCCTCCCTCCCTCCCTCACCTTAGCATAACTCCTAGTATATCATAAAACTTAATTAAATGAGGAAAGATTTAAAGATAATCTTGATTTTACACTAGGCCTATGTGATGCTCTGTGGAAGGGGATTGTCCATGGAAGCATCTGTCTTTTTGGCAGATCGCTGAAACTGTTGAGTAACCTCTACATCTCTTTTGTGGCATATACCTTGTATTTGCCTGCCACCTTATTGCTCAGTGATTCAATTTGTTTCTGAATCATGTCTGTAATTTGATGTGATTAAACTTCCAACACAAATCACCACTGAGATCTCTAAACCAATCCTGTTATAGTAATACACTGAACTTATTAACTGCAGACAATATTCTCCTCTCTGCCAACAGAATATTTGTTATAATCAAGAATCATATTGCTAATTGTTACTCTGATCTGGAACACTGCCATTTTCTCAGTTGAAGAAGTACTTTATAGATAAGAAAGCCCAAGATTTTAAAAATGATGTGTGTGTGTGTGTGTGTGTGTGTGTTTTCTCTGTAACCATGAGATAATGTCACTTTAAGAGATTAAGTGCATTGCAGAACTATGTAGTGCTCCTGTAGAACTTCTAGTGAAAATGCATTTTGGATTACACAGAGGTGAATGAATCCTAAGATTTGCCCTTTGATACTATGGGACCATAAGCCCTACAAAGAGGGTGGAGGTAATCCAAAGAAATTTATTGGATGGAATGGGAGGCAGAAGAAATGTTGTGACTCCTCGGGTGGAGAATGAGGATCATAGCCTGAGAATACAGAGTCAAAATGATAGCCTGCTTTATGGTTCCATTGATCCAGGAGATAGGGAAGCTTCTGGAGCTCATGAAACCATCAGTAATGTCTGAAGCAAGGATAGTTCCAACTATGAAGACACTTCAGAAGCACTAAATGTTATCTAGTAAATCCAAAATCTGCTAGACTAAGGTCTGTAAAATCAAGACTTTAATTTCTTTGTATTTAACAATGATTAAGGGTTTCAGAAGTTCTTGAAATGTACAGATAATTATGTTTGGACATTTTTAACTTGGAAAGAAAGGCAGGCAAAGGAGGGTATGTTAGAAGTATATAGAACAATAAATTAACAATATATATTAATTTATTCTGTATAGAAGTATATAGAATAAATTAAAAAGATGTGTTAATTTATTGTTCTATATACTTCTAATATACCCTCCTTTATATCTCTATCTATCTGTCTGTCTGTCTGTCTGTCTGTCTGTCTATCATCGCTATCATCTGTCTGTCTGTCTGTCTGTCTGTCTTTCTAGCTCCATCCATCCATCTCTCCACCCACCATCCATCTAATCACAAACTGTTTTCCTGTCTTCCTATAGTAACAATCAGATAAATAAGGATGGGGGGGAAAGGAATTTACAGAACAATCATTCAATTCTACATGCCTTAAGATGTGGCAGTTTCAATAAACTTAGTTAATAAAATGGGACTAGACAAAAAGAAGAGGTTATTAGTGACTATTCTTGGTAAGATCTTCTGAATCAAAAGCAATGAATCGTAATGGCTTGTGACCAAAAATGGAAGAGACCTATCTCCCTCATGTCTTTTTGCAAACTTATAAGATAAATTAGGCAACAGCTGGTTCCAGTAACTGATCCTATCTTATCTGCTTTCCCTCTCCACTTCATTTGCAGTGGAGTTGCAATACTTCTCTTGAGCATCCATAAACAAGAGAAATACATTAAACAAAGTCAATCTGCTCCTATGCATTCATCTTCTCTCCTTTCTCCATCCCAAGCACAGAAGGTAGGCTACAGTATTTACTCTCCTTCCTTTACTTCCCATTCCAATGATAAGAAAATGGAAAGCTCTTTTTTTGTAATATATTAAAAGCACAATTGCTTCCAACATAAGAAGTCTTCTGCCTGCATGTTTTAGAAGATAGTGCTCCAGTTGATTAAAGCAAGTGAAAAGTCTAAATGGCAGGATCCAACATGATATCTCTTAAGAAGAAGTCTAAGAAAAGCAAAAAAAAGGGGGGGAATGGATTCTCATGAACTGGACTGGACTATCTATTCAGTTTAGCTACTGGGTAATACTGAATGCTGCATAGATATCACTGCTGAAAATCTTTTCCATTATTGTTATGCTCCTCTGTATTTCTTCTGGCATGGAACCATTTTTCTATGGTTTAATTCCATTGTGCTTCTGAGTCTCACAGGGGCAACATGAAATGTATGGAGATCTTCTCAGCTGATTATTAGTCATATAAAATCATTTTATGATAGAGTGTGGCAATGATGAGGTTATGGTTGTAAAATGTGAATTAGTTTCTGAGTTAGTTATTTTACAGCCATACAGTTTCATTGGTTTTGAGATTGTTCTAGTGGAAATCAGAAATAAGACCAGGAGGGTCAAATGACTGAATGAATTTGATATTTCAGTAGAATAAATGAGTTCATAGGAAGGTGAAGTGTTAAGTTTAGACAAGTGAGAAGAAAAAGAAAGGGACCTAGGAATGAATTGCCATTTTGATTACCTAAAAAGTAGATAGTATTGTAGTAATAATGTGACTAGGTAAAGACAGAAAATGCAATATGTAAGAAGAATCAAGATAAAGAGATATGCAAGGAACAATTAAGAATATAGAATTAGATGAAGAAAGAAAGTTTACATATACATATACATGTACATGTACATGTACATGTACATGTACATGTACATGTACATGTACATGTACATGTACATATACATATACATATACATATACATATACATATACATATACATATACATATACATATACATATACATATACATATACATACATAGCAAGTGGATAAAGGCCAAAAAAGCCAAAATGACGAAGCTGAGAGTTATTATTGGTAACTACAGGGAGGAATAGATTTAAAATTAGTTTTAACACTACATATTTTTTAAAAAAAATATTGTTCATCTATTATGTATTGGACTGTTTTAAAATTAGAGTTTCCCTGTTCTTATTAAAAGAAACAAAAATAACTAACCTTAATTGCCTTAATAAGTTTTGTAGACATCTTGTTATTTGTTAAGTATCCAAATGTTTTATCATAGTACCTAGATCAATGCTGGCTAATAGTTCAAGTAAAGATTATTTGCTTATTTGTTTGCCAAATTTGTATATGGCCAAACCATTTAAGGCTGATGAATATGAGGCATTATTGTTGATGCATACTAGATAATTGAGAAAGACAAAGAATATCAAAAAGAAGGCAGTATGTGCTTCATTGATTATAGAAAGGCCTTTGATTGTGTTGATCATGTCAAGCCATGGAATATTCTCAGAAAAATAGGAATCTCAGAACACCTTATTGTCCTTATCAGAATCTTATATATTGATAAGGAACTCTGGACAGACAGAGCACAGTGAAACAGACTGTTTCCAGGTTGGCAAATGAGCGTAACATGGCTACATATTCTCATCTTATTCATTCAACTTATATGCAGAATATTTATTAAGAGAAGCTAGATTGGAAGAAGATGAGTGTGGTTTTAAAACTGAAAAAAAGAAGAATAAGTAATCTGTTGTGCTGATGACAGTACCCTGATTATTGAAAATGGAAAACCTATGCAAGCTCTAGTAATAAAAGTTAAGGAGCAATTTGAAAAAAAGTTGGACTAAAGTTAAAAATGAAGAAGACCAAACTAATGACAACAGATGGAAAAACCAGCCTTAGAATTGGGAATGAAGAGATCAGTGTGGTGCCTTTTAGGATCAATCATCAATAATAAAGGAACAAGCAGTCAAAAAATATGTTGTAGAGCAGCACTTGGTAGAGCAGTCAGGAAGGCCTTGGGAAATATTTTTTCAAATGTCATGATGTCTCTGTAAAGTTAAGAAACATGCAAGCAATTGTATTCCATGTCACACATGGAAGCAAAAGTTTGGCTTTTAAGAAGCAGGGTAGGAAGAATATTGATCCTGTTGAACTTTGATAGAGGACTCCTGAGAGCAGCCAAGAAAACAAACCAATGCATCATCAAACAAATCAGTTCAGACTTCTCATTCAAGATACAAATGAACTAGGCTTATATTGTCCTACTTCAAATTATGTGAACACCTTCTTTCTGAAAAAGGCTATAATGTTGGGAAAGGTAAAAAGAAAGAGAGGGAAAGGATCATTAGTAGCAAGTGGATAAACTGTTACAGTGACAATGACTGCAGCATTGGACATCCTGAAAGATCTGGTTAGAGACTCTCTCTCTCTCTCTCTCTCTCTCTCTCTCTCTCTCTCTCTCTCTCTCTCTCTCTCTCTCTCTCTCTCTCTCTCTCTCTCTCTCTCTCTCTCTCTCTCTCTCTCTCTCTCTCTCTCTCTCTCCCTCTCCCTCTCCCTCTCCCTCTCCCTCTCCCTCTCCCTCCTTCTCCATAAACACACACACACACACCACAAGAACAACCAATAATGAAGAAATGACTTCTAAGTAAAGATGTCAAACTGTCATTTTTCAATGACCCTCCAGAACAATACAAATTTGTAAAGTTTCTGAAAAGTCATCACAAAGGAAGCTATTTTATTTTGTTCCTTTGTAAGGGTGACTGTTCCTTTGAGATAATTTCCAAAAAAAAAAAAAAGGCAATGAAGATGGGAGAAATTCTTGGATTATTTTAAAGTTACCAGTTCTGGACTGGAAAAAAATCTGGATGACCATTAGATGGCAGCCATGTTATGCAGAAACATTTTAAACCATTGCTCTGTCTAGTGGTCATCACCTAGTAGTCACCAGCAGGAGGTATAACTATTTTTGTCCTATTTTAGATTCATAAAACATAAGTAAACAGCTGTTAGTCTCTGGGATTTAAATAATACTCTAGGAATAGGTTTTGTGTACTTTTGCATTTTAGATTCACTGTCTATATAGTGCATTAACTGTAGGAGCTATCCAAATCCTGGCACTTAGCTAAGTTGCATGAAGGGTACATACAATCCATCGGAATGAAACATATAATCCATCTTCCCTTAAGGCCTCAGAGCATAGACATATGGATGTTATATTATATATCATGCTCCCAAGGAGCCTAAGGGAAGGTGGACTGTATTTACCATTCTAGAAGTCTTCTTTTTTTTTCAGCCTAGATAGAAGAGCCTAAGGCACTCTGAGAAGATTTTTTGCTTGTTATGCAGTGTGAACTTCATTCAACAAGATGAAGCTGCAGTTTTCATAATAACAGAAAGCTGTGGTGTGAGATAGATTACTGTACATGTTCTCTTAACTATCACTATCTTATACTCTCTTCCACATTGTCAGGGTGACTAGAAGATGCTTTGGGAAAATTATAAACTACTTCAAAGTGATGGTGGCAACAGCTTTCTCCTGTAGACATTTTATTTGCTTTGGAATCCAAGCTATTACTTTAGATTTCAATCAGTCCTGTACTTATCCACTTTTTCTTCCCACCTTCTTTTTTACTCAATATTTTTATAGAGCTTCATTGGGCTTGTAATTTAGCTCAAATGCCTTCCAGATACATGGGGTTATTTTACACAAGCAGTGATAAGAAAATGAATGAGTTTGTACAGTTGGCATAATGTGAAGAAAGGAAATGGTACATTTAGCTGGTTATCGGGTAATAGATTCACATTTTGCATTTCCATAGTGATTGATGTATGCCAGGCAATCATATGCTTGACCCATTTTAGTAACTTCTACCTGAATGTTAAAATATTCTTGTTAGAAGGGGTAGAGATTTGAATGCTGATACTGGAGGACAGTTTGTGATTAGATGGATGATGGGTGGATAGATGGATGGATGGATAGATGGATGGATGGAGCTAGACAGACAGACAGACAGATGATAGAGATGATAGATAGACAGACAGACAGACAGACAGATATAACAGATGATAGATGATAGATATATAGATGGTAGACAAAAGATGATAAATGATAGATGATAGAGATACATTGCACATGTACTTACTGCTACATTGCACATGTACTTACTGCTGGTGAGATTTGGATTTGGAGATTCTGAATTTTTTAGATGTATACATATTTATTTTAGTTACCATTAAACAGTTATGATATGGCAGACATTCTATTTGGCTTGGATGTAATTGAAATGTCATAATAGGATTTTTAAAAATATAAAATCTGTCTTCATTTTCCTCTTTTTCCTTTTCTTACAGATACATGAATGAACTTTTATATATAACAGTCTCCAGTTTCTAGTCTGGTGCTACTATCACTGTCTCTGGTTAGGAATTCATTCTCTATTGTTGTGACTTATTTGTTAGTTTTGTGTTTCGCTTCACTTCTGAGATGCTCATTTTAAAAAGATTGGCCTGAAAACTATTGCTGTGTAGATTTGTTTCACACAATATTGACATTGCTTTTCCACCAAACAATTTGCTCAGGCAAAATCCTGACACTAAATAATATCAAGAAAAATAATATAAATGTGACTAAAACAATCCCTCACATATCTATAATTCAGTAGCATGTCACTCAACAATTCTTTGAAACTTAAATTATTAAATTAAAGCTTAAATGAAGAGCCACAGAGGAATCACCATTTCCCTCTAAAAAGAAATAAAAATTAAAAACCTATATTTAAAAAATAGCAATGTGGTCTTTATGAGATCGGTCTGGTATAATAGTTTACCCTAATACGGTCACATTTATTGTAAATGTGGGGAGAGAAATCTTGAACTTGTTCAAAAACTGAGAATCTAATGTTAAAGTCCATACAGTGGAAGATATTTGTGCTAAACCTGTGGGCTTGTGAAAGTGATGGTGGTAGGTTAAAACTTTTTGTCATAAATAAATAAAAATGGCTTCCATTTATTTTAAGGCTTTCAGTAATTCCATTGTGGGTTTTGTATTCCATCTCTCTGGATGTCTCAACTAAGCTGAAATTATATCTCAGATACAGAATGGAGACTTGCAGAAGAAGGAATCATGCAATGAAATAATGAGTGACAGTGTAAGCATCCCAAAGACCCGAGTTAAAAGGAAATGTGAGCACAGTTTATTCCCATTGGCCTCACAAGGTATTTTCATGCAACTAATTTTAAAGGCATTACTTGAAAAATATTTATGGGAATAGAAAAACAGTTCAGCACGCTGATGGAGCCAAGATGATGTCTGAAAATTGGTACATTTTAGCACCTTTACATGTTGATCTCATTAATATTTTAATGTGGAAACCCCTAAATAGTACCATAAAACAGATATATGGAAAATTTGCTGACAAGCACAGCTGCGAATGTATCTTGTACAGAAATATACAGTATGGTTATATAAACTTCAAAACTCAGACTTCATGAAATTACCCCAAACTTTCTACCTTAATAAAATGCCTATAATATAATGTATGCAATCTATTCTTTCAGTTAAACAGTTCCAATGCTCTTTCTTTCTTTCTTTCTTTCTTTCTTTCTTTCTTTCTTTCTTTCTTTCTTTCTTTCTTTCTTTCTTTCTTTCTTTCTTTCTTTCTTTCTCTCTTTGTCTCTCTCCCTCTGTCTCTGTCTCTGTCTGTTTGTCTGTCTGTCTCTCTCTGTTTAATCTTATATGGTATTTGTTTATTTGAAAGAGTAGATTTTGCTAAAAGACATCCCTGTTTGAATAAAGCAATTCCCATTCTTTGTATTGGAGATTGATGTTCTTTCCCAAACACTTCACAATTTGAGATAGAACAACCTTGTTTACTTATTTAAAAATATTAGCATGGTAATGAAATCAGCATAGGATATGTCTGGGCCTTCAATGTCCTAGAGAACTTTAATATTTCCAAATAATGTATATAAAGAACATTAGCTATATGAACTGTCTGTAACCAAATGGAAGAAGAGAGAATTTGTTTTTATGTGATTTAACGAAATGAAGTTCCTTTATATCTTATACCAGTCAAGAGTAGGTCAAAAAGCTATTTCATATCATTTCAGATGAAAATTGAGTTGATTCAAATCTTTGCTCCTCATAGAATATTTGATAAAGTTTGCAGAAATCTTTTTTTTTCTGTTTTGCTTCTTACATTATATTTGGATTCCAGGAAATTCTTACACACATTTATTCCTCCCTCCCTCATTTTTCTTACAAATCTCATTCTGTCATGATTCAGTGTGTTAACTTACTCTACATAAGAAGTGTAAAAGAGTCACCTTTCTTCTCTGTTTTGTGTTAGAGTTGGTATTGATTGGACAGTCAATATTCTCAAGACCCAATAATTTACAGACATTTTAAAAAGAGAAATGGAAAGTAATTTTCTTAGTTGCAACATACACTCAACATGATGCATTACTAAAGTTTCTGTCCAATAATATGGCTTTTTGCATTCAAGTTGAGATGATAGATCTTGGAAGTAGCTTTTTCTGCTTATTGAATTTGATGTCAAGACTGTTTGATTTCAGTTTTACTTTTTACGGGTTTTATTAGTTTTACCATGTAAAGCACTTTGAATGCCATGCTTGGTGGCGCAATAAAAACTGTAAAGTTACAAAATAAACATCCTTGGTAAAGTTAAAAAGAAAACACAGTGCTATTTAGCCTGCTTCAGGGATCATTTTGTGTCTAGATAACATGGACCAACAGCTTATTGAAATGACTTGTATCTTTCATACAATTTCTAACTGAACTATAAAATTTCTGTAGTCAATATGCTAAGCTTTTGAAAAGCTACTAACTTTTTTGTTTTGAGGTTTATCTGTTTAACACTAATAGGAAATTACTAGTTGCTCATGATATCTGGGACATATCAAGGAAATGTAACAATTTTATACTGAAATTATTTTATATTTATCCAAAATTCTCAGGATGGGTAGATGGGATGCACTGGTTGCCGGTGCATTTCCAGGTGTCATTCAAAGTGCTAGTTGTCATCTCTAAAGTCCTTTAAGGCTTGGGACCAGGTTACCTGAGGGATCGTGTTCTTACAGTTGTTTCCACCTGTCCAGTCCAGTCCCACAGGATGGGCACACTCTGGGTCTCCTCAACCAAGGAATGTCAGTTGGCAGAAACCTGGAGGCATAACATTTCTGCTGTAGCACATGCCCTCTGGAACACCTTCTGAAATTAGGATGAGCCCAACTTGACTGGCACATTGCTATATGCCCAGACCTGGGGTCTTGAGTGTGTGAAAGGCCCATTTTCCTTCAGAACTCCTGAAGGTAGAAGAAGAACCAAATGAGTAGATGTTTTGCAACGAGAGTGTCAATTCTACAAATGAGCATGGCTGCAGCCAATTTCCCTATTCGTTTTCGGTTGCCATATAGAAAGGAGGGAGGGGGGTTGCCAAGTGCTTTGCTAGTCTAAATAAACTTTTATCCCATGGAAACCCTGGTCCCATGCCATGAAGGGCTTTATAGGTAATAACCAACATCTTGAATTGGGCTCGGAGACCAATAGGCAACCAATGCAGCATGCGGAGAGTTGATGAAATGTGGGCACAACGAGGAAGGCCCACAACTGCTCGCGCAGCTGCATTTTGCACTAGTTGTAGTCTCTGAACACTCTTCAAGAGTAGCCCCATGTAGAAATTAGCCCCATTGTCATTGGGGCACTGGGAACTATGTCCAAAAACTTTGCAAAATATTTCAAGAAACTGGAGCTTCCTGAAATAACTCCAGCAATGCTTCAAAAAACTGTGCTACTTGGAACATCTTACATTTTAAGGAGGTACCTGGTTGATACCTAGGATGCTGGCAGCAACCCGTGACAACCATCAGCGCCAGTCAATGTTCAGTTAACTGAGGTTCACTTCTTAATAGTAGTAGTAGTAGTAGTAGTAGTAGTAGTAGTAGTAGTAGTAATAATAATAATAATAATAATAAAAAAGTTGGAAGGGACCTTGGAGGTCAGACAAATGGCAGTCCAATCTCCTCTTAAAGACTTCCATTGTTGGAGCATTCAGAGTTTCTGGAGGCAGGCTGATCATTAAACCTCATCCTTTGGGAAAAGGTGAATGCTTTCAACATGAATAATAATCCTAGCTATCAGCTCTTTGTAGAATTATTTTCACTGATTTTCCCCCTTCTCTAAATGAAGAAAGGAGAGAAGGAGAGGAAAATAACTTTTTTACAGAAATAGTAAAAAACCACTATTGATGTTATTGTATTAATTTCACTATCAATCCACCCTGAAAAATTAGGGAAAGTTGTGAACAAAGTAGAAGAACAATTAATTCTGAAAGCAGTGGCAAAGAGAATAACTCCTAGCATCAGATTAAGAATCTGAGGTAATGCAAACCTCCTGGGAGAAATTTAGAAAAGGAAATTTGCGGCAGTCAGCGCCATACATCCATACTGAATATTTATATTAATATTATGTGCATTGGAAAACGTGCTTGAAAGCATCAGAGAAATTGATGAACATATCATCTGCTAATTGGGCACATCTGATTGAAAAGCCAAGCTATCCTTTTTAAAAGGGGTAGGGAGTACGTTTTGACAATTTTGCACACATGCTTTAAAAAAACTAACTACACGAAATGCTGAATGCATGGTTTAAACATTGAACTAAAATATGAATTTGTTGGGAAAAGAATTACATCAGGAAGAATGGAACAAAGTTATGTTATTTATGAGTGTTTACTTCATTGCTAGAGATGTAAAAGAAATCCATCACCCACTTCTTTATTGTAAAATACCATAATCTGCAGAAATGGCTTCTGCTGCAGCACAGATGGTAGAAAAGTTTGCAGAAATGAGGGGCCCTTTGGGAAAGTTGCATAAAAGTGTATTTATGAAAGTTGAGTAAAAACATACATTAGGGCTAAATTGTATGTAAATAAAAAAGAATATTATGGATGATGTTTAAAATCTATTATTCTGAATTTGAGAAAACATTTATTACGGACAAAATTATAGAGTCACAAACATTTCACTGGAAAAAGAGATTGTGGGCCAAGACATACAATATGCATATAACAGTAAGTATTCATTTTCAAGACTTATACATAAGTCTTGACCTAGAACACACTGAAGAACATCAGAACATGTATTCCTTAGACGATTAATAAATTATGTACTGAAAAATCACATTCCACAAGCAAATTTGTTTATTTATCCCCCACTCTCTTTCTCACCTTGTCATTGCCCATGATGTTTGAATGGCAGACTTCAAATTGAGCAGCTGTTCTGAACATCTGGATTTAGAACAAACGGTGACAGGGGGAACCAGAGGAACACACTCAATGTGATTTTCCTCTCCCAACTGGTTATTGAGAGAGAGAAAGAAAAAGAGAGCGAGACAGAGGGAGAGGGAGAGAGAGATAAAGAGAGATTTTTCCTATGTTAATGATGTTCTGGATTTATAACTTTTGAACTTTTCCTACATATTACTCTCTGCTCAAAAAAAAAGCTTCTGTTTTTCTATTTTACTCTCAGGTTGCTTGAGAATTTCTCTCATATTTCTTCTGATAGTCCTCTTGAGCTTAGGTTGTTGCTAAAGGTGATGAAGGGCACAGCTGCTGTCTGTGTGCTTTCCATTATATGTTTCCTACCCTTCTGAAACTAGTCTGGCCTGAGTTTAAGTTCATTGGGAGGGATTCACTTTCCCCCTGGGTTTTACTTAAAATGTAGGAACCAGGAAAGCTACAGACTAGTAGAGATTTGTTTTCGTAGAATACAGTATTTACACATATACCTTGACACATTACTCCTGAATAAATTCAATAGCTATTTCACCCCTGAGAATTTTTCTGGAAAGCTTTTTCTTAAATGTTTTTTTCAAAATCCCCTTTTCCCTTACAAAACTGAATGACAATTGTAGAAGATTGTCTTTTTAGCATGGCAGTACAGTTAATATTTAGGAATGAGTATTTTGATAAAACTATTTACAAATATTGTAATAAATGTCTGAATATATATTTGTATGTCAAGTATTTTGAGTTGCAGAGTACTGCACAGATGGAACAGTATGTTTGTGAAAATGTCATAGAAAAGCAAAGATTGATATTTTACATCTTTACTTTTCTAGGAAATAAAGCCCACCTGAACTTGAAAATATACTTTTAAATAAATCTACATAGAATTTCAATACATGAGAAGAATATGCAAATGCCTGGTTCCATATCTGGTTATCATAGGTAACCCCTACAAGAATTCCATGTAGTAAGCCTAGTTTACCCTATTTCAGATAGGATAAACTTCACGGATATTTAGGGCTAGTCTGAGTTATCACCAAATCTAAGTCATCTAAGATATAAGCTCAAAGATATCATCAAACAAAATTCTAAATGTAGTTTAAGAACTTTTGAGAAGAAGATAGAACACGAGATAAAGGCAGTTCTTGACTTCTGATAAGTTGCATTTACAATGGCCTTGGAATTGGTGCTTTATGTCTTGTAAACTAAAGTATCTATGGCCATCATAGTGGTTGCACTGCTCCTCCCTCCCCAATTATGTTGCTGCATTTCAGGCATTTGGCTTTTCACATTTATGACCAGTTACCAAGTATGATCACCATTTATAATCTTCTCTGCTGGTTCCACAGAAAGCCAATGCAGAGAGGGGAAATGTATTTACAGTATTTTTTTAAAAAAAATATTAAATAAACAACTCCAGGAGGGTTACAATGTTAAAAGCATTTTACAAATTCTCCTGTCTGTTGGAGGAACAGATGTCAAATCTGATGAAATGCTAGCAAGCACTATCATTCTTGTGATGAGTCTGGAAGCCCTTTTTCCAAATCTAAAGATGGACTTTGCGATCTTGATGGTTCCAAAGCTACAAAACAATGTAAAGCTAAGTGGACTTGGATGGGGTGGAACAGAGAGAGGACCTTGTTCTCCTGGATGTGGTGTCAAGCCTTGTTCTTCTCTTCTGCCTACCACACTTGGGGGGCACAAAAACTCTCCCCAGTGCTTTTCTTAACAATTCTATAGTTGCTTAACAACTACAACTGAGAGAGTTGGAATTGTTGTTGAACAAAGCAGTCAAGTGGGTACTTACTTAATGACGACTTTATTCAAAGACTAAGATTCCAGACCCAATTGTAGTTGTAACTGTAGTTGTTGGGACAATATTATTGTTGTAATTTACTGTATAGGATGAAAAACAGTAAACTGCATCTTCCCTAGTCCTTTATCATGATCCCTCGTAGATAGGGCTACAGTAATTGTATTTAAAATAGAACCTCTCAAGACCAACCTTTGGTGAAAAGTCTACAACAACAAAAAAAAATGAATGAAAGAAAAGTAGTGACATAAAGGAATTCAATGTGAATATTTCTAAAATGCTTGATGAAAATTCCTCCAGCTATTTTGGAGTTAGGATAGGATAAATACAAACAGACATATTTACCCAATGTAATAAAAGCCAACAGCTTGGGTTTTATTTTAAAGACAGATCAGTTAAAGACAACAAAATTTTAAATATTCCAAACTTATCTTGGGTTACCTTGCAAAGGTAAAAGAGATTCTACCCCTACTTTTTTTTCCTTTCTTTATGAAAATATTTCACCGTGAGAGAAAAAAGAGAAGAATCTTGGTGATTTTTCCTTCCAAGTGAGGGTAAGAGAATGGTAGAAATAGTCAAAAGTTTGTGGACTTTGATTTATATATTTATTTGCAGTTTTTATGAAATAAATATAATGTAATGTCTTGCTTAGTTTTCTTGGAAAACAATTCAGGTGACATAAAAGTCTATCTCATTTCAAATTATTGGAAGTAGAGTAGAGATTCTGCTAAAAATGGATAGTAATGAAATCATGAATTGGATTTCTCAAGAGTAAATCATAATTTTGTAATTATTCTGAAGAAAATGTATCATTGGCAAAACTACCTAAGTCTTACTTTCAAAATCAGTTCTTTTCCACTGAACTTTTTAAACTTTCATCCCTCCTTTCTGAAGAAATCAACTCAAGAAATTGATGTTTTAACTGGAAGCAAAAGAGATGTATAAACATATTTTTAGATATCTATTAAATTACTGCTGAATTGTTATACTACTGTCAGTTCCTTAATGAAAACTCAGTGGATTACTCTGAGTTTCTAAAAAGCCTTCCTCTACAAAACTCAAGGAAAATTTGCATTTTTTTTCCTTGTACACACAAATTATAATTTCTTTTTAAAAAATGCCATTCCAAATTTTATACCTTTATCTTTGTTTCTTCAGAGAAAACACACACGGAGAGAGAAAGCCATAATGAACACATAAATAAATTGTGTGACATTAATTCACATCAATAAAGATTGAGTGGTATCAACTGAGAAATAAATCAGGCAGGCACCTTTGGCTGTGAAAGTAAGATTTTTTTTTTAAAAAAATTGCTTTTTAACTTTTGGTCTAGATTATTTTGGTTGTGTTTTTAAACTTTATCTGTAAAAAAGTCCCTAATTTTAGAAATTATCACTAGTTGTTGCAGGACATAAAAGTCAACAGCCATTGGACTTGGACAAATCCATGGCCTTGGGCCAAAAATTGAGTTTATTTTTCAGCATTAGCTGATATAGGTGTAATGTATCAACTCTTTCCTTCCTGATGCTACAGATCAGCAATAAACATCACTTAAGCATTCAGAACCTATGTATCATATGTTGCTTTTGGAGGACCTAAGACCCAAATGTCTTTTGACATACATGTTGTTTTTAATCATATATCTGTCAGCCCTAGAAATTGCCAGTTAAGAAGTCCAATTGTGCTTGTAATAAATAGCCCAGGATCTTCAAATCTACCTTGCCTTTCATGCAGCTTGGAATGTCATGGGGACAAGGCACACTAGGTTGTCACATAGGCATTCCAAAAGTGCCATCTGAGCAAAATCTTGTTGAGAAGAATCTCACATTTCTGTTATATACTGGTTTTAAACTTTTTCTTTTAAATATCTAACTTGTCTCATCAAAATCTCCAACCTTTCCTTAATTGTGATTTCTTCTGCAAAAAAAGAAAAACCCTCCTAATTTGTAAGAGATGGGATATTGAATAAAGATGCTGTCAAGCATCTCAGCAGTTTTTTTCATAATGACCATATTTGATGAAAGGGTTATTAAAATAATTTCTCATGCCAAGTGCTTCTAACTTTTGAAGCATTCAACTGTCCTCCTGATAAGTAAAAGTCTGTTTTTACAGCTTAAGCATTTCAAAATGAGACTTTCTACTTTCCGCAGTGTGGATTTGCTACATAAAATTCATGCTCTACTAATCATATTATGCACGAGAGCAAAGAAATAGTAATAATCAGTAGGTAAAATAGACAGTAGCATAAAGAATCACTACATAACTGTCTACTGTTCATACTTACATCTACTAGCTTCTCCTTTGTCTTCTTTGGCAGTCTTGCTAACCTCTTCAATTTGCACTCAATATATGTGAGGCTAAGGATACCTGGATAGTATATAACTATGAAAAGACCAAATCTAGATGCATTTGCACTTGCTTTTGACTATTTTTGCATAATCCAAGTCTGACATGGACAGCTCCACTAATGTTTGAGCAAATATTTGTGGAAAAACCTGCTCCTTTGTAAACTTTCCCCCAAGTGACATGAGAGTACTTGAAACTTGAATAAAGGCCATCACTATTAAGTCTCCATGCAATCTATTGTACTTGATAAGACACTTTATGTGCTGGGCAGCCTTGAAAATATACAGCTTCTTTTCTGCCAGAAACACTCTCATGCTGCTACATGGCTACTCATTACTGTTAAAGAAAAATAACTGAACTGCATCTGTCACTGAGGTTTAGCAGCCATATCATCAGTCCAAAAGCAATGTAAAAAAAGCCGACATCAT
The DNA here is from genome assembly GCA_034064705.1 of Bothrops alternatus. Taxonomy (NCBI): domain Eukaryota; kingdom Metazoa; phylum Chordata; class Lepidosauria; order Squamata; family Viperidae; genus Bothrops; species Bothrops alternatus. Next base: position 20,009,374 of record JARGCV010000006.1, read on the forward strand.
TTGAATAGAGTGCCACATTAAAGGATAAGAGCACAAATGGAAACTTAGTTATTTTCATAGACATAGAGTCCAGTTTTTATTGTGGAATGAAACTCACCTTCCAGGGTTTTGAAAAAATTAGATGATGGTCATTGCATCTATCTAAAAGGAAGCAGAGTAATGGATAAGTTCCTTCTAGACCTACTGAACATTCATTTTAATAGTGAAGGGTTTCTCAACTATTCATTCCATCATGGTCTTCAAGGAATCAGCAAAAGGATGGGAAAATGACAAAATATGTGTGTCATCACGCAACTGCCCAGATTTATGTACTGGTATCTGATTCAAATCTTTAGCTAAGATGGATGTCAAATATGAATTGCAGTGAATGTCCTATGAACCTAGAACATCAGTTCACTAGTTCAATAATAAGAATGTTTTCCTCCAAGAATCAATCCTCCCATTTTAGCTGATGCCCACACTAGACCTTTTGCAAAGCTAAAGTGCAGTCATTCCACATTATGCTCAAATATGAAGCAGATCTTGAGCAAAAGATATGAAGTCTAAATAAAAGAAACAAAAAGACATAAAGGAAACACACACACACACACACGCAAAGACTCATAATTGGTGGAAACACTTCCCTGAAAGTTTCCTACTATATCATTACCTATGGAAGCTAGCATCTGTCATTTATGTCTGTATATATGTACATATGTTTGGATATATGTATTTATGTTTGCATAAATATATAAATATGTTCTCCTAAGCATCGATGCTTGGCAACTTCGAAGCTGTTGAATAGATAAGTATCTGGCTGCCAGCTGCAGTGCAAATGTAGTGTGAAAGAATCTGTTAATATAAGAAAGCTTTGCAACGTGAATGACATCATTGCCTGAGGATAAAAAGAGAAGAAACAAGGATTATTCATAGTAGCTACATTATAAGCTCTTAAAGTCTGGTTACTTTTATAAATTCATCAATGCATATCCAGTTTTTGGACCTCCTGAGTAATATTATTGAAGTGCTCATTGGCAATGGCTCTAATTCTCAACCCTTTTTTTTTTACTGCAGGTGTTCTCTAGTGCTGAGTAATAAGGATTTCTCTGACATTTTGACAGTTAAGGCATATATTACCTTTGATCTTTTCCTTCCTTTTAAGTTACTGTCTTTCTATCTGTAATGTTCCTTCCACGCTCAACTATGAGTATGGATGTACTTATTATTCAGGATTACAGACTTAAGTTGTTATGACTAGGACAGGTGTTCAAATAGCATTTCCCCTGCATTCCAACACTGTCCAAGAACTCAGAGTATAATTGTGTTAGGTCTTGGCATCCCTTCTTTAGAACAAAGTCATGGGAATGCCTGTCTAAAGGGAACAGACGCAAAGTAGGGATTTGTGGTGGGAACATCAACTACAGACTTCTGCTAACTCATGAATGAGTTGTGATTCGAGGATAGGTGAAGTATATGTCAAATCAGCAGTGAAGTAAACGTTTTATATTACTTTATCATTTTAAATTCCATCTGTGTCATATCTCTTGTTACTCTTGGTAGAAGTTATTGCCATATTCATTACATTTCAAGGTAGAGTCATGACATAATGTCTTCTGCAATAATATGAGAATGATTCTATTCATAGATAGAACATCAATCTTAAAGCTACCACCATTGATATATCTACCCAATACAACCCCAGAGCAGTAGCCTGCTTCCTCTATGCATAAGTAGTACACAACAGTATTCATGTTTATTAAGTATTGTACAGTATTGTTCTATTACTTAATTAGCTGTTTTAAGGACTAAATTTAAATTATTTCATTGTTTGTTAATTCAAATTTATTACCTTGCTCAACTTAACCAACTCTGGGGGAGTAGAGTAGAGTAGAGTAGAGTAGAGTAGAGTAGAGTAGAGTAGAGTAGAGTAGAGTAGAGTAGAGTAGAGTAGAGTAGAGCAGAGCAGAGCAGAACAGAACAGAACAGAATCATAGAAGGGACCTTAGAGGTCATTTGGTCCAATCTCCTGCCCAAGGAAGAAGACATGCCATCCCAGACAAATGGTTGTCCAATCTTCACTTGAAAACCAATGGAATACCCACAACACTGGGAGGTAAGCTGTTCCATTGATTAATCATTCTCACTGTCAGTTATAACTGTTAACAGTTATAACATTGTATTATGTTTTTTGTTTGGTTCTTTTCTGTTCTATTTTTGCACTGTTAAAGCATTTTTATGCACTGCTTCTGATAAAAAAAATAAACCAAAGCAAACCACACCACTATCAATTTGTTATAGCTGTATAATTTTCTTCTGAACCTACTAATTTCAAATTTGAAATGGGCAGCATGCAAATCTGTGTGAATTTTCGCTGAGCATTTGAGAAAATAGTTTATTGTTCTCTTGTCTGTTTTTAGCTTTAGATTTTGCACTCCAATTGTTCACCAAATGAACTCATTTTAATCAAAATTTTATCATTAATTATCACCCATTCAATCGATATTCATTCTTAATGCACTAGGGAAAAAATTCCCCTGAGTAATAACCATTAAGAAAACAGGAAATTTATTTTCATCAGAGCTTTATGCATCATTAAAAGATAGTTTGTCTTATTATGGCCTGTTATTAATGTTCAGAATCCATTTAATTTCACTTTTAACTGGCTGTGGCAATTATATAATTGATTTAATCTGCAAGCTTTGGTGAATTGCACCGCTCTGAATTAGTGTCAATATAGAATGTGTTACTAACATGCGAACTAAATTTATGAATACCCTGAAAGAAATGATTAATCCAATTCCTCTCAGGTCTGAGACTCACCCATATAATTATCCTGGAAGGACATAATGAGTGTTTATTTTAAAAAAAGAAAAAGAATAAGGAAAGTAAAACAGCACTTTTTGGGATATTAATGAGGCTGGGTAAAATTTGTAATAAGAAAATAATATCAACAAAAGCAACAATAATAACATCATCATGAGGTCAGTCTTGTTTTCTTTGTTTTTTTCTCCTTTGAAATTCTTTTAAATTTTTTATAATTTTTATTAATTATATATTTGTCAATGTAAACAGAGGAAACAAAGAGGAAATCAGGTTGAGCGCAACTCAACTTAATACAATCATTTTCTACTTGTAGACATTTTTCAATCATCATGAGGTCAATCTTCTTTTCTGTTGACTATGAAGACAAAAGGGTGAGCTTTTGCTGGCAAAAGTATAGAGGTAGTTTGTATATTATATGATTTTTATGACAACCCAGTTCAGGAATAAAGATTCTGGATAGTTGCATACATTAAAAACATAAAACAACTAATAATAAAATAATAACAAAATAGATTTTAATACAGCATAATTGTGCCTTTTTGGTGATGGTCCCAGTCTTCTGAATGAAATATCTCCTACTGATCGCATCTATTGATTTTCAGAAATTGCTTAAAATCTGTTTTTTCCCCCAAGCCTTGGAATAGGATGGCTGGTTGATTTAGGTATTTTCTTGGGGGGTGGGTTCTTGTTATGAGTTCTGGTCAATCATCTCTTATTTTCCTTTATATATGCTCTTTTTTAATTTATTTTATTGTAAGCCTTCATTGAATATTCCAATGAAATTGAAATATTAAAAAAGTTAACTTAAATCAAAGCTGAAGCATAGTATATTCCAATTCTAAAATTATTTCATAGTGGGTTATTCCAGTACCTTGGCTAATGCCCAGAGGAAAAAAAAACTTGGGTTTTCAAAGACTTATGGAAGACCTATGGGATTGGAGACAACCAGATTCTCGAAAGAATGCTGTTTAAAGGACAGATGCTATTACTAGTCCCATTACATGGCATTTTAATATGAAGAGACCTGGAAAACCAGGTGCCACAATGCTGAATACTGGAAAATGGCAAAGACAAATGGAGTTAGGTGGTCCTGCAAATAACCCAACATTTTGATAACCAACATCTTGAAGTGTACTGTAAACTTACAAAGAACCAGCGCAGCTCACAAAAACAATGACATTACATAAGCATAACTTACTTGTGCATTGTGGTGTCTGGATCACCTGCATCTTCCAGATAATTGTTTATGTCAATCTTATTTGCAGCATACTATAATAATTCAAATCAAGTCTTGAGTAATCATCAACTGAGTTGCAATAGTTATATTGGAAATAAAAGATTATATGTTTATAAATGTTCTTGGCTACCACATAGCCAAGTGGAAGAACATCATATTTCATCCACAATAACTCCTTTCTTTATAATAAATTTCAAAAGCATATTCATCAGACTGAGTGAGAACTGTAAGGGGAAAAATGCAGGAGTTTCTGCATTGTGCTACCAATAACCCAAAGCAATACTACCTTTCCTTATTCAACTTCATTAGAGAACCTGTTTTATTGATGCCACATGATGGTTTGGCATTTAAGGAGGACTTTTTTATGGTTGTCCACAGAAGTAGGGTTCACATGTGATAAAATGTGCATATTCATCAGGATATTGTAAAACAACCTCCACTCCATATGTACTTGTCTACAATGTCACAACATAAGAACAAAAGAACAGAGGTTGCATTGTGGATGCCTATTTTGCCATTTTGGTGTCTTTGTAGCTAGCTGAAGATATCATTTAGTATATAGTTATTGAAGAACCATGTGGTAGAATTTTATTTTCTAGGGAGATTCTCTCTCTCTCTCTCTCTCTCTCTCTCTCTCTCTCTCTCTCTCTCTCTCTCTCTCTCTCTCTCTCTCTCTCTCTCTCTCTCTCTCTCGCTTTTATTGATCTATAAATTTGGATTAAAATTCTGTTTTCCTGCTTTTATCAACATATTCTTTCATCCTACTCATAATATATGAGCTTAACATGACAGACCAATACCAGAAACCGGTCCCATATAGTTCAGGACTGTTTTATTAACACTTGTAGTAAGAGAAACTTGAAATTCTGAATGCTTCCCTAGCCCTTATTTTATCTTCAGGTGAGCTAGAAATATTTTAAAAATCCTACTAGTGAACATGGCAGTATCTGGAGACAGAAGAATGAAAGAAAAAGAACTGAAGAAAACAACAAAAGGCAAAATGCAAAGTTAAATACAGGTAGAACACTGGCAAAAGAAAGTAAGGATAGTAATAATAATGATGATAATAATAATAGTAATAATAATAGTTGTTGTAGTAGTAGTAGTAACAACAACAACAACAACAACAACAACAACAATAATAATAATAATAATAATAATAATAATAATAATAATAATAATAATAATAATAATAATAATAATAATAATAATAAAATTTAAAAAAAGTTGGAAGGGACCTTGGAGGTCAGGCAGGAACCCTACACCATTTCGAACCAATAGTAATAAACACCTTAGGTGTAATCCCAGAACAACTGGAGCACCACTGAAACCATCCTAATTGACAAAATCACCATCAGTCAATTGCAAAAAGTAGCTTTACTTTGAACAGTTTACAAGACAATACCTTCAATATTATCAAATAACATCTTCCTATCCTAGATCCTTGGGAAGGACTCATTAGGTGGACAAAAATGTCAAATCCTATCTAAACATCTGGATGACTATATGACCAAAAATAAACTGATTATCAACAATGACATAACACAGTAGCCAAAATGATTCACTGAAACATCTGTAAAAATGATTATGGACCAGTAATGAAAAATTGGTAGGATCATATACTTTAGTTGAAAAAGTAGTTCAAAATGAGCAAGCTAAAATATTGCAGGAATTCCAAAAAGAAATTGATAAACACTTAGTGCATACATAACTCATCAGATTGTACTGTGGTTGAAAATAAGAAAATATGGATAATTAATATGGCAACACTACGGCATAGTAGGATAGAAAACAATGTTTATTGTATAAATTTAACTATTTGGGTTTGTGTGTATACATATTCTGAGCATTAAGATATCTTGCCATTTTAATCCCAAGTATGTTTGCCCTCGTACTTTTTAACTTTAACTTTTATTAGATTTCTATGCCGCCCTTCTCCTGGGACCCAGGGCGGCTTACAACAATAATACAATAAAAAATTAAATTACAATAAAAATCAACCATCCTATCCAAAACACATTCATTCAGTCCAAAACACATTCATACAGCATACAATCACAATCGGTACACAGTCACTGATGGAGGGACCTTCCTAGGCCCAGGGGCAGAGTATAGTTCATACGCCCCAAGTGAGTCTTTAACAGTTTCCAGAAAACTAGGAGGGAGGAAGCAGTGCTAACCTCTGTGGGAAGCCCGTTCCAGAGGGCTAGGGCAGCAACGGAGAAGGCCCTTGCCCTAGGCCCCGCCAGATGGCATTGCCTAATAGACGGGACTCGTAGGAGGCCAACCCTATGTGCCCTAACTGGTCGCTGGGATTCATCATGAGCAACCTGGCTAAGAAGAGCAAGCACAGCAGCAGCAGCAGCCTTGAGGAGGAGGTAAGTGCAGCTGGGCTCCCTCTTAGGGAAGTGGGCCGCAGGTGCTTGAGGGCCAGGCTGGGCATTTGACCTCTGCTGCCCAGGGCTCCAGGCATCCCACGCCACCATCCAGCCCTTCTTCCTGCATGGTCTGAGAGGAACAGTGAGGCTCCTCCAGTGGACCATGCCTTGGCACTTGCCCTGGTCCCACCCCCTTCTGCCAGAGACCCTCAGATCTGTTCCACTCCTGCCCAGGCCCCCACAGGCACCCTTGACACAAACGATATAGAGCTAACCATGTCCACCCAGTAGACCACACCCACTCTGTCCAAACCTATCCAGTAGGCCGCACCCACCCTGGCCACACCCATCCAGCCCCCCGAGGGAAACTGCAATATTGATGCGGCCCTCAATGAAATTGAGTTTGACTCCTCTGATTTAGTGTATTCCCTATAATCTGTAAATGAGAAGAGTGGAGTAATAAGGAGGGTTGAAAATCTGTGCTGTGTGGATATGCCTTATAATATGCAACTGTGCAAGAATTTCCATCAGACTCGTAGAAAACACCAGCATTTTGCCAATGAAATAATGCAACTGTCTGAAATGTAGAAGAATTTAAAGGATGAAATAAAGCAGCCTTTGCATCGTTTTTATACTTTGTACACCAATTTCAGACTGCATTGCTGGGATAAAAAAGGATGTAGAAGAGACAATAGGCATGACCAATGCTTTTTTTTCAAAAAAAAAAAAGTGCCAGAACTCACAGACGTCATACAATCCGCCTTGCCTACCCTACAAGGTTCCATCCAAAAATGGTGCTGGAACTCCATTCTGGGCATTTTATAACATAAAAAAAGCCATGGGCATGACAAACAGCTGTGCTTAATGCATACATCCATTCTTATTTGTATAGAATTTGTGGATAAATACTATTATACTCCCCTTCCCAAACTTAAATACATAAAACTGTAACTGCTACAAAAAGAATCCTAAATTTCTAACAGATGGAAAAACAGTTATCACACATTGTTTTCCCCAAGTGCAAAACACACACATTAAATTTCAGGGTTGATATGCTATTTGTTAATAGATGCACCAGAGCATTCAAAAAGCTCACAGTGTGACACTGCTCTGCAGTTCATTAAGGATCCTTAGGTGTGATCTCCCTCCCTCTCTCCCTCCCTTCCTCCTCCCTGGAGTTTCAGAAGACAATATTGATTCTCAGAAAGCAGGTGGCAAATTATCAATACTTTTCTTTAAATTTATTTATTAAAGAGAAAATTTTATTTATTAAAAAGAAAAATAATTTTCTTTCTTTCCTAATGGATCTGAATCAACATGTCCCAGCTAAATGAACAGGTATTAGGAAGGCTTTGGACTTTGTGTACATGTGTATACATGTACACATACTCAGATTAGTGTGAATTAGAGTTATCTTACACACAGTCAAGAAAGAAAGATGTAATATCATACTAGACATCTTCATAACATCCTCAGCTTGTTCTCAGCTCTGTAAGGCACTTAGGAATGCCTTGGTTAATTCAATCTCTACTAATAATCTGCTAATAAACATATATGTTTTTTTGTTGTTGTTGTTAAAGATTTCTAAAAGCACAGGTTCTTTCTTTGACTTCTATATTCTGTTTCAGATTGAAGGTGCTGAAAGTTGGTTAAAAAAAAGAAGACAAGTTGGAATTGCTTCCCAGAACTCATCTGCTCTAATGAATCCACTCTATCTGTCTCCTCCATGGCAGGCTGTTGAGAAGGAGATAGAATGTTCAACCAACCATACATCATTTCCTTGACTGGGAAAATGTGGCACTATTTGACAACTTTCTCTGAAGATGGCTATATACAAGGGGTAAGGAGGTTAGTTCTCATGTTATTGTTTTTTTGTGAAACACACTCTTTTACATATAAAAATGATTTCCACCATGAATTCTTGGTTGCACTCTCAGAGGTTTTCCACCACTCTTGCAAAGAGGTGGATTCCCACAGTTGTTTGATATTTTTGGTTTATACATGTGATACAAATTAATGTAAAAAATCTATTTGGACATGCTGCACTTTTTAAAAAGTACTTTAAAGCTACATAAAGTTTACTTAAAATACAAAAAAAATGAAATTTGCGTACAAAATGTATAACAATTGATATTTGATTGATTAAATTTTGATAATTCAGTGAAAAATTAATGCTGGTCTGCAACTGTGATAAAAATTGATTGATTCAGTGAAAAATTAGATGGAGCAAAGAGTATGTGTTTGGATTTCCATTAGACAAATACTCATATAAAAATAGTTATTTCTAGAATATTGAGAACAAATGATATGTGCTCTTTCCTGAAGAATGATCTTGGAGGAAATGAAACAATTAAAGCACTGCACTGGCTACCTGTTTGTTTCTAGGCAAAATGCAAAGTATTGGCCATTACCTTAAAAGTCATATATAGCTTAGGCCCAGGAAATTTGAAAGAGTGCTCCATTGTTTTGGTCCCTTCATGTCATCTAAGGCAGTTTAACAAGACTTGTTGCAATTATAACTCAGAATTAAAGCTTTCCAATCCAACTCTTTGGAATGCATTCCCTATAGAATTTAGGAACCACTTTTGGATAGAATATGGATTAAAATCAACAAGGTGATCAACTGAGAATCATGTGGAAAGTCTATTGCATTGGAATATATGCCATTCATAAGGGACAGAGGTTCCACTGACACTTCATCTGCCATCTTCCCACTTTTGATGCCCAACAGACACTGCAGTATATTAATCATTCTAACTGTCCTTACTGTAAATCTCTGAAAAACATCCATAGTGAATGGCATGTCAAGTTGTTTACCAAATTTGCAGACAACATCAAGCTGGCATTAATAGCCAACACTCCAGAAGACTGGTTTAAGGTACAAAAGGATCTTGACAGACTTGAATATTGGGTGTTGTGTAACAAATGAAATTCAATGGTGAAAAAAGTAAGAATCTATATTTAGGCAAGAAAAATGCACAGGTATATGTGTAAATTAATCTAATTTTAATTAAAATTATAATCTTTTTCCAACGTGAAAATGAAGTTACAAATATACTATTCAAAATTCTCTAATTTTTCTACATTTTCTGCCATGGTTCCCACCCTCCAGAACAGTATAGTATAGGTGGTATATGTGGTATTTGGTATAGTATAGGATCTGGCTCAATAGTAGTAACTGTGAGAGGGATCCCATTGTCCTAGTGGACAATACTTAAATATCAGCTAGTAGTGTGCTACAGCTGCCAAAAAAGCCAACACAGTTCTAGGCTGCATTAACAGAGGTATAGAATCAAGATCATGTGAAATGTTAATATCATTTTATAATGCCTTGGTAAGGCCACACTTGGAATATTGCATCCAGTTTTGATCACCACAATGTAAAAAAAAATATGTCGAGACTCTAAAAAGAGTGCAGAGAAAAACAACAAAGATGATTAGGGGACTGTAGGCTAAAACATATAAAGAACAGTTGATGGAATAGGGTATGTCTAGTCTAATGAAAAGAAGGACTAGGGGTGACAAGACAGCAGTGTTCCCATATCTCAGGGGTTTCCACAAAGAAGAGGGAGTCAAGTTATTTTCCAAAGCACTTGAAGGCAGGACAAGAAGCAATGGATGGAAACTAATCAAGAAGAGAAACAACCTAGAACTAAGGAGAAACTTCCTGACTGTTAGAACAATTAATCAGTGGAACAACTTATCTGCAGTAGTTGTGAATGTTCAACACTGGAAGTTTTTAAGCAGAGATTGGACAATGATTTGTCTGAAATGGTTTCCTGCCTGAGTAGGGGGTTGGACTAGAAGACCTCCAAGGTCCCTTCCAACTGTTTTCTCTTATTCTATTATTCTGTTCAAATACATAAATCAATTATTTTTCTATCGCTTTTCAAGATAGGGAGTGAAAATTTACAAATTGTTTCAGAGAGTAATAGAATATGGAACAAAGGCCAAGTTTCATGATAGCCTTTATTCACTGTTTCACAACTGGCTACAGCATCATTGATGTATAGATGATCTGATACCAGTTATCCATCAAGGATTGGCTAGCTCATCACTTCTTCTCATAAACACTGCAGGAAAATTGGAGCAAATGGCAAAATGAGTTTGATGACCTCATTGTACAAATGCCAGAACCATAAATAGTTCTACATCTTCTATGTAGAATTAGTTTCATATTATTACTAAAAAAGAAATTCTGAAAAAAATT